>SJXQ01002842.1:11321-36322 GCA_006408695.1 Aepyceros melampus | reverse complement strand
GACAGTATAACAGTGGTGTGGAGTGTGAGGAGACTAAGACACTAATGAGAGGATTTGTACAGCCGCCCCCCCCCCCTCCGCCCCAAGGCTACCACAGAAAAAGAGAAGAAGAGAACAGGTTGGGAGCACAGGATTAGAGAGCAGCGAGCTCCACTTACTCTACAGGAACCAGGGGATGGCAGACCCCGGGGATTCACCCAGCTTTCGTGAGGTGGCAATTGAATAGTTAATGGCCTCGTGCGTGGGGAGACAGAGGACCAGACCAAAGCTGGGAGGCAAGCAGTCAAACTTTTCTTTCCCAGGAAGGATGCAGAAATTCAGAGGGTTGAGAGAGGGGAGGAGGGAGATGTGAACACCCATGCACCTGAAGGGAAATGGGACAAACGGATGCTCCCGCAGAAGGCAGCGCAGCCTGACCCGAGCCTGATGTAGATCCTGACAAGGATCTGGAACAAGCACCATCACTTCCGAAAGCCAGACAGGACTCTTCATCTCAGCCAGTGCCTAGTGGCCCAGGTTCCTCCCCAGGTCAGACTTGCTCCCTCACTCCAACCACACATACATGGACACACACACTCTAGAAGCATCATTCCTAGAGCTTAGATGCCTTTCCTGAGCCAGACCCTTCACAGGCTGAAAAACTGCAATTCGGCACTTACTCTGAATTAACTATGATTGTTATCTATCATCAGATGATGTGCTACAAAGAGATCAGTGGTACAAAGAGAAAGTTGGTTGAGAGAGTTTTCCCTTTCCACACACGAGAGTACATAGCTTGGGATGACAGGCTTGTAAATAAAGCCAACCAATGAACTGTGCGCCTTTCTCAGGGGCGTGGGGTGAAGTTGGATGTGGTACAGTGCTGGTCCAGGGCAGGGGATTGGAGAGTAGCGTGCTAGGTGTGCCCAACAGGTTTAGGCAGTGATAGCAGACCTTTAATAATTATTTTGCCCAGTAAAATAGCAAAACTAGCAGTAATTCCCTATGAACAGTCACAGTATTCAGCTCTAGAAACTCGATATAACAGACTGAGTGAAACTGATTAGAAGAGGACAAAGAGATACATGATAAAACACAAGATCATTGTTATAAGTTTCAGGAAGTACCTTGAAAGGACAGGAACCAAGGGCTCCTGGACTCCAGGGAGGGCATCCCCAACATTATTCTGAGGCCCAAGGCAGGAAAGGAGACAGGCAAGTCCTGTAGGGCCAAGGTGGGACCAAAGGAGTGTGCAGAGAAGTAGGCAGGTGGGCACAGAGAGAGCTGAAGTGGCAGCCACTGAAAGTGAAAGTGCTGGTCCACAGTAGGTAGAGTGTGTTCTTACAAAGGAATTGTCAATCTAAATATAACAAGAACAAGAACGGTATACTTCAGATTCTATATATCATTAAACGTTTCTTTAGGTCTAGTGTGAGATAACCGAGACATGGGTTGAACTGGAATTTGCTTTTGTTATATTAATAGAGGAGGAATGTGTTAAGAAAATTAAGAGACAGCAGGCAGAGGGAGCAAAACAAAGGGAACAAACTGTGTCCAATCATCCTCGAGCACTTAGAAGCAACCATTTACATATAAACAATAGTTAGACTAATTGCGTATCATTTGCAATGACCCACTAAAGGAGATTCAAAAAAAGATCATTGTCAAGTAATATTTTTGCAGTCTTGGTTCATGTTTCTCCCCTCACCTAGAGTAATAAAACTGAGTTCTTTTTGTATTATTTTATAATTTCAGCAATTTACTAATTCAAGTAGGTTTCCCTCCTAGTACTTTGAATTAATTTTCTCATCATCAGGGATTCAGGAAATTTTGCAAGTTAATTTATCAGCAAAATTAAGGCTATTAAGAAGAGTTTCATCTTTGTCTTCCACTGAACAGTCTCATATTCAGGTCCTCCATTCACTTTCTTATGAGCAAGCCCCATCTTCCTTAAAGATGTTTGGTAGATTCTTGAAGCCCATAGGAGTGCTTGGTGCTGGGGAGTAGAAATGGATGAGGTGAACTAGATGGAACCTTGAACATATGAGACATTGAAAACTGTGAAGAAACCAGGGCCTGAGCTGAGAACCTTGAACCCAGGACCACAGAGCTTTAGTCATGTGAAACGCACGATGGAAGAAGAAAGTGGTGAACTCACTTCTGCCCTTCCTGCTGGTATCCAAGAATATACAAAGGATGGCAGAGTGGGTTAGAGCAGTGGGGAGCAGAGGCAAGAATTGGGAGATAGAGATGGGAAGACATAAAAGCCTCCAAGCTTGTGAAGAAAGGGCTGGTAAGATTTAGACATGGATATCTTATCTTCCGGAGAAGGCAATGGCACCCCACTCCAGTACTCTTGCCTGGAAAATCCTATGGACGGAGGAGCCTGGGAGGCTGCAGTCCATGGGGTCGCTGAGGGTCGGGCACGACTGAGTGACTTCCCTTTCACTTTTCACTTTCATGCATTGGAGAAGGAAATGGCGACCCACTCTACTGTTCTTGCCTGGAGAATCCCAGAGACGGGGGAGCCTGGTGGGCTGCCGTCTATGGGGTCGCACAGAGTCAGACACAACTGAAGTGACTTAGCAGCAGCATCTTATCTTCTGCCAAGAGAGCTTTGGGTTCCGAGGAGAATTTGAGGGCTACATAAGTAAGTAGGTTAGAAGCCCAGACATGTAGTCTGAGTAAAGCAGCTAAGACTAGGGCAGACAGCAATGGGTGGGTGTGGGTTTGCCAGGGTGTATGGTTTAGACCAGTATGAGCTACAGTGTATGCTGATACATTTACTTTTATATTCCACCCACTGGAAACTCTTACCTTCATCACATTGGCTTAGAAATGGAATAAGGATGAGCTAAATGTGCCTACAGAGAAGGACCTCAGTGAATACATTTAATAAAGACCTGGCAGGGCAGGGGCTGACCTGTGGAATAGCTGACCTGTGAATAAGACCCTCAGCTCTGTCACTGAGAAAGCAAACTTTCTGTTGCCCAGTCTAACAACATGTAGATGGCAGACAGAAACAGAACACAGACCCACAGTTCATTTATGCAGTAAAAGTTTATTGAGTAGGACACGCACGGTGCTGTTTTTGGAGAAAACACGAAACAGACATTGGTCGTTACTTTCACTTGAGGAGCTTAATGACTGTTGCACATTGACCTGACATATTATTGAAATAGCAGTTGAGCACAGAGTTGGATTAAGTGGCAAAGAGAGGGGGTATCCTCCAGACACTACTGGAACTCGGAGGAGGGATGGGTTTGGGGGCTTCAGGGAGGAAGCAACCCAAGAGGAGCCTTAAAGACCGGATTGAATTTAGATAAACTCAGGTGAAGATGAAAGGCATTTGAAATGAAAGGTACACCATGAGTTGAGTATTAAATGAGACACTTCACAAAAGTCATTCAGAAAGATTCACGTCACCAAGAAAGCCCACAACCAATGAAATGCACAGCTTTTGCTATTGCTATTAGTTCTCCTACTTTTACTGCTGTTACCACTTTGTTTTTGATGACATTTCTACTGCTTTTGAAAAAGACGATGGAGATTAAAAGGACATCGTTCGGAGACAATTCACAAACACGGTTCTGACTTTCTTCTTGAGACACGTGTGGGATAAAAGGATCACAAGGAACAAGAGCTTGCATCAAAACTGCTTGTGCTCAAAGGGGGTGGTGGAAAAAGTTACACACTAGCTTAAGACACTTAAGCTAGTTCTTATCAACACTACTACTGACTGTTGTGTAACTAAAAATCACTGCTTTAATGAATGATTATATTTTTCGAAAAATGCAACAGAATATTCTAAGTTCCTGATCAGACATATTTTCTTTCTTTCTGTTTCTCTCCTCGTCTAGTGGTTCAATTGCTGGAGGGCAAACTTATTAATAGAAATGAGATGAAAATGATGTGATTTTCCGTAGTGCCTGGAGATGATGTTGCTAGGACAGAGTTCAAACACTAGAAGAGAGTGAGTAGGGGTTTGTTTTTCCAAACACTCAAAACTTCCCCTTCAGAGCTGTATTAAAAAAAAAATGGCAAATGAGATTTCAGCTGATTATTGCCTGACTCTCCGAACAACTGTCTTATTGCTGATTATTATCCTTCTGCAGTGGCCACTCTCTTTTCATTCTGTTTGCTGTCATGGTCTATAAATATCAAAAAGGCTGCAGAGGCAGCATCTCTGAGAGGAGCAGTATGCTTCCTGGGTGCAGATAGCATGCCTCTCCAAGACAGAATCTCTGGATCTGAAGGCTGATTTCAGAGGGGATTATTCAGTCAATGGTAAATGGCACCCCACTCCAATTTCAGTTTCTATTTTCTGTTGTAGATCTGGGCAGCTGGGCTGTGTGTGTGCACGAATGCATTAGGAAGTGGTGCCTAGGGATGGGTCCATGCAATCCGCCTAAGTGACTTGTTCCACTCTGCTTTGCTACATTTTCTCTAGGGCTCTCGAACACCAGTGAGGCTGGCTTCCAGGGCAGCTCCCTGCTGAAAGTTTTATTCTGCGTGTTGGCAAAGAAGCAAAGCTCCAAGGTAGATATTACAGCAAATTCTACCTTGTCAGTAAAAACCAAATCATTTCAAGAACACTCAGAGGATTAAATAAAAAAAAAAAACTGCTAGAATTTTTCTTGAAGTATGAAAGACCAGTTTGAGTCCTGTGAATTAGTGTAACAGCTGAATGCACCATCAGGCAGCCTGTGAAATAACCTGACATTCCTGCATTCCCATGCAAGAAGCAGGAAACTATTTTCTGGATGCCCGGTTTATTCCTGACCACAATTTTGTGGAAGAGGAAACAGTGTCAGCCTAACAATGGCCTCTTCCTCAATGTGGCCCTTGGATATTTTGAAAGTGAAACTCACTGAACTCTGATTTTCTCATTTCTTTTAGGAGGGAACTTGTTGTGAACAGTAACATCACCAACTACAGTTAAGGACCTTATTTCCCTCTGATGTTCACTGCAAAGGATCAACACAGAAAGTGTGATCTTTCCTTACTCAGCGCTATGTCCCTCATTGCAACAGGTACTGTCCTGGGTGATGCGGGCTTTACAAACCTCTGATGCACCTAACAAAAAACTCACAACAATAACCCTTACGAGGAACAGACATTTCAAGCACTATATAAGATTAACTAAAAGTACTTTCATCTAAGGACAGGGGAAAATTAAAAAGTCATCCACTTACAAATGTTACTCATGACTCCCATTTGTAGCAGCAGACGGGAAAAACCCGAAACAAAACAAATATTCTTAAGAAATGATGATATACATTCTAGCACAATATGAAAAACTTACTTTTATAGCTCATCAGTTTTTAAAAAACTCTTTTTAGTAAAGAAAATAAGCTACACTCATTCATAATATTGGCTATGCTCTTTTAACTTAAAATTCTACTTTGTCTTATTATTTAAAACCAGTGTTCAGAGTGTAAGGCAGGAAACTTACCTTGAAGGAGTAGTAGAAGGAGCCCCATTCCTCTCCTTCCACCTGTGCAGTGAAAGTCACTGTTTCAGTACAAAGGACAGGAGAATTCAGTGCCTGCTCAGTCCCACTGGACTTGGCGCTGCCCTCTGTGAGGTTGGCCGGCATGGCTAGGGTGGAGTGGAGTCCTGCCGTCCTTGAGCCTGCTGCTGATGGAGAGAGTCCAGCCCTCTTCTTGAGAGCCAGGCAGCAGCTGCGGCTCTGCCCTCCTCTGCCTCCCTGATCTTCTTCTGGAGCTCAGCTGAGAACAGGCTCAGAGCCCTCTCGGAACCCACCTCACTAAAGAGCTCTGCCTGCCTGCTCAAGCCACGTGCTGCTTACTCTTCAGCAGTTAAGATCCAGTAGCCGGCGCAGCCTCAACTCTCCATGTACCTGCCCAGAGGTGGAGGGGGGTCTTGCCCCCAAAAGCTGGCAGGAGCCCCTCACAGCAATCCACATGGCTCCCCAGGCAGTCCTTCCTGCTCAGTCGCACTTTTCCTCACTTCTGGAACAGAGCCCTCTGCCCTCTACATCTGCTCCAGCTTCAACAAGACAGGAATTTGGATTCCACAGCCACTTGATTAATTCAGGTCATGTTTGCCTTTCTGAAATCAAATCATAATGATGCATATTTTTCAACTGAGGGTACTTTCTGACTTATGATCCTCACTCAAGCATTTGCTAGTAGCCTGCACGTTATTTCAGTAAGTGTGAGCAAAGAGCATGCTTGAGTCTCACACTCCTGATTCTACTCTAGGTTTTCAGAGGACAGTGCTTCAGAAAAGCCTGGGGTCTGTGCTTGTCAGTCAACCACCACCTCTCATGATGTGACTGGGACTGGTGTTTGGTAGATACTCTTATCACCTTGATGTTCTTTTATTTGATGTCCAAAACAACTCTGAGAGGTAGGCAGGGAATATATCTTTATATTCTCATTAGACACTAGAAGAGACTGCTGCTCAGTGGTGAAACTACTTGCCCAAGATCCCACAGCTGGTGATGGAAATGAGATGATAACTCAGTTCTTCAGAAATTCCTAGACAGTGGTGCTTTTACTGTAACATGCTATAATTTGCATCAAATATCAGGAGCCTGTTGAGATATGAAGTTAAAGGAGTAAGGAGAGCAGGCCAAGTACAAAACAAAAGTACTAAGCTGCTTGTATTGCAACCAAGCGTGATACCTGATAACTTACACTGAAGATGCTCCGTGAGCCAAACTTGCACAGCCACTTGTTAACGACACCTAGTATAAGAGGTAGTAATGTCATAAAAGACTATAGCCCCCCTGATATTTCCTGGGAAAGTTGTAGCATAATCCATCCAGCCTAAGAGGAGTGCAGTGTGCTAGAGATGAGAAGATACTGTCTATGCTGAAGGGACAGCAAATAGGAGGAAGCTGTCAGAAAATACCAGCTAAGCCACGAAGGAAGCCCCAGGGTGAGCTATAGACTCTTAGGGAAAAGGTCAAAACAAGACGACAACCAAATAGTAAAATGAGCAAAGAGTGTTCTAACTGGCACATAAGCTTGAACAAAGTGCTCAACCATTGGTGAAACAAAAGCAACTTAAAACAAGGCAGAAGTTTTATTTGTTGGCATAGCAAAACTAGGGTCTGGCTACCCCAAGTGTTGACAAAGATGAGAAGAAATGGTATGAGAATTAGCTGATATGCTCACCTTGAAGAGCTATTTGGCAGTATCCAGAAAGCTAAGATTAAGTAGTCTATAAATTTCCCTCTCCTTATCTGGGTTACTTGCATGTATTTAATTTAGGGAAATCCACTGCTCTACACACATAAAATGCATGCATCTTTTCGTAAGTCTGTTTTACTTCAATGAGAATTTATAAAGCAATATCTGTGAGAAACTTCTAGGAGAGAACAGAAGCCACTTAAGTCATAGTGTGGTGAGGACAGAGAAAGAAAATGGTAGATGCCATGAACAGGTGGAGAGAAAACTTCTGTTTGTACTGTTTTCTCTCTACTCATGGTCCAGCTGGATTAGTTTTTGACCTGTGGCTGCCCAGGAGAATATTTATGTATATGTACAAGGAAATATGCAAGAGATGCCTATGCAATACTCCTTAGGAACAAATTAGAAGTAACCTAAATATTTACGGTGACAAAATCAATGAGAAGTTCCAAACCAGAAATTACCCACATGCCTATCAACAGTAGACTGGATAAATAAATTTCTATGTAATCATATAATGAAATACTTTATATCAATAGGAATGAGTAATCTATAGCAAATGTAAAATTATCAATGAAATATACAAACATAAAGCTAAAAAATAATATATTTTAAAATTTATATGAAGTATGACTACATATGAGCTTCCTTGATGGCTCAGAAGTAAAGAATCCACTTACAATGCAGGAGACATGGGTTCGACACACAGGTTCAATCCCTGGGTTGGGAAGATTCCCTGGAGAAGGAAATGGCAACCTACTCCAGTATTCTTACATGAGAAATTCCATGAATAGAGGAGCCTGGCAGACTGCAGTCCATGGGATTGCAAGAGTCGGACACAACATAATGACTAAACCACCATCATCATGACAATATATGTGTGTACATATATATAATATACATACATATGTATGTATTTTACAATAGAATACTACACAATATTTGAAAGGAATGGTTGCAGATAAGATGGCAAACTAATATGGTGTGATGGTTAATTTTATGTGTCAACTGGGGAGGTTGGTGCCCAGATATTTGTGAAACATTCTCAGTGTGTCTGTGAGGATGTTTTGGGATAACATTAACTTTTGAATCATTAGACTAAGAGAAGGCAATGGCACCCCACTCCAGTACTCTTGCCTGGAAAATCCCATGGACGGAGGAGCCTGGTAGGCTGCAGTCCATGGGGTCGCAAAGAGTCGGACACAACTGAGCGACTTCACTTTCACTTTTCACTTTCATGCATTGGAGAAGGAAATGGCAATCCACTCCAGTGTTCTTGCCTGGAGAATCCCAGGGACGGGGGAGCCTGGTGGGCTGCCGTCTATGGGGTCGCACAGAGTCGGACATGACTGAAGCGACTTAGCATCAGCAGCAGACTGAGTGAAGCAGATGCCCTACCTGAGGTTGGTGGCTTTCATTCAATCTATTGAAAACCTGAATAGAAAAACAATGCCAATCCTGCCTCGAACAAGAGGGAACTCCTCCCACCAAACTGCTTTGAGCTGGGGCATTGGTTTCTTTCAAGCCTTTAGATTTGAACAGAAGCCTTAGCTCTTCTTGGTTCTCAAGGCTGCAAGCTTTTAGACTGAAAACACACATTAGCTCCCCTGGCTAGCTGATTACCGGTCATAGGACTACAAGGCCTTTATGATCACAGGAGCTGTTTCCCTAGAGTAAATCAGTTTCTCCCTCGATATATCTCTCATTTGTTTTGTTTTCGTTGGAGAAACCCCAATATTAGACATGGCCTCTGGCTCTTCACCTGAATTCATTCCTACTGCTGCTGCTGCTGCTAGGTCACTTCAGTCATGTCCGACTCTTTGCAACCCCATAGATGGCAGCCCACCAGGCTCCTCTGTCCCTGGGATTCTCCAGGCAAGAACACTGGAGTGGGTTGCCATTTCCTTCTCCAATGCATGCATGCATGCATGCTAAGTCGCTTCAGTTGCGTCTGACTCTTTGCGACCCTATGGACAACAGCCCACCAGGCTCCTCTGTCCACGGGATTCTCTAGGCAAGAGTACTGGAGTGGGTTGCCATTTCCTTTTCTGTCCATCCTACAGATTTCACAAAAATAAGAGGAGAATTAATGAATTATAGAACTTAGAGTAAAACCATGGGATACCTGCTAGAAAGGCTTAAATGATAAAGATGGGAACCATGTGTTTGTAAGGACTTGCAGGATGAAGAACCATCATACACTACTGAAGTGATTTAAACTGATACAAAACATTTTCAATAAATTCTTGGCAGTGTTATCTAAAATTCGACATATTCTCTGACCCAATAGTTTCCTCACTTAGGAAAATACCTGACACAAATGAATACTTAATCAAAACAAGTAAAGATGAATAGAACAACTCTGTTTGAAATTGCCCCTAACTGGAAATTACCCACATAAAAATAGCCCAAAACCACAAAGGTTCCAGGTGATCAATGAAAGAATGGGTAAACAAAGTAGGATATATTCTTATAATGGAATATTTTGTTTAAATATCTCTGTTCTCTGATAGATGATAAGCTCCACGAGGGAGGGTACCATAGCTATTGTATTGACTGCTGTGTCTTTAGGGTCTAACACAGTGCTTGGCACACATACAATAGGCATTAAATAGTTTTGTTGAATGAATAAACCGATCAGAATGCAAGTGGTTCCATGTGAGTGTGGTACTGTTACAAGGATGATCTTGAAACTTCTAATTTAACAAAAAAATGTAAATCATTAGGAAATGTCAGTACTTTGACTTTATTATTAATAATTCACTAATAACGATACCCACAAACCCAGCATATTGTGATGGTGCAGTAGAGAATCTCTGGTTTGAATATCCAGTAGTTCTGGGGGCTGGCTCATGGCACAGTGTGACAGGTACGCTCACAGGAACTCTATTTTGAGAGCACTGCTGCTGCTGCTAAGTCGCTTCAGTCGTGTCTGACTCTGTGTGACCCCAGAGACGGCAGCCCACCAGGCTCCACCATCCCTGGGATTCTCCAGGCAAGAACACTGGAATGGGTTGCCATTTCCTTCTCCAATGCATGAAAATGAAAAGTGAAGGAAGTCGCTTGATCATGTCTGACCATAGCGACCCCATGGACTGCAGCCTACCAGGCTCCTCAGTCCATGAGATTTTCCAGGCAAGGGTACTGGAGTGGGTTGTCATTGTCTTCTCCATTTGAGAGCACTGGTCTCTATTAAATGTATCACTAGAGATAGCCCACCCTTCCCCATCATGCCACCTC
This sequence comes from Aepyceros melampus, assembly GCA_006408695.1. Classification (NCBI taxonomy): domain Eukaryota; kingdom Metazoa; phylum Chordata; class Mammalia; order Artiodactyla; family Bovidae; genus Aepyceros; species Aepyceros melampus. Next base: position 25,940 of record SJXQ01002842.1, on the reverse strand, counting down.
CCTAACACAAGACATAGTTAATAGTGTGCTGACAGACTGCAATGAAGTAAGCCTCAAAACTCTATGTTCCCTGTAGAAACTGGGAGCCGCTGTATTTTATATGCTCACTGCTTCCCAGGGCACAGTTCTCAGTCCTGGCTGCACATTGGAATAACTGGGGATGCTTTAGAAACTCTTAATGCTTGGGTAGTCTCCCCAAAGTTTCTGATTAGATTTTTCTAGGGTGCCGCCTGGGTATTAGGATATTTAAAGTCTCCCCAGGTGAGTTTAATGTGCTTCCGGGAATGTGAAACCCTGTCCTATAAGGACAGCAAGCCACCTGGCTAGCATTTCTGTGATTTTTGGTGCCTGCCCACAGAGTGCATTCTGGTGCCGCTGTCCTGGTTGTCTGGTCTTGTCTCGTCTTCAGCCCTACAGGCTGTTCCTGGGGCTCATAGAACCCATAGTGAGCCTGATCTCATTTCTGGGCTCTGCTTTCTCAAGACGTAGTTTGAGCCACTGAACACCTGTCATCTCAGAGGAGCACAGGAGGGAGGGGAATTTTCTTTATCTTTGGACCACCAATTTTACACTTTTTCAGCACCAGAAGTCATGGTTAACTTCCATTTTGGAGACCCTCAGATAAATGATTTGTGCCACATTTCTAGAACTAAGTATTACCTTTCTTAAAAAATATCCAACTAGAGCCTGAAAGAGATATGATCCTGATGCAATGAGCCAACTCATTGGAAAAGACCCTGATGCTGGAAAAGATTGAAGGCAGAAGAAGAAGAAGGTGACAGAGGATGAGATGGTTGGAAGGCATCACTGATTCAATGGACATGAACTTGGGCAAGCTCTGGTATGCATGCATGCTAAGTCGCTTCAGTTGCGTCTGACTCTTTGCGACCCTATGGACAACAGCCCACCAGGCTCCTCTGTCCACGGGATTCTCTAGGCAAGAGTACTGGAGTGGGTTGCCATTTCCTTTTCTGTCCATTCCTACAGATTTCACAAAAATAAGAGGAGAATTAATGAATTATAGAACTTAGAGTAAAACCATGGGATACCTGCTAGAAAGGCTTAAATGATAAAGATGGGAACCATGTGTTTGTAAGGACTTGCAGGATGAAGAACCATCATACACTACTGAAGTGATTTAAACTGATACAAAACATTTTCAATAAATTCTTGGCAGTGTTATCTAAAATTCGACATATTCTCTGACCCAATAGTTTCCTCACTTAGGAAAATACCTGACACAAATGAATACTTAATCAAAACAAGTAAAGATGAATAGAACAACTCTGTTTGAAATTGCCCCTAACTGGAAATTACCCACATAAAAATAGCCCAAAACCACAAAGGTTCCAGGTGATCAATGAAAGAATGGGTAAACAAAGTAGGATATATTCTTATAATGGAATATTTTGTTTAAATATCTCTGTTCTCTGATAGATGATAAGCTCCACGAGGGAGGGTACCATAGCTATTGTATTGACTGCTGTGTCTTTAGGGTCTAACACAGTGCTTGGCACACATACAATAGGCATTAAATAGTTTTGTTGAATGAATAAACCGATCAGAATGCAAGTGGTTCCATGTGAGTGTGGTACTGTTACAAGGATGATCTTGAAACTTCTAATTTAACAAAAAATGTAAATCATTAGGAAATGTCAGTACTTTGACTTTATTATTAATAATTCACTAATAACGATACCCACAAACCCAGCATATTGTGATGGTGCAGTAGAGAATCTCTGGTTTGAATATCCAGTAGTTCTGGGGGCTGGCTCATGGCACAGTGTGACAGGTACGCTCACAGGAACTCTATTTTGAGAGCACTGCTGCTGCTGCTAAGTCGCTTCAGTCGTGTCTGACTCTGTGTGACCCCAGAGACGGCAGCCCACCAGGCTCCACCATCCCTGGGATTCTCCAGGCAAGAACACTGGAATGGGTTGCCATTTCCTTCTCCAATGCATGAAAATGAAAAGTGAAGGAAGTCGCTTGATCATGTCTGACTCATAGCGACCCCATGGACTGCAGCCTACCAGGCTCCTCAGTCCATGAGATTTTCCAGGCAAGGGTACTGGAGTGGGTTGTCATTGTCTTCTCCATTTGAGAGCACTGGTCTCTATTAAATGTATCACTAGAGATAGCCCACCCTTCCCCATCATGCCACCTCCCTAACACAAGACATAGTTAATAGTGTGCTGACAGACTGCAATGAAGTAAGCCTCAAAACTCTATGTTCCCTGTAGAAACTGGGAGCCGCTGTATTTTATATGCTCACTGCTTCCCAGGGCACAGTTCTCAGTCCTGGCTGCACATTGGAATAACTGGGGATGCTTTAGAAACTCTTAATGCTTGGGTAGTCTCCCCAAAGTTTCTGATTAGATTTTTCTAGGGTGCCGCCTGGGTATTAGGATATTTAAAGTCTCCCCAGGTGAGTTTAATGTGCTTCCGGGAATGTGAAACCCTGTCCTATAAGGACAGCAAGCCACCTGGCTAGCATTTCTGTGATTTTTGGTGCCTGCCCACAGAGTGCATTCTGGTGCCGCTGTCCTGGTTGTCTGGTCTTGTCTCGTCTTCAGCCCTACAGGCTGTTCCTGGGGCTCATAGAACCCATAGTGAGCCTGATCTCATTTCTGGGCTCTGCTTTCTCAAGACGTAGTTTGAGCCACTGAACACCTGTCATCTCAGAGGAGCACAGGAGGGAGGGGAATTTTCTTTATCTTTGGACCACCAATTTTACACTTTTTCAGCACCAGAAGTCATGGTTAACTTCCATTTTGGAGACCCTCAGATAAATGATTTGTGCCACATTTCTAGAACTAAGTATTACCTTTCTTAAAAAATATCCAACTAGAGCCTGAAAGAGATATGATCCTGATGCAATGAGCCAACTCATTGGAAAAGACCCTGATGCTGGAAAAGATTGAAGGCAGAAGAAGAAGAAGGTGACAGAGGATGAGATGGTTGGAAGGCATCACTGATTCAATGGACATGAACTTGGGCAAGCTCTGGAATATGGTGAGGGATAGGAAAGCCTGGTTTGCTGCAGTCCATGGGGTGGAAAAGAGTTGGACACGACTTGGCAAGTGAACAACAATAGCAAGAATCTGAAAGAAGATGTTTCAGGTAAGGAGAGGAGTATAGTTTGTAACACTCTCAGTTGTCTGTACCTTAGATTTTCTCTGGTGTGTTTCAGTAATTCATTCTGCCTTTCTGATCTCAGGTTAGTTCTTATATCTAGAATGTAACAGATCCTGGACTAGGGCATCTCAATAAGACATCAATAAGGCTTGGTTGGAGACAGGGAGAAACTGCTCTACCAGGTGCTTCTGGAGCACACTTTTTACTCTTCCTGCTTTTGGGGCACATTTAGGCCGTGGGACTTTGGGGAAAAGGTGGTGTATGGGGAGCTGGGGAGTTTCATCTTTTATTTTTTGTCCACTTTTGTCCTGGGTACATGCTCTGTTATCCTCTCCTCAGACTTCCTTGCTGCTGCTGATGCTAAGTTGCTTCGGTTGCGTCCGACTGTGCGACCCCATAGATGGCAGCCCACCAGGCTCTGCCGTCCCTGGGATTCTCCAGGCAAGAACACCCCTTCCCAATTTATCAGTCAAACATTTAGTTTGGAGGAAGGCACTTTATGTGGCCCAGGCAGGCAGTGAGACTGCCCCTTGTCCCTCACTGTCTTGGTTATTCTTCAATTTCTGGTAGACCTTGAGATATGGGCAGTGTTCCTGCCCTGATGGAGAACCTAAAAATATCAGCTGAAACAAAAATAACCTTGGTAACCAATGTCAGGGACCACATGAAATCAGGCTGACTCTGCTCCCAGCTGGTTTCCCATTGCCAGAGTGGTTTGAAATTGGGCCTGGTCACTGAAAGTGGTTCAGTCAGGTCTGACTCTTTGTGACCCCATGGACCATAACCTGTCAGGCTCTGCTGTCCACGGGATTCTCCAGGCAAGAATACTGGAGTGTGTATTCCATTCGCTTCTCCAGAAGATCTTCCCAACCTAGGGATTGAACCCAGGTCTCCTGCATTGCAGGTGGATTCTTTACCATCTGAGTCACCAGAGAGTTTCCCCAAATCCCAGGGCATCAATACGCATGACACTGAATGGGCAGTCTATGGGGACATGTCCACCACTGTTGACTATGAACTATTACTAGATGTCAGTAAAAGGACAGCTGGGCGCTAACTTGGTTCCCATAAAGTCCTCTGCCACTGGCTCACAAATGACTTTCCCTGCAGTAACCCTTTTCTCCAAAGCAGTGACTGGTGTCAGTCTCTTTAGGCTTGACAGGCAGATGCCCTTGAGCTAAAAGTGGGATTTTACAAGGACTGAAGAAAAGGAATATATGAGTTTTATTTTGAAATAGTATTGACATATTTTTATCATTATGAAGAGACAAGATTTTTTTTTTTTTTCCTGAGGCCTTTCTGTGTTCTTTACTCCCTATTCTCAGCCTCTCCCCCTTCTAGATGAAGGTTACCTTTCCCAGGTTACTGGCTCCCTTCTTCATCTCTACTATAATCAATCCCCTTTGCTCAAAATCAGTCTCATATCAGATACATACCCCTTGGAGTTTTCTTGTAGCAGCACTTAAGTCTTAACCTTCTAAGGATGAAAAGCTCTACCCTGGGACAAGAATTTCAAATTCAGCAAATAAAATAATGGAGAGGTTTGGAAGAGAGATGCTCACTGTTCCACAAATGCCCCTCAGCTTCCTGTTTCATACATTTATTTATGGGAGCCTTGGCTACAGTATTTATCCTTGAACACATATATTGTTTTCCTGAAATGCTAGATGGAAAGAGTTCATAGGCTTTATAATAAAAATTATGGGAAAAATATTTAAACTTGTTTCTTATACATGTATTTTTAATGAATATTAGGGTCCAACTCAATAGGAATTGCCATTCTGCCTCATTGCAGTCTGAAAGCCCAAGGTTTCTCATTAGTTGTATGTAAATGAGAGGGAGAGTTCTGGGCCTTCAGAACATCTCCTGAAATTCCCAGCACTCATTTGTTATTTGAAATCTTTGCATTTTCGTGTATTATCTGTGACCTGGGTTGTCAGCACCACCTGGATCCTAAGCTGGCTCTTCTGCTTCCTTTGTCCATGGACACCCGCAAGGCTCTCTTTCCTTGTCTGTTAGCTGGGATGACAGTAGCACCTGCATCATGAAGGTGTTGCAGAATTAAGTGGGAAAATGCTTACCCCTTAATGTTAACTGTCTTCCATTTTTCCTTCACCTTCTTAATCATGACTATTAGTTTTTAATGTGTAAGTTTTTTTGGGGCTCTCCATTTAGTGTTCAAGTTCCAAAAGGGCAGACACTGCCCCTTTTCTTTTTGTGTCTTCTGGCAACATTGACCTTCATCTGAACCCTGTGATCTTCATTTCACTGTGGTCCCGAAATGGCTTATTGCAAGTAACCATCATTCCCCACGTGACTGAGGTTATATTCACAGATGCCTCCTTGACTTCTACAACAAGGCTAGACACAGACACTCCAATTCTCTTTGTCTCCTAAATGGTTAGCTAAGCTGTTTAGTCCCTACTGGTCAATTGGAATAAAATGCTGGTGAAAACAAACTTTGTTAAGAATCTGTCCTTCTCGCAGGCTAGACTTTGGTGGCCCTCAGCCTAAGTTGGCTTACAACCCCTCCTTAACAGCTACTGGCATAGGATGATGGTGCTCTTATTAAATTATGCCCATCTGTCCATCCCCCTTATTCATGCTTGCTTCTTTCCAGACTCATCACTCCTTTTTACCTAACCCTGGTGTCTCAGAGGGTAAAGCGTCTGCCTGCAATGCAGGAGACCCAGGTTCGATTCCTGAGTCAGGAATATCTCCTGGAGAAGGAAATGGCAACCCACTCCAGTACCCTTACCTGGAAAATCCCATGGACAGAGAAGCCTGGTAGGCTACAGTCCATGGGGTTGCAAAGAGTCAGACACGACTGAGCGACTTCACTTCACTTCAGACACACCTTCAGATCTCCTGGGGTCCAGGGGACACTTTCCTCACTGCAGTGGTCCTACTTTCCCCATTTACAAGTGGTCCCTTTTTCTATCTTGCCACAATCCTTTCAAGTAAAATCACTTCTTACCAAAGTCCCAAATTGTTCTTTGACAGCTCCAAACTGCTCAAAAATGCATGTTGTACTGAATTGAATTTGTTATTGGCCATAAGTATGTTTAAGCAATTGTTATGTGAGGGATACATAATTCAGATGATGTGGGAAAGTTCATGGTTCTGTTGGAGAGAAAAGATATGACCCTACCGGTTACATCACAGAAGAGTGTGAAATAACATCAAAGCAGGAAATGACACAGGTGGTGTGTGATTCATCTCCAAGTGAATAGTAAAGAGAATGAATATTTTGACATCCAAGGAAGCTATGATCATAGTTTTGAGGTTTAAATTTCGGTTTTGCTGTTTTTAATTACTTTGGATGAAGCAAATAACTTTCTTTTCTTACCAGTGTGGAGACTGGTTGAATAAGGGTGGGTTTAAGACAAAGGAAATTAGCTTCCTCCGGTGGGATTTTGATTCTCTGAAGCCAAAATGCTCCATTGCCTGCAGAGGCCAAATTTCTCATGGTTAAAGTGCTAATAGACACTCGCTCATCTGTGACTTTTCTCTCAAAGGGAAGAGCTGATAGCTGATCCTGGCGGTAGCCATGATGTTGCATACCTGAGCTAAGTTAGATACATTACAGCTGTTGCACTGGAACTTTTAATCTCTAAGTGCCTATTGTAGAATCTATGTCAATACATGTTGGTTAGAGGAGTTTTAATTATGTGCTAAGAGTAGGAAAGGATTTGGGGGGAAGAAATAGGAAATTCCACCTAATCACTGTGCTGAGGGCTTACCTTTGTCACATTTAATTCCCAGAATATTACTTTACAGTGTGTACAAGTTCTCTAGTGAAGTACAGAGAGATTTGGGTAAAGGAGATCTTTTTAAGTAGGAAAAAAAGAATTAGAAACAATCACTGACTCCTTGTTGGTTAACTTTTCCTAGTCCCTCAATTTTTCCATTGTATTCTGATGTGGTCGTGAGGGCTCTGAATCATTAGTATGAAATAATAGTGGCCTCTGAGAGAAAATTGCTTTGAAGGCAGAGATAAATCCTTGGGATCCTGGAGAAAAGATAAATGCAGAGTATTACATCTGGTAATTGCTTGCTGTAATAGGTATAGAGGTTATTCATGTTACAGTGTTTAAGAGATACACTCTCATAAAGAAATGGAATGCAATGTTCTTCTTTAAAGAGGACACTGGGAGAAAGATGAAATAGTAAAACTTGCCTACTTTAATAAATACCTGAACATGCAAAAACACAAGTTGTATTAACTGCTAATGTATTCCTCAGTCCTCAGGTGAGATCCTGCCATACACTCGGCTTTGCGTTCTGCTTTTTAACTTTACACATTGTAGGCTTTTAAATCAATAAATATAATGGTTATTTTTAGTGTCTCTCTGTAATGCAAATGTGATGTTCCCATGATCTATTCAGTCATCTTAACAATAACTGAGAGTTTAAGTTGTCTGAATTTTCAGAAATTGTGCACTAAACACAAGTCTTTGAGTACCTGTCTGATAAATTTCTTAAAATATTTTCAAGTGTAATTGCTGATTTTTCTTTATTCCTTCTTCTGTCTCCATTTTGCTGTTTTTAAAATCTGAGCCCTTGGATTAAATAATTAATATTTATTTTCATTCCTTCATGCTTAAGGCAATGAATTTTCCTCTGATTATGCTTTTAGCTATGTCATGTAGATTCTGATCTGTCCTAGTCTTATTTTTATTATTTCCTACAATCTATGTAATAGATGCTTTGATTTCTTCTTATAGCAAAGAATTACTTGAGTGACTCTAAATGTTTCCATCTTTGTTCAGTACAATGTAAATTACTATGTTTATTTCTTGAATTTTGTTTTTAAAAGCCAAAAATCTACATTTTGAAATGTTTAAAAATTTTTATATGATCAATTTTGAAAAATAATCCATGGAATTCTATTTACAAGACAATTACACACATGAAAACTTTTGTATGTGTTATCTGTCAGGGCACTCATATTAGTTTTACTGTATTCTTTAGAACCTCTATTTCCTTACCTTTTGATTTTTGTCTAATGATTTTTCAAAGACCCAGAGAAGTTTGGTTATGTTTTCTATTGTAAACGAAATTCTGTAAATGCCATCTTGCATTTCTTGTAGGTTTTTACCTGTACTGTTTAGCATTGTAGAAAAATTCATGTTATAGAAAAATTGATGACATGTACTTATGTTGGACTGCATCATTTTACTCTAAGGACCCTCTGTAAAGTGGACATATTATAGCCTGTGCTTCCTAGTGTTGTTGTAACGGTCAAACAAGTTGCTGTATGTGAAGGGTTCAGTGCAGTGGCTAGTGTGTTGTTATTCTTGTTAATGGTAGTTTAATTTATATTTAGAACTGTCTTCAACTAAAAGAAAATTTTAACTAATATCTTTAATTAAAAAAAAAAATTTATTTGGCTGCATTGGGTCTTAGTTGTGGCACGCAAGATCTTTGTTGTGTCATGTGGGACCGTTCGTTGTGGAGAACTGCACTCTAGTTGTGATGTACAGGCTTCGGGATTGCAGTGCACGGGCTCAGGGGATCTGCGGGTATGTGGGATCTTAGTTCCCTGACCAGGGATTGAACCCATGTTCCCTGCACTGCAAGGTTGCTTCTCAACCACTGGGGCACCAGGGAAGTCCCTCTGTACTTTTTTAACGTTGATTCTCTCCTGAAGTTCCCAGAACGCTATTACCCTTTCTTTGGCTCTCAGTTTATGTCATCCATATCTACTTCTGGTCACATTCATCTCTTTCTCCGTTTCCTCTGCATTGTGATTTCTTCAATCCCATTTTGATCAGGACTCAACCAGTTTTGAGTTTTTATTCTTTTTTTTATTTGTTTGAACACCACTTATAATTATTATAATGATGGCATTATTAATTTCTTGAATTGTTTCTTTAGCACTACCAGACTTTTTAAATATAATTTTGTCTTTTTATACTATCATCTCATCTTTTGCTTCCGGTTAAACTCAGTTTTGATAGCTGAAAAAAAGGATATAATATCAACCTCATAAGATCATTTATATGGTAAAATGATATAAGACACTTATTAATAGAACAATAGCTGATGTATAGTAAATGTTAAATATATAACCCAAGGGTTTTAAAAATTCCTTTAAAAAGACTAAATTTTCTATTTCTTAAAGTAATTTTTCAAGTAATAATCTTTCTTTATGTATATTATGTTTTTTTGCCTTTCATTTCTTAGAATTTTAAAGCTAATTCCATATTTTGTCTTTCTAAATAGTTTATTATGATATATTAAATAATTTACATACTGTACAATTTGCCAACTTGAAGTATGTAATTCAATTTATTGAGTAAATTTATGAAGTTGTAGAACCATCATCGCCATGATCCAATTTTAGGACATTTTCATTATCCAAAAAGAACCTCTTACATCGATTTGCAGTTGCTCCTCTTGTTCACCTCAGCCCCAGAAACCACTAATTAACTTTCTATTTCTCTATATTTGTCTTTTCTGGACATTTTATGTAAAGGGATCATAAAATATGTTGACTTTTGTGTCTGGGTTCTTTCACACTGCATAATGCTTTTGAAGCACATACATATTGTAGGGTACATCAGTATTTTTTTGTTTTAATGCTGAAAGTGTTTTATTGTACAGATATTCCCAGTTTTACTTATCCATTCACCAGTTGATTGACTTTGGGGTCATTTCCACTTCTGGTGAGTTTGAATAATGTTGCTATAAACATTCACAGATAAACCTTGTGTTTGTCTTTGCAAACAAATGTTTTCATTTCTCTTGAATAGATTACTAGTAGTGGAATTTTTGAGTTGTATGGCAAATATATGTTTAAATTTTGCTTATTTAGTTTAATTTTTGAAACATATAAGAGTATCACATACTCAAAAATGGAAATAAATTTAAAACATAAAAATAAAAATATTAAAATATCAAATTTTCCACTTTATTCTATATTTAAAAATTTTGATTTTTTTTAGGAGCTGTTTTAGGTTCACAGCAAAATTAAGGGAAGGCAGAGATTTCCCATGTACTCTCTGCTTTCAAATATACATAGACTCTCCCATTATCAGCCTCTTTCACCAGAGTGGTGCATTTGTTACCATTGATGAACTTACATTACACAATCACCCAAAGAACGTATTTTATATTATGGTTCAGTCTTGGTGTTTTACCTTCTCTGGGTTTAGATGTATGTATAATGACATGTATGTACCATTATAATATCATACAGAGTATTTTCACTATCTTAAAAATCTTCTGTGTTCTGCCTATTCATCCTTCTTGCCCAACCCTAACAGTCACTGATCTTTTTACTGTTTCCAGTTTTAGTTTTAGAGTTTTGTCTTTTCCATAATGTAATGTAATTGGAATCATACAATATAGAAACTTTTCATATTTGCTTCACTTAATAACGTGCATTTAACATTACTTGATACCTTTTCATAGCTTGATAGTTCATTTTTTTCAGGCTGAAAAATATTTCATTGTCTGATTATACCACAATTTATTTATCCATTCACCTACTGAGGAACATCTTGATTGCTTCCATGTCTGGGCAATTATGAATAAAGCTGCTCTAAACATGTGTGCAGATTTCTGTGTGACATGAGTTTTTAATTTCTTTAGGTAAATACCAGTGATCCTGGATCATATGGGAAGAGTGAGTGTAGTTTAAGACACTAGCAAACTGTCTTCCAAAGTGGCTGTATCATTTTGCATTCCCACTAGCAATGAGTGAGGGTTTCTATCCTTCCACATCCTGACCAGCACTTAGTGTTGTCTGTGTTCCAGATTTGGACCCCTCTAAAGAGATGGGAATACCAGACCACCTGACCTGCCTCTTAAGAAACCTGTATGCAGGTCAGGAAGCAACAGTTAGAACTGGACATGGAACAACAGACTGGTTCCAAATAGGAAAAGGAATACATCAAGGCTGTCTGTTGTCACCCTGCTTATTTAACTTATATGCAGAGTACATCATGAGAAACGCTGGACTGGAAGAAACACAAGCTGGAATCAAGATTGCCGGGAGAAATATCAATAACCTCAGATATGCAGATGACACCACCCTTATGGCAGAAAGTGAAGAGGAACTAAAAAGCCTCTTGATGAAAGTGAAAGAGGAGAGTGAAAAAGTTGGCTTAAAGCTCAACATTCAGAAAACAAAGATCATGGCATCTGGTCCCATCACTTCATGGCAAATAGATGGGGCTCCAAAATCTCTGCAGATGGTGACTGCAGCCATGTAATTAAAAGACGCTTACTCCTTGGAAGAAAATTTATGACCAACTTAGATAGTATATTCAAAAGCAGAGACATTACTTTGCCAACTAAGGTCCGTCTAGTCAAGACTATGGTTTTTCCAGTGGTCATGTATGGATGTTAGAGTTGGACTGTGAAGAAGGCTGAGCACCAAAGAATTGATGCTTTTGAACTGTGGTGTTGGAGAAGACTCTTGAGAGTCCCTTGGACTGCAAGGAGATCCAACCAGTCCATCCTAAAGGAAAACAGTCCTAAATGTTCATTGGAGGGACTGACGTTGAAGCTGAAACTCCAATACTTTAGCCACTTGATGCAAAGAGCTGACTCATTTGAAAAGACCCTGATGGTAGGGGAATGATTAAGGGCAGGAGGGGAGGGGGATGACAGAGGATGAGATAGTTGGATAGCATCACTGACTCAATGGATATGAGTTTGAGTAAACTCTGTGAGTTGGTGATGGACAAGGAGGCCTGGCATGCTGCCGTCCATGGGGTTGCAAAGAGTCAGATGCAACTGAGCGACTGAACTGAACTGAAATAGGGTAAATCATTGTATCAGAATTCTTTGTACTTCTGTAAAAGGATTTTATTAGTTTCAAGGCTAAACAACTTCAATGATAAGGAGATTTAGTGATTCAAAAGCTTTTATCTACTATGTGCACCCCAGTGTTTTTAGCAGCACTCTTTACAATAGCCAAGGTATAGAAGCAGCCCATGTGGGCAATTGGATCTCAGGTTCCTCTGCCTTTTCTAAAACCAGGTTGAACATCTGGAATTCATGGTTCACGTATTGCTGAAGCCTGGCTTGGAGAATTTTGAGCATTACTTTACTAGTGTGTGAAATGAGTGCAACTGTGTGATACTTTAAGTATTGTTTGGCATTGACTTTCTTTGGGATTGAAATGAAAACTGACCTTTTCCAGTCCTGTGGCCACTGCTGAGTTTTCCAGATTTGCTGGCATATTGAGTGCAGCACTTTCACAGCATCATCTTTCAGGATTTGAAATAGCTCAACTGGAATTCCATCACCTTCACTAGCTATGTTTGTAGTGATGCTTTCTAAGGCCCACTTGACTTCACATTCCAAGATGTCTGGCTCTAGGTGAGTGATCACACCATCATCATCATCTGGGTCGTGAAGATCTTTTTTGTACAGTTCTTCTGTTTATTTTTGCCACTTCTTCTTAATATCTTCTGCTTCTGTTAGGTCTGTACTATTTCTGTCCTTTATTGAGCCCATCTTTGCATGAAATGTTCCCTTGGTATCTCTAGTTTTCTTGAAGAGATCTTTAGTCTTTCCCATTCTGTTTTTTTCCTCTATTTCTTTGCATTGATCACTGAAGAAGGCTTTCTTATCTCTTCTTGCTTTTCTTTGGAACTCTGTATTCAGATGCTTATGTCTTTCCTTTTCTCCTTTGCTTTTCGCCTCTCTTCTTTTCACAGCTATTTGTAAGGCCTCCCCAGACAGCCATTTTGCTTTTTTTGCATTACTTTTCCACAAAGATGGTCTTGATGATTGTCTCCTGTACAATGTCCCGAACCTCAGTCCATAATTCATCAGGCACTCTATCTATCAGATCTAGTCCCTTTAATCTATTTCTCACTTCCATTGTATAATCATAAAGGCTTTGATTTACGTCATACCTGAATGGTCACATGGTTTTCCCTTCTTTCTTCAATTTAAGTCTGAATTTGGTAATAAGGAATTCATGATCTGAGCCACGGTCAGCTCCCAGTCTTTTCTTAATTGACTGTATGAAGCTTCTCCATCTTTGGCTGCAAAGAATATAATCAATCTGATTTCGGTGTTGACCATCTGGTGATGTCCATGTGTAGAGTCTTCTCTTGTGTTGTTGGAAGAGGGTGTTTGCTATGACCAGTGCAATTTCTTGGCAAAACTCTATTAGTCTTTGCCCTGCTTCATTCTGCATTCCAAGGCCAAATTTGCCTGTTACTCCAGGTGTTTCTTGACTTCCTACTTTTGCATCCCAGTCCCCTATAATGAAAAGGACATATTTTGGGGGTTTTAGCCATCACGGTCAACAAAAAAGTCCAAAATGCAGTATTGGATGCAATCTCAAAAACGACAGAAAGATCTCTGTTCGTTTCCAAGGCAAACCATTCAATATCACAGTAATTCAAGTCTATGCCCCAACCAGTAACACTGAAGAAGCTGACATTGAATGGTTCTATGAAGACCTACAAGACCTTTTAGAAGTGACACCCAATGGAATATTAGTCAGCCATAAAACAGAATGAAATGTTTTGCCATTTGTAACAGCATGGACAGAACTAGATAGCATTATGCTGAGTGAAAAGAGTCAGACAAAGACAAAGATTATATGTTATCACATATATAGAATCTAAAGTATAAAACAATTAAATGAATAAAAGAAAACAGAATCAGATTGACATATGTAGAGAGCAAACTAGAGGTTACCTTTGGGGAGCGGGAAAGGTAGAGCAGTGAGACAAAAGAAGTACAGGATTAAGAGGTGCCAACTACTATGTATAAAATAAATAAACTACAAGAATATCATGTACTGCACAGGTAAATATATTGGGTTGGCCAAAAGGTCAGTTTGGTTTTTTCTGTAATATCAAAACCCAAATGGACCCTTTGGTCACCCCAATAACTTATTTTGTAATAACTTTAAGTGAAGTATAGTCTATAAAATTATTGAATCACTATGTCATCACTAAAACTAATATTGTAAATCAACTATATTTCAATAAATAATTTATACTTAATAATAATAATAATTAGAACTTTATTTTTTCCTCTCTGCCCCTAAATTCTACTTTCCCAGGGACCCTCCATTCTTAAATGGGCTCTCCTGTTTGTCAGAAGGGCTGTCAGCAATCACCAGGGCTGTTTCCTTCTACATCTGATTCCAGTGGGTGAAAAATAGTATTTTTCTTACATTTCCTATAAAGGCCATAACATTCACTCTGTTTAGACACATTTAAGGCACAAACCAACACATGGAACTGTTGCAGTGGCCCAGTCAATGCCCCTAGATTGTTGGTTTAGGCCTAGGTCTCATGCTTGGAAGTGGAATGCCACCCAGGAACGTACAGTGCCCTGGATATAATTTGAATCTCTATGTGAAACTTAGGGACCATTGCCAAAAGTATAATGCTTACTGTTGCTTTTAGGTCACTAAATTGTGTCTGACTCTTCGTAATCCCATGGACTGCAACATGCCAAGCTCCTTTGTCCTTCAATATCTCTTGGGGGTTATTCAGA
>SJXQ01002842.1:0-11170 GCA_006408695.1 Aepyceros melampus | reverse complement strand
GGGTTATTCAGATGCATGTCCACTGAGTTGTTGATTCTATCTCACTGTATCATCCTCTGCCAGTGCCTTCAACATTGCTTGGTGGGATGGGGGGCAAACCTTAAACATGCCCTTCAACCATATTTGGGCAATCTATTAGAGTTGTCACATGCAGAAAGTAGGCATTTGACATGGGCAACTGATGAAATTTAATTAGAAGACTGAAAACATCCTATGTTAAGCCTCTACAAAAATCCCATTGTTTCATCATGTAGATGAGAGTAGCTAGTTTAGAGGCAAGAAACAAATAATAAGGATAAATGGAGCATTTTAAATGAGAAATATAAACAATGAGATGTTCCTGAGCTTGCCTGATTTAATGCTTTAATATGTTTAGATCAGGGGTCAAAGTTTTTTTTCTGAAAAGGAACAGATAGTTAATGCTTTTGGCTTTGTGGGCTATGCATGTCTCAGCATGAAAGCACCAAAAGGCATGAATGAGTATGACTGAGTTCCAATAAAATTTTATTTTTAAAAACAGGCAGTAGGCTGGATTTAGCCCACAGGTGGTAATTGGTTGACTCTGGCTCTAGATGGACAGTAATGTACTGTGTAGGAGTCTGGACTCTGCTATTAGAAGTAACTAGATTTGAGTCTTGCCTTTTACTTACTAGTTCTATGCATAATTTCCTTTACTACTCTAAGCCTCAATTTTCTCATCTGTTTAGTAGGGATAGAAATAACATGTCTATGAGCATCAGTATAAGAATTAAAAGAGAAAATTCACCTAAAGCATGATGACTGGCATGTAGTAAGTGGTTAATATTGATACATGGTAGTATTGTAAAGTCAATGGAGAAAAAACTATAAGAAAATATATGAGAGTGAAGAAAGATGAGTTTCAGTTTTGTGAGGAGCTTCAGTGTTGTAAGTGCTCTTTTTCTCTAGTGCCACCTGGGAAGTCCAGTGTTAAGGACACCTCTTTATTAAAATGTTCCAGCCACATTTTTAGATGTGTCAAGAATTGCATCTCAGGAAAGAGAGCAATTTAGGGAAAAGGTCTACAATGACTCTATCCTCAAGACACTGATGAAACTCCAAAAAGCCAAAAAAAGTACTGAATATTATTTTTAAAAGCTTTAGTAACACAAAAGAAAATGCTGTTCAGATTTGTTTTGTGTCCTCACAAGAAATTCTGGAATAAGTGTGGAATACTTATTTTTCACTGAAGACAGAGTGGGGATAGAGAAGGTTTGGGAACGGTGTGCTGAAGAGATTACTGGCCTGCATAAAAGACTAAGACTTTTCAGTTTGGGACGTCAGTGTGGGAAGGACAAGTAGCATAGTGGTCAAGTATGTGTCCTTTTCTGTTAGATAGATCTGGAGGTGAATCCTGGATCCATGACTTATTAGCTTCAGTCTTTGGATAAATTACTTAAACCTTATGGCTTTACTTGTTTTCACCTGTACAATATAAATACTGTTAGTGCTACTGTAAGGATTACACCAATAAATCTTTTGTTCAGCATATAGTCAGCACTCAATGACATAATTTGAAGCCTCTAAAATCGTGTGTGAAATGATCACCATCAAGACAGACTCCTTTATATCCTGAAACTATTCAATGGGGAGGGGTATTCCTTTGAATTGTACCTAGATAAAGCTAATGAAAGTAAGGGAATTCTGAAATTAATAGCAGACAGTAAGCCAATGGTATTCATTGCCCCCACGAAGCATTAGAGAATGAAAATATGTTTAATGAAGGATATATACACGATAGACTTATCATGGGTTACTAAGGGAACATGATGTTTGATAGTTCTTGCTAGTGAGTGTGTGCTCATTAGTGTCCGACTCATTGGGACCCCATAGACTGTATCCCACCAGGCTATTCTGTCAATGGATTTTTCCAGGCAAAAATACTTGAGTGAGTTGTCATTTTCTTTTCCAGGATCTTTCCCGGATGGCTAGGCAGAAGGCTCAGGAGATGGGGATTCGATCCCTGTGTTGGGGAGATCCCCTGGAGGAAGAAATAGCTACCCACTCCAGTTCTTGCTAACCTCATGCTAACGTAAAAGAGAACATCGTTATCTTCCCAGAAATGTTCCTTAGAGATTGTTTAACTCGAAATTCCCAGCAATAAATATAGTAGGGGCAGAATTCAAGTTTAAATGGCATACAAATTATTGTCAGAAGTAATCAAACTCTTGTTTTAATTTTGGTATTCCTATGACAATGACAGGTATCAAATATCAGAAAACTTCAAAGTCCTTGTTGTCTCTTGGCATTGTAAAAACACTATAAACATCATTGAACTATTATTCAAAAAGATTATAGCTTTGGATGAAAATCTACAGAAAAACAGAGGCTTTGTAATAACCAGAAACTTTTGTTAGAATCTTGAGTCAGCAAGCAAGAGCCTATCCTGTCACATTAAACAGACACAGTAGATGTCCAGATTTCTCAAGGAATTTTTTACAACTATTAGAAACACAAATGAAATCTCAAAGTTCTGGAAGGCATTGATTTGCTATGTGTTTCTTTTATATTTTGTCTAGAACATGCATTTCCAACAGTCGCTAAGTGAATACCAGTTACTGGGATGGCCTTTCTCTACTGAATGGCTTTGGAAGGTGTAATCAGATCAGTTAAGCTGGTCATGAAGGGTGTAACTTAAAGAGTTTCCCTCCCCTATCAGAGATCAGCTCTGTCATTAGAAAGATACTGGTTTCAAATCCTAGCCCTGCCACTTACTAGCTACCTGTGAATTTAGGGTAGATAAGTTAACTGATCTGAAATTTCATGTCACCATCTTCAAATTGAATAATAACACCTGCCCCATAATGTAGTGACATTAAATGCCAGAAATGAATATTCTATTTTTTAGCAATGCGAAATTAAATGAGTATCATTAACACAGCACTGAGCACAGTGTCTGGCATAAGCCACTTATTAATTCCCTTTCCCTAGATGCACACAAAGCCAGATTTTATGCCCAAAGGGATGAGTCTTTCTCTCATAAAGAAAACTGAAATTCTACAAGGTTTTCCATGTGAAAGTAAATGGGCCAGGTAGGATGCAGACACAATGTCTTATCTCTGAACTGGAGACATCAGAGAACCAGTGCCATGTAAGGTATATATTAGAAATAAGTGAGCAAGAAGCAGGTTCAAACAGACTGCAGAATCAAAGCCAATACTGGGAAATAATACCAATAATTTAGTGCATGGAAACTCAAAGTTATAGAGGCAATCAATGACTGGAAAATGTGGTCCAGATACAAAGAGAGTTCTACTGATTCTACTAAATGGTGTAACTCAGTTCCAGGACTTTTGTTTGTAAAGTGTGGGCAGTGACTCTAGCACAAAGGTGACACTGAAGATTCATGACAGCCTAGTCCATTGAATGTTTCTCCATTTTCCTGGAAAAGTGAGACCTGAAGATTCATAATGAGGTAATAAAGCATGACCATCAATGTAGAAGCCTTTACAGATGTAACATCAGCTTCCAGAGCTCTCCCAAGAGCATAAAGTGTTAGAGTTTGCCAATTCCAGTGTATCTTAAGTTCTCGATTTTATTTCAGCAATGAATTTTATGGTCATAGGCAAGATGGTGCTGGTGAAAATGTTTCAGAGTCTCAAAAAAAAGAGTAATAGTTGTTTTAACCATAATGGATAGAGGTGAAGGCAGTGACATAAGTCTCATGTGTTGCCAACTGGACAGAATGGAGGTGGTGAGAATTAGGTCCATCATGCACCCTTCTCTCTCTAAAGGTGTGTGTCAGGGGCTCATGTCTACAATCATGTGCTGTGTCTTCATCCAGGGCAGTATATTCTGATGATTAGATTAAACTATATGGTATTATAAGAAGCAATTACTTATGCAAGGTACATGGTACTGGGTATGAGTGGAAGAAAGTGCAGGAAGTGAAAACCATAGCTTATTAGAAATGTTATTAGAATTGTAGACATACGAGAGAGAGAAACAAGGAGACTGTTGAGTCAAGGCTCCCAGGGGGGTCAATCCTCCATGAATTCACCATACTTCACACTGGTAATGCTGGCTTTGCATGGTGAGAGTCTTATTCAGTTTCCAGTGTGCTCAGAGGTATTAGGGTCTTCAGAGTTGATGCTATTAAAACCACAGAAATTGATGTATAAGTCAAACACCAATTTATTCACTTATACTGAGAAATAACTACAAAGCAGGCTAGAACACTTCATGTCAACTTGTTAGCAAATTTTCTCCCCATAGCAAAATGTATATGGGAAAGTAATTAGTATTAGCATATATCTTACAGTATGGAGTCAGAGCAAAGGTGAGGTAGGTGACAATCTTAATGCCTAATGGCACAAATTGGGATGACCTGGTGCCTGTATCCCATTGTATATGGACCTGCCAAATCGTCTGTGGGTTAGTGTCCCCTCTCTGACACTGGAGAGATTACTTGTACCCTATGATTCTTTATTTTTTCCCTTCTACTTCTATATCCCATGGAAACCATTCTCTTGTTAACGATTCCTTCTTCATAGTTGTAAAATGATTAGATTATTTCTTGCTTGCTTGCATCAACCATGTAGCACATTTGCTCCCCTCTGAATCTACAACCTTGGGGTTCCCCACGCCTTTGCAATTGAAGACTGCATTTTTTTGAGTAGGGTACATGTCATTTGCTCTCTGTAGATTTTTATGGACCTGCCAAATCACATTATCAACATACCCTCTCTGACTCTGGAGAATTAGTGATGCTCTATGGCTCTTTAATTGCTCCCTCTCACTTCTAGATCCCAAGAAAACTATTCTCTTGTTAACAATTTCTTCTTCAGTCTTACAAAATGATTACCTTCTATCCTTCTTGCTGGCATCAATCATGTAGCAGATCTAGCCCCATAAAACTACAACCTCGATTTAACCTGAGGGTTCCCCAAGCCTTTGAAACTTCAGACTGCATCTTTGAGTAGGGTAAATGTCATTTCTTCTCTGTAGATTTTACTTAGTTTCACTGATAAATTCATTTAGGTATAGGACTCATCCATGTAACTCTCTGTATGCTAAGTAATTAATTCATTCTAATTGAAGAGAATGGTGTCAGTATAACAACATGTTGAAGTAGTAAACAAAATGGCTGCTAGCTAGTAGGCAATAAAGCATTGTCCAAGCATCCTATTCATACACTCAGTCTGGTTGTTGGATAGTGTCACATACAGAGCAAGAAGTCCCTGATTGGGAATTTCTCAATAAGAGGCTTCTTGAAGTCTGAGGTGAACTGAACTTCATAGCCCAGGTTTAATTGTATGTTCTAAGAGGTGATGAAATCTGGGGAAGAAGGTAATGTTGCTATAGAGGGAAATTCTTCTGAATAAAATAAAGTGCATATGTGTTACTCACTTCACTCGTCTCCAACACCATGCGACCCCATGCTCTGTAGCTCACCATGCTCCCTTGTACATGGAATCTTCCAGGCCAGAATACTGGAGTGGGTTGCCTTTTTCTACTCCAGGTGATCATCCCAACCCAAGCATGGAACCCATATCTCTTGTATCTTCTACATTGGCAGCTGGGTTATTTTCCACTAGTGCCACCTGGGCAGCCCATATAAAATAAAGTGGCATTTTCATATGTAAAGAGTACAAGTACATAAGGAGTCAGTTCAGTTTAGTAGCTCAGTCATGTCTGACCCTTTGCAACCCCATGGACTGCAGCACACCAGGCTTCCCTGTCCATCACCAACTCCTTGAGATTATTCAAACTCATGTCCATTTCATTGGTGATACCATCCAACCACCTCATCTCTGTTGTCCCCTTCTCCTGCCTTTAATCTTTCCCACAATCAGAGTCTTTTCCAATGAGTCAGTTCTTCGCATCAGGTGGCCAAAATATTGGAGTTTCAGCTTCAATATCAGTCCTTCCAATGAATATTCAGGACTGATTTCCTGTAGAATTGAATGGTTGGATCTCCTTGCAATCCAAGGAACTTTCCAGAGTCTTGTCCAACAAACAGTTCAAAAGCATCAATCCTTTGGTGCTCAGCTTTCTTTATAGTTCAACTCTCACATCCATACCTGACTACTGAAAAAAACATATCTTTGATTAGACAGACCTTTTTTGGCAATGTAATGTCTCTGCTTTTTAGTAGGCTGTCTAGGTTGGTCATAGCTTTTCTTCCAAGGAGAAAATTAATTTTATTTTAATTTCATGGCTTCAGTCACCATCTGCAGTGAGTTTGGAGCCCTCAAAATAAAGTCTCTCACTGTTTCCATTGTTTCCCCATCTTTTTGCCATGAAGTGATGGGACCAGATGCCATGATCTTAGTTTTCTGAGGGTTGAGTTTTAGCCCTACTTTTTCACTCTCCTCTTTCACTTTCATCAAGAGGCTTTTTAGTTCTTATTCACTTTCTGCCATAAGGGTGGTGTCATCTGCATATCTGAGGTTATTGATATTTCTCCCAGCAATCTTGATTACAACTTGTGCTTCATTCAGTCAAGCATTTCACATGATGTACTCTGCATATAAATTAAATGAGCAGGGTGACAAGATACAACCTTGATATACTCCTTCCCTGATTTGGAACGTCTGTTGTTCCATGTCCCATTCTAACTGTTGCTTCTTGACCTGCATACAGATTTCTCAGGAGGCAAGTCATGTGGTCTGGTATTCCCATCTCTTTAAGAATTTTTCACAGTTGTAATCTGCACAGACAAAGGCTTTGACATAGTCAATAAAGAAAAAGTAGATATTTTTCTGAAAATCTCTTACTGTTTCGATGATCCAGCAGATGTTGGCGATTTGATTTCTGGTTTTTCTGCCTTTCCAAATCTAACTTGAACATCTGAAAGTTCTCGGTTCATGTACTGTTGAAGACTGTCTTCAGAATTTTGAACACTACTATGCTACTGTGTGAGATAAGTGCAATTGTGCAGTAGTTTGAGCATTCTCTGGCATAGCTTTTCTTTTGGATTGAAATGAAAAGTTACCTTTTCCAGTCCTGTGGCCACTGGTGAGTTTTCCAGATTTTCTGGCATATTGAGTGCAGTACTTTCACAGTATCATCTTTTAGGGTTTGAAATAGTTCAACTGGAATTCCATCACCTCCACTAGCTTTGTTTGTAGAAATGCTTCCTAAAGCAAACTTGACTTTGCATTCCAGGATGTCTGGGTCTAGGTGAGTGATCACACCATCATGGTTATCTGGGTCATGAAGATTTTTTTGTATAGTTCTTCTGTGTATTCTTGCCACCTCTTCACTCATCTTTGCATGAAATGTTCCCTTGGCATCTCTAAGTTTCTTGAAGAGATCTCTAGTCTTTCCCATTCTGTTGTTTTCCTCTATTTCTTTGCATTGATGAGGAGTACAAAATGATAAATTGTTGCTAGTTTTTAGTTGTTTATGGAATGCAACCAAGACTTCAGCCAAGACTCCTAAACCTACAGGAACTAGGATACAGAACAGTGAGCATGAGGGTGAAAGGCTTTGGCCCAACTGTAGGTACAAAGACTTGGACCAACAAACCCAACCCAAGATTCTATTACCCATTGGTGTTGATGGAGTTTTCCAATGCATTGTCAGGGTGATTTCCATTGGCTCAGACTAGGCAGAGTTTTGCCTGTGAGCCTTCAGTTCTGTTGGAATATTAGTACCAGCTGTAGAAAGTTCCTGGAAATAGTTTTCATCATTGCTGGATCAGGTTTGTTGATGGTAGTTGAAATTCTCAGAAGCATGACTGTCTGTAAAGTGCCATCACGGTTTCCCATCTCTATTTTAAACATTAATGCATGATATAAATCATTAAGGCTGGAAGTGAAAGGGGTCAATTGACAGTGTGACTTACCAGGCTCCTCTTACTGATGAGTTGGATTATTTATTCTTGCTGGGGCTCAAGAAGATTTGGCAAGTCAATCTATTGTGAAGTAACTAGCCTTACCTGCAGTAGAGGCATGCCTGAATTTCTTGCTGGTGAGCCTGTTTGGCTGGAGTAAGAGTTGGCTGGTTTCCTCACAGCTGTATAGGGTCTTCCTTGGTTGATGGACCTGTGGGGTTGAAGAAGGCTTGGTTGGATCCACGGAGATAACCTTGGGATATGGACCTCTGAATGTAGGAGCTCTAGCTGGTCACTATGTTTCTTGTCCAACTGAATACACTAAGTGATAAAGTCTGGGAGATTGTCCAATGTCTGGACCACTTACTTCATCCTGAATGTTTTCAGCTAGTTCTTGGAAGTGATAACACTGGTTGGATTCATCATATCTCAGATTCTGAGCAAGAAGGTGGAACATAGTGGTATTCTGTTGAGAGAAGTTTTCTTCTTTGTTAACCTTAGTATTCACCAGAGGGTTCCCTTTATGTTTTGTGGGCTCACCAAATGACTGCTGGAACTCAAGAAGGAGGTTCTCATACTGATTCAACACAGTACTCTGATAGGTGGTGTTTCTGCATAATTGTCTATTGTATCTTCTGCAATCAAGTGGGACTAGGCAGAATTGAGTACCAGTACTGGATACCAGTGGGCAGACTGTGGTTTTACTCTATGATCAAAGCGGTGGCCTCATGAGCAAGTAGCCAAAGCTGTTAGCTATGAGGTCACTAAAGTATGTTGAGATCTGAGAAATGCTTGAAACTGTTACCACCATTCAATGATGCAACTTCTTGGAGAATGCCAATATGCTACACATTCAAAAGGAATAAGTTACCTTAGGGACACATAGAAGATTTGTAATTAAGAATATAAATACAAATTTTGAAATTATTTGTTCTAGGTCTGTGAAAATGCTGTTGGTATCTTGATAAGGATTGCATTGACTCTATAGATGGCTTTGGGTAATATACTGATTTTTAATATATTGATTCTTCTGATCATGAACATGGTATATTTCTTCATCTATTTGTGTCATCTTTGATTTCTTTCATCAGTGTTTTATAGTTTTCTATATATAGCTCTGTTGTTTCCTTAGATAAATTTATTCCTAAGTATTTTATGCTTTTCATCACAATGGTGAATGGGATAATTTAACACAAAATAACTCAAATAGCCAAAGCAATCTTGAGAAAGAAGAATGGAACTTGAGGAATCAACCTGCCTGACTTCAGACTTTACTACAAAGCTACAGTCATCAAGACAGTATGTTACCGGCACAAAGACAGAATTATAGATCAATGGAACAAAATAGAAAGCCCAGAGATAAATCTACATGTCTATGGATGCCTTATCTTTGACAGAGGAGGCAAAAATATACATTGGAGAAAAGGCAATCTCTTTAACAAATGGTGGGGAAAACTGGTCAACCACCTATAAAAGAATGAAACTAGAATATTTTCTAAAACCATACACAAAATAAACTCTAAATGGATTAAAGATCTAAATGTAAGACCAGACACTATAAAACTCCTAGAGGAAAACATAGGCAGAACACTGTCTGACATAAATCACAGCAAGATCCTCTATGACCCGCCTCCAAGAGTAATGGGAATAAAAGCAAAAATAAACAAACGGGGACTAATTAAATTTAAAAGCCTTTGCAGAATGAAGGAAACTATAAGCAAGGGGAAAAGACAGCTTTCAGAATGGGAGAAAATAATAGCAAACGAAACAACTGACAAAGAATTAATCTCAGAAATATCTGAGCAGCTCATGTAGCTCAATACCAGAAAAATAAATTACCCAAGCAAAAAAATGGACCAAAGGACTAAGCAGACATTTCTCCAAAGCAAGACATACAGATGGCTAACAAACACACGAGAAGATGCTCAACATCACTCATTATCACAGAAATGCAAATCAAAACCACAGTGAGTACCATCTCACACTGGTCAGAATGGCTGCTATCAAAAAGTCTACAAACAATAAATGCTGGAGAAAGTGTGGAGAAAAGGGAACCCTCTACACTGTTGGTGGGAATGCAAACTAGTACAGCCACTATGGAGAAGAGCGTGGGGATTCCTTAAAAAACTGGAAATAGAACTGCCATCAACCCAGCAATCCCACTGCTGGGCATACACACCATAGGAAACCAGAATTGAAAGAGTCAAAGAGTCATGTGTATCCCAAAGTTCATAGCAGCACTGTTTACAATAGCTAGGACACGGAAGCAACCTAAATGTCCACAGGCAGACAAACGGATAAGAAAGCTGTGGTACATATGCACAATGGAATATTACTCAGATAATAAAAATGGCACATTTGAGTCAGTTTAATGAGATGGATAAAACTGGAGCCTATTATACAGACTGAAGTAAGAAAGAAAAACACCAATATAGTATATTAATGCATATATATGGAATTTAGAAACATGGTAACGATGACCCTATATGCAAGATATCAAAAGGGACACAGATATAAAGAACAGATTTTTTTACTCTGTGGGAGAAGGCGAGGATGGGATGATTTGAGAGAATAGCATTGAAACATGTATATTACCATATGTGAAATAAATGACAAGTCCAAGTTCCATGCATGAAACAGGGCACTTAAAGCCAGTGCACTGGGACAATCCCGAGGGATGGGATGCGGAGTGAGGTAGAAGGGGGGTTTGGGATAGGGAGATACATGTATACCTGTGGCTTATTCATGTCAATGTATGGAATAAACCACTATAATATTGTAAAGTAATTAGCCTCCAGTTATAATAAATAGATTAATTTTAAAAAGAATATAAATACAAAGTTATAGTAGATTGCTTTCTCCACTCCCTTTCTTGGTAATATATGTGCATTTTGCCCTATGCTAATCTTTGGTTCTAGTTTCTTTATCAGAGATTCAGAGACTCAAACAATTTTAGTGATCTAAAGATCACAACTGAAAGAGACACATGTACCCCAGTGCTCATTGCAGCACTGTTTATAATAGGCAGGACATGGAAGCAACCTAGATGTCAATCAGCAGATGAATGGATAAGAAAGCTGTGGTACATATACACAATGGAGTATTACTCAGCTATTAAAAAGAATACATTTGAATCAGTTCTAATGAGGTGGATGACGCTGGAGCCGATTATACAGAGTGAGTAAGCCAGAAAGAAAAACACCAATACAGTATACTAACACATATATATGGAATTTATTTTTATTTTTATTTTTTAATTAATTTTTATTTTTTAAGTTTGTTTTGCTTTACAATACTGTATTCGTTTTGTTACACATCGACATGAATCAGCCACGAGTGTACATGAACTCCCAATCCCGACCCCCACCTCCC
>SJXQ01002841.1:175667-289727 GCA_006408695.1 Aepyceros melampus | reverse complement strand
TGATGGACAGGGAGGCCTGGCGTGCTGCGATTCATGGGGTCTCAAAGAGTCACACACGACTGAGCGACTGAACAGAACGGAAGTCAAAGGCTTGAAAGAAGAGAACAAACTGCAGACTTAAGAAGATTCGTTTGGGAGATACAGTTCAGGAAAAGACCCAGGAGGAGGGATTACTAAGAGCTAAGCTGGAGGTTGAAGTTGAACAGGAGCCCTAGTTCTACGATTGCTTAGTCTGGATTCAAATTTTGCTTCTGCCTCTTAGAGCAGTTAGTCTTAGTTTCCCTCTCCAAAGATGGATATACAAGAGTTACTATGCTGTTCTTTGAATTCAACAAAATAATAACTACTAATAGGAATGATTATAGGTATCAAATGTCATATAAAGCATGAATTTTCATTTAGATCAAGTGTCTGTTGTTTTAAAGTAATCTTACTCATTAAAAAAATATATACTTATTGACGACTGTGCCAGGTCTTAGTTGCAGTGCATGGAATATTTTAGTTGTGACCTGTGGGCTCTAGTTCCTTGACCAGGGAACTATATCTAACCCAGGGCCCTGGCATTGGGAGTACCAAGTCTTAAGCACTGGACCACAGGGAGGTCCCACAATGTCACTCAGTTTTTATTCTGTGTTTTCTTGTGCACATACAAAAAATAAGGTGAAACCTGTGAAAACATTGGCTCCTTTAGCAGAAGAACTCTGCCAACATTCAGATGATTCAAGTTTTACATCAGTATTATGAGATGCTACATTAGTTTTCTATTGCTCCTGAACCAAATTAACATAAACAGTGTTATATCACAAACAGAATATATATTACCATTTTTGCAGCGATCAGAAGTCTGAAATGAATCTGACTGGTTAAAATTAAGATGTCAGGAGGTTTGTGGTCTTTTGGAAGCTCTAAGGGTAATCTGTTTATGGCCCTCTGTGGCTTCTGGAGGCCATCTGCAGTCTTTGGTTTGTGCCCTCTTCAAAGACATTAATTTCAGTTTCTGTTGTCACATATCTTTTTTGTCTTGACCCTCTTCCCTCTGCCTTACAATGACCCTTGTGGTAGAGTCCACTCAGATAGTTCAAGATAGTCTCCCCACCTTGAGACCCTTACCTTAATCACCTCTGTAAGATCCTTACCTTGTGGGGTAATGCCTGTGCCAGTTTGGGGAATTAAGGTTGAGATGTCTTTGTGCTGTGCTGTGCTTAGTAGCTCACTTGTGTCCAACTCTTTGCAACTGCATGGACTGTAGCCCGCCAGGCTCCTCTGTCCATAGCGATTCTCCAGGCAAGAATATTGGAGCGGATTGCCATGCCTTCCTCCAGAGGATCTTTCCAACCCAGGGATATAACCCAGGTCTCCTGCACTGGGGGTGGATACTTAACCCCCAGTGGTTAAGCAGATGGTCTGAGACACCATCTGCTTACCAGAGATGCTTTAAATCATTATTAGTTTTGGTAATTCTAATAATAGCTGACCAATACATAGAATTAAATAACAAATTTGCCAGAATTTTCCTTTTGTGAATGCTACTGTAAATTAAGTGAAAAAGTTCAACATAGATAAAGTTACTGTTCTTGAGACAGCCACAAATTAGGCAGAGTGGTGTCCTGGTGAAAGCAATGTTCTTACACAATGAGGAATTCATGGAGCAGAAATGTGTTTGAAACAGGTTGTGGTATAAAAATTATTGATGTGCCCATAATTAATCCTAGAATATTTCAGCAATCAAAGTAGATGCTCTGGTTATCAAGTTTTACAGCTACACACGAATACACACAACTCAGTAACTCAACTAAAAAAGTTTCATGATGAAGTTGACATTGGATTTTAAAAAATAATGAAGTAAAACTTCAGCATCACAGTCTTTTTCTTGCTGTTCTCCTTTAGTTAGATTTAAAAATATTTGAGGCTATGAAGGAATAAGTTGCAAATCAATCCAAGTGTCCTATAGACAGTGATCTTCAACTAATTTATAAATGAAACACCTAAACTTTATGCAAGTTTTATTTAAAATAAGTTGGAATCTTTAAATCAGAATATTCAGACATTAAAAGCCAGAATTAAGATTTACAAGCTCTTAGAAAATTGGAATTATTAAAAACCAAAAGCTTACAGGAAGACATTGAAATTTATCTTATAAAAGCATGAAATAAATTGAACAAATTAAAATTTGAGAACTCAAAGATTTAATTTTAGAAATCTATGGTTGTCTTTTGAACTATCATGACTTGTAGGAAGAATCTTTTGATTAAGTGCCTGTATTTAATTTGATAAATTCATATTCATATCAGAATATAATGAAAATAAGGAAGGTCTATGATTTTGAAAAGAATAATGAATCAAAACAGTTACTTGATGAAATTTCCTTTCAAAAGTATTTCTTGATATAGCATATTCTAGGGGGAGTCACTATCATAGTAACAGTAACAATATCTGGATGGAAGTATTTACAGATTTCAATATGAAAAAATTAGATTTGAGAATATCATCCATTTAGAAAATGGCTTTTATCCAAACAGATAATTTCACAGCTGTAGAAAGAATATTTTCTCAAAAATGGTATGACACACAGAGCACAGTCTATTGAAAATGTCAGTTTCAAATTTAAGAAACTTAAAGTGTAATTTTGAAGAACATTACAGGAAATTTTGTTAAGCAATAATATCTTTTAGGAAAACAAGTTATTTTAAGAAATACCACTGACATGTAGTACAGACAGATACAAATGCTGCTGCTAAGTCACTTCAGTTGTGTCTGACTCTGTGCGACCCCATAGATAGCAGCCCACCAGGCTCCGCTGTCCCTGCGATTCTCCAGGCAAGAATATTGGGTGGGGTGCCATTGCCTTCTCCAACGCATAAAAGTGAAAAGTGAAAGTGAAGTCGCTCAGTCGTGTCTGACTCTCAGCAACCCCATGGACTGCAGCCCACCAGGCTCCTCCGTCCATGGGATTCTCCAGGCAAGAGCGCTGGAGTGGGGTGAATTGACCTTTCAGCAAGTGTTGGATGGCCTAGCGTCTGGGCTTCCTGCCAGGGAGTCAGAAGGGGTGGCACCAGGCCCCAGGGTCCTTCCTGCTCACAATAAGAGGTTGAGAGAGCATGTATGAAGTGGGATCTCAGATTCACAGGCATCGACTCCTTTGATTCCCACAAATGACCCCACCAGGTAGAGTTGAATAGCCCCGCGTTTTGCAGAGAGCCTCCTGTCTAGGGCCCGCGTTTTGCAGAGAGCCTCCTGTCTAGGGCCCGCGTTTTGCAGAGAGCCTCCTGTCTAGGGCCCGCGTTTTGCAGAGAGCCTCCTGTCTAGGGGTCTTTTGCCCACGGCCACCTCCGCCGGCCTGTGACTCGAGTGGAGCGCGCTGTGACTCACGCAGGTTCTGAGCCACAGGAGAGGTTCTCAGAGTGGGACGGCAGCTGAGGATGAAGAGAGTGGCACGTGGCTGGCCGGAAATGCGCGCAGCAGGGGAAAGCAAAGGAGAAATGAACCAGCCGGAGTCGGGAAGAGGGGTTATCCGCAGAATCAGGGGGCGCAGAGGGCCGGACCCCAGAGCCCGAGAGAAGGGAGGGTGGACCTCCCGGAGCCGGGAGAAAAGCGGGGCTGGATCCATGAGGGAGAGGAAGGAGAGGCCTGAACCCCGGCATCGAAAGCCGCATCCGATCCCTGAGGCCCGGGCTGCAGGCCCGCCTCCGGGCTGGGGCCACGTGGGGCGGGGCGCGGAAGGATCCGGCCGGCCCTGCTGCGCCGCCCAAGGGATATCTGTGCGCAGTCCCCGGGCAGCCTCATTCCCCGTCCTCACATCCCGGTCTCTCCTGTCTGCCGCCTCGCCTGCGACCCCGGCCAGGCTCTGTCGCCACGAGCCCTCTGTGCCCCCGCCAGGCTCCGCTCACCAAGCCTGCGCTCTGCGCTCCTGCCGTCTCTTCTGCCGACACCACCTCTCTTTTGCGCAGCCAGAGTGGGTGTAGTGTATGGTTATTTACCAAGAAAAACCTCTATTCCTGCTTTATTGACGATGCCAAAGCCTTTGACTGTGTGGATCACAATCAACTGGAAAATTCTGAAACAGATGGGAATACCAGACCACCTAACCTGCCTCTTGAGAAATCTGTATGCAGGTCAGGAAGCAACAGTTCGAACTGGACATGGAACAACAGACTGGTTCCAAATAGGAAAAGGAGTATGTCAAGGCTGTCTATTAGAGCCCGAGAGAAGGGAGGGTGGACCTCCCGGAGCCGGGAGAAAAGCGGGGCTGGATCCATGAGGGAGAGGAAGGAGAGGCCTGAACCCCGGCATCGAAAGCCGCATCCGATCCCTGCGGCCAGGGCTGCAGGCCCGCCTCCGGGCTGGGGCCACGTGGGGCGGGGCGCGGAAGGATCCGGCCGGCCCTGCTGCGCCGCCCAAGGGATATCTGTGCGCAGTCCCCGGGCAGCCTCATTCCCCGTCCTCACATCCCGGTCTCTCCTGTCTGCCGCCTCGCCTGCGACCCCGGCCAGGCTCTGTCGCCACGAGCCCTCTGTGCCCCCGCCAGGCTCCGCTCACCAAGCCTGCGCTCTGCGCTCCTGCCGTCTCTTCTGCCGACACCACCTCTCTTTTGCGCAGCCAGAGTGGGTGTAGTGTATGGTTATTTACCAAGAAAAACCTCTATTCCTGCTTTATTGACGATGCCAAAGCCTTTGACTGTGTGGATCACAATCAACTGGAAAATTCTGAAAGAGATGGGAATACCAGACCAGCTGACCTGCCTCTTGAGAAATCTGTATGCAGGTCAGGAAGCAACAGTTCGAACTGGACATGGAACAACAGACTGGTTCCAAATAGGAAAAGGAGTACGTCAAGGCTGTATATTGTCACCCTGCTTATTTCACTTATATGCAGAGTACATCATGAGAAACGCTGGGCTGGAAGAAACACAAGCTGGAATCAAGATTGCCGGGAGAAATATCAATAACCTCAGATATGCAGATGACACCACCCTTATGGCAGAAAGTGAAGAGGAGCTAAAAAGCCTCTTGTTGAAAGTGAAAGAGGAGAGTGAAAAGGTTGGCTTAAAGCTCAACATTCAGAAAACGAAGATCATGGCATCTGGTCCCATCACTTCATGGGAAATCAATGGGGAAGACTGTGGAAACAGTGTCAGACTTTATTCTGGGGGGCTCCAAAATCACTGCAGATGGTGACTGCAACCATGAAATTAAAAGACACTTACTCCTTGGAAGGAAAATTATGACCAACCTAGACAGCATATTGAAAAGCAGAGACATTACTTTGCTAACAAAAGTCCATCTAGTCAAGGCTATGGCTTTTCCAGTGGTCATGTATCGATGTGAGAGTTGGACTGTGAAGAAAGCTGAGCGCTGAAGAACTGATGCTTTTGAACTGTGGTGTTGGAGAAGACTTTTGAGAGTCCCCTTGGACTGCAAGGAGATCCAACCAGTCCATTCTAAAGGAGATCAGCCCTGGGTGTTCTTTGGAAGGAATGATGCTAAAGCTGAAATTTTAGCCACCTCACGCAAAGAGTTGACTCATTGGAGAATACTCTGATGCTGGGAGGCATTGGGGGCGCAGGAGGAAAAGGGGACAGAGGATGGGATGGCTGGATGGCATCACTGAATCGCTGGACATGAGTTTGCGTGAACTCCGGGAGTTGGTGATGGACAGAGAGGCCTGGTGTGCTGCGATTCATGGGGTCGCAAAGACTCGGACACAACTGAGCAACTGAACTGAATAATTATTGTGTGATGTTGATTTTTAATCGCAATAATTATTACTATCGCATTGTGATTTTTAGTATTTAACTATTCCCTGGTGACTCAGATGGTAAAGACTGTCTACTTTGTGGGAGACCTGAGTTTGAACTTTTGGTTGAGGAAATCCCCTGGAAAAGTTAGGCAAGCCATGCCAGTGTTCTTGCCTGAAGGATTCATGGACAGAGGGAAACTGACAAGCTAGTCCACAGGGTCGCTAAGTCTCAGACGAGACTGAGTGACTAACACTCACTCTTTCACTTTCATATATATATATAAAATTTTATTTAATTTTGCTTTAAATATATGGTTATATATTTATTTGAATGACATAGAATAGTTTTTTAATAGAACTGTCATAGGTCTAATAAGAGAAGCAAGTTGGTCAGCAAATAATTATTCATGATTTTATGTGATTAATGATTTTAACATTTTTTCATTCTCTGGATGTTGTGGTTTGGTTAATACAATTATATTGCAATCCTATGTAGAAAGCCCTTAGCACAATGCCTGGCTCACTGTAATCTCTTGTTATTGCTATAAGCAGCTTAGTGAAAGACCTTCTGAGCCCCCTAACCTTTAATAATCTTTCTCTGTGGCCTGTGGAACACTCTCATTACACATAAGTTCAACGTTATTGTGTGTGATATTTTATTTTTTAACCTTCTCCACAATTTCTTTTCCTTTTTCATTGCCTTAAGAGTTAGTTTCTATCAGCATCGTTTTTCTGTTTCCTAACTTTAATTGATGTTTCCTTTCAGTCCCATTTATTTCAAAGCATTGGGCAAAAGATAGTACCCTTTCTCCCACTTCCTTTAACCATTACTGGGAGGAAGGGCTGACTTTACCTATTAATATATCCAGCTGTGGTCCTGCATTGTGTTTATAGCCCAGTGCTGTGTGAGGGAACAAGCACAAGGTCTGATTAATTGTATGCATGTGTACATAGTCACTTCAGTCATGTTTGACTCTTTGTCACCCTGTGGGCCCACCAGGCTCCTCTGTTGGCATCCTCCAGGCAAGAAAACTGGTGTGGGTTGCCATGCCCTTCTCCAGGGGATCTTCCTGACCTAGCGATCAAACCAGTGTCTCTTATACTGCGATGTTGGCAGGTGGGTTCTTTACTACTAGTGCTACCTGGGAAGCCCTCGGATTACTTAAGGTGTCACAAAAGTGTCACATAGGCCAGCAGCACTGAGGACCACCCTCACTCTCTTGTAGGAGCCTCAGCTCTGTCTGGACCAGGCTTTCCTCACCCTAGCCAAGATTGTCTTCCAGACATGGGAACCAACTGCCTCCCTGTGTCCCAAAGGCCTCAACCTTTGGCCTTGACATTACTCTTTGCAATTTCAAGAATTGTTGACTTCAGAGCCTTTTTATATCCTCAATACCGGGATATCACTGTAATTTCTTTCAGAGCTGGAGTCTCATTACTCAGGGTCTTCCTGAAACATTGGGGGATTTTGCACGGCTTTTGTGACCACACCTACCTTCTTCCTCTTCCTAAGAAATCTGCTTTCCATATAAACCCAGGGCATCAGTACTTTGGTAGAGCTCTATTTTCTCAGCCCATCCCCTATTAGGCCTTGTTTGTTTTCCTTTGCAGTCAAAACCCCATCGACCATTTCAGTATTTCTGTGGACCACCTCCTGAAGAATCTTTCTCTCTTGGCTTTTACAAGTTTTGGAGCTTAGTGTTGTGTTGAGCCATTTCATTCCTATTAGTATTTGAACCTGAAATTGTAAACTGTCTGCTTTATTGTCTTCCTGAGTCTTGTTCCTGAGAATGCCGGCTGTGGACCTGTGTAGTACCTGTATCAACTGGAAACTTGTTAGAGATTCAGAATCTCGGGCCTTACCCCAGAACTGTGAATCAGAATCTGCATTTTAACACTTATGTGCATTCAAATTGAAGAAACGCTGCTCTGGAGCAGTGGAATCCAGTCTTTTGGGCACCAGGTTTCATGGTAGACAGTTTTTCCATGGATCAGGGTCATGGGATGGTTTAGGGATGATTCAAACACATTACAGTTATTGTGTACTTTATATCAGCTCCACCTCAGATCATCAAGCGTTAGATCCTGGAGACTGCGGACCCCTGCTCCAGGGCACCAAGGGACTAAGGATATCTGTAGTCCTTTTCTCTTCCCTGGCAAGGCAGATAAACTCTAAGGGTGACTGATTGGTTCCAGATAATCTAAGCATGGGCTTCCCTGGTGGTTAGATGGTAAAGAATCTGCCTGCAATGCAGGACACCCGATTTTGATTCTGGGTTAGGAAAATCCCCTGGAGTGTAGGGCATGGAAACCCACTCCAGTATTATTGCCTGGGAAATCACATGGGCACAGGAGCCTGGTGGGCTATAGTCCATGGGATTGCAAAGAGTCAGATAGGACTGAATAACTAACATTTTCACTTTCACTTTCAATCTAGACATAGCAAAAAAATAAAGCAGAACATGGAAATACTATGAGCGGAAGGAATGGGAGAAAAGAAGATATATAGACTATAGAATCAATAGTTGGCAGGGACACCAGATTACCCATGTATGTTTCCTTCAATTTGTGTCTATGTTGAATGGAGTTAATGGTGACATTGATGATACTACTACTAATAATAATTTTTCCCAAGTTACCAAAACAGAATCTGCATTTCAGTGAGAATTTTGGATAATCTGCACATGTGTTGAAATTTGAGAAGCAGCGTTCTAAAGTGGTGTTTTTCTAAGAGCTGTCATGTAAAATCAGTTTAGTGAATTACACTCTGTGCTAAAAACAGCTATGAAAATGGGATAAAACAATATATAGAAAATACCAAAGTACAAAAAACAAAAATGGAGTAAAGATAAATATTGATTTGGACTTTTTTTCAGTCATATTTGTGTGTTTTGGGATCATGATAAAAAGTAAATTTCTTATTTTTGATAGATACAATCTAACCACCTCACTGTAGCAGATACAAGGCCCTACTTAGTAAGTCTGCTGTTTCTGGCAAGTCATGGCAACTCTGCCCTCACCACTGCCTGGATGTCCTTTTAGTTATCTTTATGCCTTGTGCTCTGTCAGAAGAAAAAGCAGAACTGTGACTTCTCTGGGGTTACTTGTTCGAGTAAGATTGAAACAAAACCCATCAGGGTGTAAATAAAAGTTCCTTCTATTGATCTAATGTGGAGCTTATAAAGTTGTGACAAGAAACACTCCTCAAAGACTGGGGATATAACTCAAGCCTTTTTCCCTATAATTTTGAGTTTCTTTGAAACCACTTTTTTATTTCTTTGAAATTTATGTGAAATCATGTGAAAGAAATCAGTAAGAAAAAGACAATCCAGAAGGAAAATGGGGAAAAGACTCAAACTGTTAATTCATAATGGAGAATATTTAAGTAGCCAAATACAATAAGAAAAAGAGCTCAATACCAGTAATTTTCAAGAAAATGAAGCATGCAAATTAAAGCCCCAGTGAAATATACTTGTCTTCCCACCAGAAATGCTAAAATACAAAGGTTCACATCAACCAGTCAATGACTAGGATTGAGCTGTGAGAACTTATACCATGCTAGTGGGATATAAGTTAGCACAGCATTTTAAAAACTTTTTATTTGGAAATAACTTCAAATATACAGAAAAGTTATAAAAATAAAAATATTTAAAACTAGTACAAAGTATACTTTTATACTTCTTATCTAGATCATGAGTTGCTAACATTCTACTTTATTGTTTTAACTGCCTATATTCTTTATATATGTACACACACATATATATCATATATGTGATATATGATATCAAAACCCTCAGTCAGCCCTGAATGACTTGAGGGTAAATATGTCAGGACTTGGAGAAGGCAGTGGCACACCACTCCAGTACTCTTGCCTGGAAAAATCCCATGGACACAGGAGCCTGGTAGGCTGCAGTCCATGGGGTCGCAAAGAGTTGGACACGACTGAGTGACTTCACTTTCACTTTTCACTTTCATGCATTGGAGAAGAAAATGGCAACCCACTCCAGTGTTCTTGCCTGGAGAATGCCAGGGACGGGGGAGCCTGGTGGGCTGCCATCTATGGGGTCGCACAGAGTTAGACACGACTGAAGTGACTTAGCAGCAGCATGTCAGGACTCTTGACCCCAAAATACTACATTGTGTGTTTCCTGAAAGTAAGAATATTTTCTTCAGTTCGATCGCTTAGTCATATCCAACTCTGCAACCCCATGAACTGCAGCACACCAGACTTCCCTGTCCATCACCAACTCTAAAATGGCAACCCACTCCAGTGTTCTTGCCTGGAGAATGCCAGGGACGGGGGAGCCTGGTGGGCTGCCATCTATGGGGTCGCACAGAGTCAGACACGACTGAAGTGACTTAGCAGCAGCATGTCAGGACTCTTGACCCCAAAATACTACATTGTGTGTTTCCTGAAAGTAAGAATATTTTCTTCAGTTCGATCGCTTAGTCATATCCAACTCTGCAACCCCATGAACTGCAGCACACCAGACTTCCCTGTCCATCACCAACTCCCGGAGCTTACTCAAACTCATGTCCATCGAGTTAGTGATGCCATCCAACCATCTCATCCTTTGTCGTCCCCTTCTCCTCCCACCTTCAATCTTTCCCAGCATCAGGGTCTTTTCCAGTGAGTCAGTTCTTTGCATCAGGTGGCCAAAGTATTGGAGTTTCGACTTCAGCATCAGTCCTTCCAATGGATATTCAGGACTGATTTCCTTTAGGATGGACTGGTTGGATCTCCTTGCAGTCCAAGAGACTCTCAGTCTTCTCCAATACCACAGTTCAAAAGCATCAATTCCTCGGTGCTCAGCTTTCTTTATAGTCCAACTCTCACATCCTTAAGTGACTACTGGAAAAACCATAGCTTTGACTAGACAGAATTTTGTTGGCAAAGTAATGTCTCTGCTTTTTAATATGCTGTTTAGGTCGGTCATAGCTTTTCTTCCAAGGAGCAAGTGTCTTTTAATTTCATGGCTGCTGTCACCATCTGCAGTGAATCTGGAGCCAAAGAAAATAAAGTCTCTCACTCTTTCCATTGTTTCCCCATCTGTTGGCCATGAAGTGATGGGACCAGATGCCATGATCTTAGTTTTCTAAATGTTGAGTTTTAAGCCAGTTTTTTCACTCTCCGCTTTCCCTTTCATCAAGAGGCTCTTTAGTTCTTCACTTTCTGCCATAAGGATGGTGTCATCTGCATATCTGAGGTTCTTGCTGTATCTCCCAGCAATCTTGATTCCAGCTTGTGCTTCATCCAGTCCAGCATTTCGCATGATATACTCTGCATGTAAGTTAAACAAGCAGAGTGACAATATATAGCCTTGACATACTCCTTTCATGATTTGAAATCAGTCTGTTGTTCCATGTTCAGTTCTAAATGTTGATTCTTGACCTGCATACAGGTTTCTGAGGAGGCAGGTCAGGTGGTCTGGTATTCCCATCTCTCAGAATTTTCCACAGTTTACTGTGATCCACACAGTCAAGTGCTTTGGCATAGTCAATAAACCAGAAGTAGATATTTTTCTGAAACTCCCTTGATTTTTCAATGATCCAACAGATTTTGGCAATTTGATCTCTGATTCCTCTGCCTTTTCTAAATCCAGCTTGAACATCTGGAAGTTCATGGTTCACGTACTGTTGAAGCCTGGCTGAGAGAATTTTAAGCATTACTTTAATAGCATGTGAGATGAGTGCCATTGTGGAATAGTTTGAGCATTCTTTGGCATTGCCTTTCTTTGGGATTGGAATGAAAACTGACCTTTTCCAGTCCTGTGGCCACTGCTGAGTTTTCCAGATTTGCTGACATATTGAGTGCAGCACTTTTAAAGCATCATCTTTTAGGATTTGAAATAGCTCAACTGGAATTCCCTCACCTTCACTAGCTTTGTTCATATTGATGCTTCCTAAGGCCCACTTGACTTCACATTCCAGGATGTCTGGCTCCAGATGAGTGATCACACCATCGTGGTTATCTGGGTCATGAAGAATATCATGACCCAGAAAGTAAGAATATTTTCTTACATAAGCATTGTACATTTTAGCATTGTTGAAATTTAGCATTGTAGTCCTGTGGCCACTGCTGAGTTTTCCAGATTTGCTGACATATTGAGTGCAGCACTTTTAAAGCATCATCTTTTAGGATTTGAAATAGCTCAACTGGAATTCCCTCACCTTCACTAGCTTTGTTCATATTGATGCTTCCTAAGGCCCACTTGACTTCACATTCCAGGATGTCTGGCTCCAGATGAGTGATCACACCATCATGGTTATCTGGGTCATGAAGAATATCATGACCCAGAAAGTAAGAATATTTTCTTACATAAGCATTGTACATTTTAGCATTGTTGAAATTTAGCATTGTTAAATTCTTTTTACTTTACTACCATTTGCTTTTCAGTTTTATCAGTTGAGCTAATTGTTGAGCTACTAATGACCATCATAGTACTTTTCCCCTTTTCCTCAGGATCCAATCATGGAAGAGGTGTTTGGTCTAGTTCTCATGTCTCTCTAGCCTCTTCAATCTGGAACATGCCCAAAGACTTTCTTTGTCTTTTATGACATGATTTAAAGAAGGCAACTCCCCTCTTTTTATAAAATAAAAGGTTGGTGGAATTTTTTTATCAAAAATCCCAAATATGTATAGTAAGTAGAATAATACTGTAAATCTCACAATCACTTAGCTTCAACAACCACCAACTTTTGTTAATTAGATTTCATTTCTACTTCTACTAATCATATAACTGAGAACTTTAAAGCTGAATATATTGCATACATTATAAATCATCAACTTTGTATTGTGTGTATCTTCAGTGAAAAGGCTTATTTGTGTACCTTAAAGGATATGGACTAGAATGTTTATAGCAGCCTTGATCATAAATGCCAAGAACTGAAAACAATCGAATGTCCTTTATTATTATAATGAACAGGCACCTTGTGGTATATTAACACAGTGGAGTAGTATACAGCAATGAAAGTCAGTAAACTAACGCTGCTTGCAAAGTACTGATGAATCTCACAAAAATTAAGCAAAGAGAAGTAGAATGGATTTTGGTCAAAATCAGGAAAATTACTCTATGATATTAGAAGTCAGGATAGTGTTTAGTTTGAGGAGGGATATGATAATCATTATTAGAGGGTCTTCTAGGATGCTGGTGATATTCTATTTCTATTTTAATGGGTTTTAATTAAATTTTTGTCCACTTTATGAAAATTCATAGAGCTGTAGAGTTGTGCTCTTCTCTACGTTCATTATAATTCAATACAAATTATTTTTTTAAATTTAAGCAGGTCATTTTATATATCTTAATATATCTGTATTTTTGTATAAGAACACTGTTTCAAATTAGTTTTTAAAAAATCATATAACATTTTATTATCTTCTTGCTAAACAGTTAAGGTGCTATTGCATTAAATCTTCAAAATGAGAAAATTGTTTTGAAATGATGGGAGTAATATTATTTTTTAGTCTTTGCATTCAGGCAGTTTCTGCTTTCTATCTTACTGTCAAAATGTTTTGAGTATATATGTTGGAGTATTTTATATAAAATATAAGGTTATAAAAGTTAAGAGTCTTTTCTCACTGCTTTCCCAGCCATATGAGTGATTGCTTCAGCCTACTGCTGGGAAGAATGTTGGTACATCTATCTTCTGCAAGTGGATTAGGTTGCTTGTATCATCTGGTGAACTGAATGGTTCTTTATCTCTTTTGTAATCTCACAAAATACTTCATCCTGATCTATACTTCATTTCTTATTATAGCACCTTATTATGTGCAGTAAAGGAAAATGTTTAACTTTGTCCTAGACTCAGTGATTTGGAGTGTTCTTCCTTAAAAAAAAATATTGCTATTAAAATTAGCTCTGAAGGCATTCTTTAAAATGTATATAATATTTCACACGTACAATTACAGTTTTGTAAGTCCCATGAATCCACTATCTAGATATAATACATTTTAGCATTTTACCACATCTACTGCAGGTCTTTGTTATATTAAATGAAGTTTAAAATAAAGATTCTTTCAAACCCTTCTCTTAGCCTCCTTCTTTTTGCCTCATAACCTCTGCCTCCTTTCTCCCTCCATCCCAAGTACAGATCTCCTGAAGTCAGTGCACAGCTTTATAATTAGGCTTGTGACATGTGTAAGCAAGTATAATAATATGTTTTGTATGTAAAAATTTTTACATAAATTATTGTACAGCCAACCCTTGTTGTCCATGGAGGATTGATTCCAGGAACTCACTTGGATATCAAAAT
The DNA here is from genome assembly GCA_006408695.1 of Aepyceros melampus. Classification (NCBI taxonomy): domain Eukaryota; kingdom Metazoa; phylum Chordata; class Mammalia; order Artiodactyla; family Bovidae; genus Aepyceros; species Aepyceros melampus. The sequence goes on along the minus strand of SJXQ01002841.1, from coordinate 275,738 downwards.
CTATGGAGGCTCAAGTCCCTTATGTAAAATGATATAGTATTTGCATAAAACTATGCATATGCTTCTATACACATTAAATCATCTCTGCTGCTGCTGCTGCTAAGTCGCTTCAGTCGTGTCCGACTCTGTGTGACCCCATAGACGGCAGCCCACCAGGCTCCCCTGTCCCTGGGATTCTCCAGGCAAGAACACTGGAGTGGGTTGCCATTTCCTTCTCCAATGCATGAAAGTGAAAAGTGAAAGTGAAGTTGCTCAGTTGTGTCCAACCCTTAGCGACTCCAGGGACTGCAGCCTACCAGGCTCCTGTGTCCATGGGATTTTCCAGGGAAAAGTACTGGCGTGGGGTGCCATTGCCTTCTGTAAATACAAGGTAAATGCTATATAAATAGTTACTGCTGCTAAGTCGCTTCAGTCGTGTCCGACTCTGTGCGACCCCATAGACAGCAGCCCACCAGGCTCCCCCTTCCCTAGGATTCTCCCTGCAAGAACACTGGAGTGGGTTGCCATTTCCTTGCAGCAAATTTAAGTTTTGCTTTTAGAAGCTTTGGGGAATTTCTTTTTAAAAAAAATATTCTTCTTCAACCCATGGTTGAATTGGCTGATGGAGAATGGACTGCAGCCTACCAGGCTCCTGTGTCCATGGGATTTTCCAGGGAAAAGTACTGGCGTGGGGTGCCATTGCCTTCTGTAAATACAAGGTAAATGCTATATAAATAGTTACTGCTGCTAAGTCGCTTCAGTCGTGTCCGACTCTGTGCGACCCCAGAGACAGCAGCCCACCAGGCTCCCCCTTCCCTAGGATTCTCCCTGCAAGAACACTGGAGTGGATTGCCATTTCCTTGCAGCAAATTTAAGTTTTGGTTTTAGAAGCTTTTGGGAATTTCTTTTTTAAAAAAATATTCTTCCACCCATGGTTGAATTGGCTGATGGAGAAATCACAGGTATGGCAGACTGACTGTAGACTGTATATAGCCTTTGCATTTATTTTTTGCACACATTTTGAGATATCAAAATCGACCATGTAATTGTGAAACTATGTAACTCAGATTGGGACTTGAACCCATGGTCTTTTAACCACACACCTGGAATCAGGACTTAATGAAGTTCAGGTTCTTGATGTCTTGCCATAGAAAGACTTCAGTGAGAGACAAAGTAATAGGTAAGAAGTAGGTTTATTTAGAGAGAAACACATTCCGCGAGTGGGGGTCATCTCAGAAGGTGAGAATAGCACCAGTGTATGGGTTTTCTGTTTCTGTAGGGGTGTATAATTTCATAGGGTACTGATGAGAGGGAGTTTTCTGGCTATTTTGGGGAAGGGGTGGGGATTTCCAGAAATTGGGCCACTATCCACTTTGACCTTTATGGTAGGCCTTGAAACTGCCCATGGCACCTGTGGGCGTGTCATTTAGCATGTTGATGTGTTATAACGAGTGTAGACTGAGGCTCACGGTCTAGGGGAAGTGGGCTCGTCTGCAGTCTTGGACCTATTTGATTCTTTTCAGTTTATGTCGTGTCCTTGGACTGTGTCACTTTTTTTAAGATTGTGCTCTGCCCCGTTCCCTCTTGTTCAACTGGAGTTTTCTATTTAATGAATATGGCATAATTTATCCATCCATTGTTAGCCACCGTGTGCTGGTACAACAGGGTTGTGGAAGCTTGTCCTACGCAGGGTCTTCATTCACGTCACATTGCAGCATTATTTCTGGGCATATGCCTAACAGCGAGATTGCTGTGCTGAGTCATAGAGAATTCACAGGTACTCTACTAGATCTTGAAAAATGGCTGTCCAAGGGGATGTACCAATTTATACTCTTACCAGCAGTAAATGGGAGTTCTTACTTTCCTCCGTGCCCTCGAATAATTGGTTTTATTTAAACTTTAGTTGTGAGTTACTCTTTATTATTAAAGCAAGCAGTGGATGAGTTTACCTTACCTACATTTGTTATTGTACTTTATTATGGAAAGAGTACTTAACATGAGATCTACCCTCATCACACATTTTTAAGTGCACAGCATATTGTTGTTAATTTTAGGTACAAGATCATACAGCTGTTATACATAGTTTCTAAAACTCTTTATCTTGCTTGACAAATTTTATTCCTCATTGATTAATCATTCCCCATTTCCTTATCTTCCCAATCCCTGGCAACCACAAAATTCTATGAATTTAGTTATTTAAGATACCATACATTAATATATCATACACCAAGCTCCTCCATCCATGGGATTCTCCAGGCTAGAATACTGGAGTGGGTTGCCATTTCTTTCTCCAGGATCATATAAGATAACATGTATCAATATATCAGATATCATATAATAGGCAGAATCATGTACTATGTATCTTTCTGTGATTGACTTAATTCATTTAGTGTAACATTCTCAAAGTTCATCCTGTGTTGAATCCATCTGAACTACCTTCATCTTCAGCTGTTGCACATTGTAGGACTTCTTTTTTTAAGGTTGAATAGTATTCCATGACATGTATATCCTATAGCTTCTTTATCCATTCATCAACAGGTGGACATTTAGGCTGTTTCTCCATCTTGGCTGTTGAGAGCCATACTGCTATTAATATGGGAATGTGAACATCTCTTTGAGATCCTGATTTTAATTCTTTTAGATAAATACCCAGAACTTGGATTGCTGGATCAGATGGTTGTTCTATTTTTACCTTTCTGTCTTTATGAAATTGTTTTTGCCCTCATAAATTAAATTAGAATTTAACTCCAAGTTAAAAACTGACCTGTTCTTTTCTAGTTACATATGCATGTATTGTTATAGTATAGCAAACATTGAAAGCTATATCCCATCTTGTTAATAGTTTTTGAGAATAACATATTTTGGACTTTTTTTGACATTCTGATTTATCACGTTTCTTTTTACAACACTGTCTGTTTTTGTCATTTTATTGGAGGCATCATTGCTGCCCATGGCAGTTCCCAGTGTATCACTGAACACGAAGCCTCCCAGGAGGACAGGCTGCAAGTCCCTGATCTGGTCAGACTGAAGCACAGAAAAGTGAGGGACTGAAGCTGCCTTTTCCTAAGGGCTCTCTGGTGTGACACCCCCATGAAACAGCCACACTTTGGAGCGGCAGGATCAGCCCAAGGCTTGGCCATTCTAATTTCCGGTGATGAGATTCTTTTTGGGGAAATGTGCAGGCTGATTCTGTCACACAGAATGTGTGACCACTGCCTGTCATGGTTTTATTAGCACCTCCAGGAGGTGAAAAACACTCTTGGTAACAACCAAGGTGTGGTGACCTGCTGCACATTCCAGCATGCTTGGCTCAGCAGAACCCTTGCTATCATCCAACAGTCTTTTTTATCATTTCTTGCAGCCTCCCTGAGATTCCAGACCACACTCATTTTCCATTCAAACCATCTCTTCTTCCTTAAAAGTAAGACCATTCTCCTCTTCATTTAGACTCAAATGCATGAGTGTGACAGAGAAGGCAATGGCTCCCCACTCCAGTACTCTTGCCTGGAAGATCCCAGGGATGGAGGAGCCTGGTGGACTGCAGTCCATGGCGTCATTAAGAGTCAGACACAACTAAGCCACTTCACTTTCAGTTTTCACTTTCACTCATTGGAGAAGGAAATGACAACCCACTCCAGTACTCTTGCCTGGAGGATCCCATGGATGGAGGAGCCTGGTGGGCTGCAGTCCATGGCGTCACTAAGAGTCAGACACAACTAAGCCACTTCACTTTCAGTTTTCACTTTCACTCATTGGAGAAGGAAATGGCAACCCACTCCAGTGTTCTTGTCTGGAGGATCCCAGGGATGGGGGAGCCTGTTGGGCTGCCATCTATGGGGTCGCACAGAGTCGGACACGACTGAAGTGACTTAGCAGCAGCAGAAGCATGAGTGTGTGCGTGCCAAGTCACTTCAGTCGTGTCCAACTCTTTACAGCCCTGTGGACTGTAGCCTGCCATGTTCCTCCGTCTGTGGGATTCTTTAGGCGAGAATACTGGAGTGGGTTGCTTTGCTGTCTAAGAGATCTTCCCAACCCAGGGATCGAACCCAAGTCTCTTAAGTCTCCTGCATTGGCAGGAGGGTTCTTTACCACTGTGCCACCTGGTTTTAATGTTTGTCATGTTGCTTTTCCTGTGTCCCCTCCCAGGGGCCCCTGGAATACCAATTCCACTTCTACAGTTTCTCTTGAACCAACTCTTTTCCTGCCCCATTTCTCTGTGCTCATTCAAGTCATGCTTATTTCTTTCACTCATTGTATCAGGATGGTCCTTCACAAATCTCTTAGACTTCCTCTCATGGTTGCAAAACAGCTTACACAGCTCTCAACAATTCATCTTCAGAAATTTAATTTTTCTGGCACATCTGTTTTTATGGATGGGAACATATATTCTGGAAACCCTCCAGCATACTTTCCCTTATATCTCACTGCTCAAAACCTCACCACATACCAAACTTCTCCCTAAAAAATACCTGGCAAAGAGTTTAGAGCAGCTATGGTTGGTTTAGATCTGGGGTTGGCAAGCCAGGGCCCATGGGTCAAATTCAGCCTTTTGCTGATTTCCTAAAGGCTGAGAGTAAGAGTCAATTTTATATTTTTAAATGGTTAAAATAAAGAATAATATTTTATGACATGGGAAAATTAAATGAAGTTCAAATTTCAGTATCCAGTTAAGTTTGATGAGCAGTTGTCCTCATTCATTTACTGTCGTTTACCATTTCTTTCCCGTTACAAGGACAGAGTTACGGCTAAAACCACACAGCCTGCAAACCTGAAATATTTACTCTCTGGCCATTTACAGTAAAAGTTTACTCATCGTGGCTTAGATCATCTTCTTTTCATCCCTTAGGTAGGGGTCCACTTTCCTTGAATGTATTGTTGCTTGCATGATTCTGGAACAAAATTAGGGTTGTTAGCAAAAGCCTGAGGGGATGATGGCTCGTGGCAGGCACATAACAATGCTGGCCTTACTGGAAATACTACACTTAACTTGTCTCTCAGACAGACAGCTGGTCTGTCTCCGCTCTTCTCCACCCAAATCAGTTTGTATATTGTTGGCAGAATGACCTTTCTAGGATACCCTTCTTGACAGGTTACTTTTCTTCTTAGCCCTTCATCAACTGTCAAGTAAAGGTCCAACTCAACCTACCATTCAGTGCCCTCTCTGCTCTATACCCATCTGACTCCTGTGTTTACCCTACACTGCAGACTCATCAGGAATCAGAGTTCTCCTTGTTTTTTTCAAGTATTAACTCTCTTCATATCTTTGTATTTTTATGCAAGTTTTATTTTATTCTATCCAAATCCTAACTGTCAAGTTTCACTTTAATTGCTCCTCCAGGAATTTCTCTCTGACTTCCCCATCTGCTAAACTTATTTTCTGAACCCCAAAGTGATTGCCTGTGTCTCTTAGGACACTGATAACATTATGCCTTTTTAAAATAAAATCTTTAAGCCTTTCCTGGAAGATAGGAAGGCCCTTGAGATTGAGAACATTTTTTAAACCCTGCCCAGTACCTTATACCTAGTAAGAGATATTGAATGAGTGAGAATATATTAGAATTTGTCACACAATTATACAGAGATAGTTTTGGAAGTTAGACAAAAGGTTTTCATTTTGAAATAGCAGAAAATAGAAATATATATTGATTATATTAATGAGGATTTGGGGAGAGGGAAAATTCATGTATTATAAAGTATCTGTTTAATGACAGATTTTATGCTGAGTGCATTAAATGCACTAACAAGGAACTAACAAAGGAACCATCAAAAATGGGCTTCATGGGTTCATTTTTTAATTAAGGAAATAGATTCAGAGTTCTTTGCTGGGGGAGATACAATATGGAGTTCTAGAACCCAAGTCTGATTAACAGAGTCCTTGGTTTAGTCCAGGCTGTTTCCATCACCTTAGAACAGACAGAGCCTTCACATGGCCCATTATGGTGATTAGAAAGGTGATTCTTTCATACTTCGCTACAACCTAAGGAATCATAAGAGGAAAATAGGTTGTCTATCATAATTAGAAAGCAATAATCAAACCCATGTAAAAAATTGGGAAAACAAGTTCTTTTATATCATTCTAGTTGTAAACATTACTCAAATCTATACTTTCAAGCTTGTAAAAATCTCTTAAGTAAATTTAAAGATTTATGCCCCTGGTAGTTTTGTGTGTACAAGCATGTAGTGTTGGTGAAATTGTGTAGTGTGTGCCATTTGGGCCTAGTTGACAGCACTGTGAGTTCAGAGTATAATACTGTTAGGATACACATTGGCTCTGTGACCTTGGGTTGGCCAGTAGTTTCTTAGCCATGGCACCAGAAGCAGACGTTGCAAGACGGGAAAAAAAGGCGGAGGTAAGATTGACTTCATTAAAATTAATATGTTTTGTGTTCCAAATGATGATATCAATAAAGTGAACAAAACCTTTTGGAAGAAAACATTTGAAAATCATCTGAAAGGGGACTTGCATTTAGAACATATAACTCTTACAATTCAATAAAAAAGACAAACAGCCCAATTAAAAACTGAGTTAAGGGTTGAGTCAATGTTTTCCAAAGAAGAAAACTTTTTTCTTATAGGCTAAATAAAGCCTTTTTATATGCTAAATAAGCCTATAAAAAGATGTTGTAATCAACATCACAAGTCATTAGGAAACAGGAATCAAAACCATAGAGCTATTCCTTCACACCCACTGGGTTGGTTGTAATTTAAAAAAAAAAGACAACAGGTAATAACAAGTGTTAGGGAAGGTGCGGAGAAATTGGGGTTCTCATGCATTGATGATGGGACTCTAACAGGGTGGTGTCAGTTTGGAAAACTATTTGGCAGTTTCTTAAATAGTAAATTTGATGTACCACTGGCTTCAGTAATTCTCCTCCTAGGTATATGCTCAAGAGAAATGAAAACATATGTTCACACAAAAATTTTTACATGAATGTTTGTAGAAGCATTATTCAAAATGGTCAAAAGTGGAAATTACCCCAAAGTCTGTCAGCTGGTTAAAGGATAAACAAAATGTGGTTTATGCATACAATAGACTATTGCTCAGCCATTAAAAATGAAATACTGATACAGGCTGCAAAAAGTTAAACCCTCAAATAATATGCTCTGTGAAAGAAGCCAGTTACCAAAGACCATGTCGTGCATGATTCCATTTATATCAGTTGCCTCATTAGGCAAATCAGTAGAAATAGCAGATTCATTGTTGCCGGAGGCTGGGATAATGGGAGTATGTGAAAATGGGAAACGACTCCTAGTGGATGGTCTTTTTGGGTGTGAAGAGGAAGTTCTAAAGTTAGATTGTGGTAATGGTTGCACAACCCTTTGAATATACTAAAGCCCACTGAAATGTGCACTTTAAATGCTGAATTTTATGGTATATGGGTTGTATCTCAATAGAGATAATAAAAGAATACTCAGTGTACAATTCATTAGGACAAATACATTTAAATTTTTAACAAAATTCTGGACATGGATTTCTAGTTCCTTGTTTATGATTCATGACTGTACTCAAAGCAGCAATAAAGTTTAATCAGTTTTTTTTCCTGTGGATATGTAACTGTTCCAAACTTGAACATTAATAAAAGCAATGTGTCTAAATGATAAGTAAAATTGCCAGTAGTGAGGGGGACTTGTCTGCAACATGGCTGACTACGTATGTAGTGTGGGGTTAAGATGAGGAAGCCACACTGTGACTGCTTATGTAGTGTGGGGTTACGATGAGGAGGCCACACTTACCTTAAGAAGCATGTTGTTGCTGTCCAGTTGCCAAGTCATGTCCGACTCTGCATGACCCCACGGACTCCAGCATGCTAGGCTTCCCTGACCCTCACCATCTCCTGGAGTTCGCTCAAGCTCATATCCATTGAGTTGGTGATGCCATCCAACCATCTCATCCTCTGTCCCCTCTTCTCCTTCTGCCTTCAATCCTTCCCAGCATCAGGCTCTTTTCCAATGAGTCAGCTGTTCACATCAAGTAGCCAAAGTATTGGAGCTTCAGCATCAGTCCTTCCAAAGAGTATTCAGGGTTGATTTCTGTTAAGATTTACTGGTTTGATCTCCTTGCTATCCAAGGAACTCCTTGCTTTTCAAGAGTCTTTTCCAGCACTGCAATTCAAAAGCATCAATTCTTTGGCACTCTGCTTCCTTAACTGTCCAGCTCTCACATTCATACATGACTACTGGAAAACTATAGCCTTGACTATACATACCTTTGTTGGCAAAGTGATAGCTTTGCTTTTTCACACACTGTCTAGGTTTCTCATAGCTTTCCTGCCAACAAGCAACTGTCTTCTAATTTCCTGGCTACAGTCACCATCTGTAGTGATTTTAGAGCCCCAAAAGAGGAAATTTGTCACTGCTTCTACCTTTTCCCCCTTCTATTTGCCATGAAGTGATGGGGCTGGTGCCATGATCTTAGTTTTTTAATAATTGAGTTTTAAAAATGCCCTTTTCACTCTCCTTCACCCTCCTCTAGAGGATCTTTAGTTCCTCTTCACTGTCTGCCATTAGAGCCTTATCATCAACATATCTGAGGTTGTTGATATTTCACCTGGAAATCTTGATTCCAGCTTGTAACTCATCCAGCCAAGCATTTTGCATGATGTGTTCTGCGTATAAGTTAGACAGGGTGACAATTAACAGCCTTTTGTACTCCTTTCTCAGTCCTGAGCCAGTCATTTGTTCCGACAGGGTTCTAACAATTGCTTCTTGACCACCCACAAGTTTTTCTAGGAGACAGGTAAGATGATCTGGTATTCCCATATGTTTAACAGTTTTCCACAGTTTGTTATCATCCACACTGTCAAAAGCTTAGGATAGTCAGTGAAACAGAGGTTGATGTTTTTCTGCAATTCCCTTGCTTTCTCTATAATCCAGCAAGCATTGGCAATTTGATCTCTGGTTCCTCTTCCTTTTCTACAACCAGCTTGAACATCTGGAAGTTCTCGGTTCACATTATGCTGAAGCCTAGCTTGGGAGGATTTTGAGCATAACCTTACTAGCATGGGAGACGAATGCATTTGTCTGATGGTGTGAACATTCTTTAGTACTGCCCTTCTTGGCAAATAGAATGAGGGTTGACCTTTTCCAGTCCTCTGGCCACTGCTGGGTTTTCTAAATTTGATGCCATGTTGAGTGCAGCACTTTAATAGCATCATCTTTTAAGATTTTAAATAGCTCTGCTGGAATTCCATCACTTCCACTAGCTTTATTGGCAGCAGACTTCCTAAGGCCCACTTGATTTCACATGCCAGAATGTCTGGCCCTGAGTGAGAGAATGTATCATTGTGGTTATCCAGGACATTAAAGACTTTTTTTGTATCATTCTTCTGTGCATTCCTTCCATTTCTTCTTGATCTCTTCTGCTTCTATTAGGTCTTTACCATTTCTGTCCTTTACTGTGCCCGTCTTTGGATGGAATATTCCTTTAGTATTTCCGATTTTCTTGATGAGATCTCTAGTCGTACCCTTTCTGTTGTTTTCCTGTTTCTTTGTAGTGTTCATTGAAGAAGGCCTTCTTGTCTCTCCTTAATGTTCTCTGGCACTCTGCATTTAGTTGGGTGTACCCACTCCAGTATTCTTACTTGAGGAGTCCCCATGGACAAAGGAGCTTGGCTGGCTACAGTCTATGGGGTCACAAAGAGTCGGACATGATTGGACAACTAAGCGTGTGCTCATGCACACACGTGCACACACACACACACATACTCCTTTCTTTTTCTCCCTTGCTTTTCACTTCTCTTCTTTCTTCAACTGTTTGTAAAGCCTCCTGAGACAACCACTTTGCCTTTTTGCTTTTCTTTTTCTTTGGGATGGTTTTGTTTGCTGCCCCCTGTAGAATATTACAAACCCCTGTCCATAGTTCTTTAGGTACTCTTGACTAGACATAATCCCTTGAATCTATTTGTCACCTCCACTGTGTATTCATAGGGGGGTTCATTTAAGTTGTACCTGACTGGTCAAGTGTTTTTGCCTGCTTTCTTTAGTTTAAGCCTGAATTTTGCTATGAAGAGTTTATGATCTGAGCCACAGTAAGCTCCAAGTCTTGTTTTTGCTGACTGTATATAGCTTCTCCATCTTTGGCTACAAAGAGTGCAATCAATCTGATTTTAGTATTGATCATTTGGTGATGTCCATGTGTAAAATCATCTCTTATGTTGTTGAAAAAGGGTGTTTGCTATGACCAGTGTGTTCTCTTGGCAGAATTCTATTAGCCTTCACCCTGCTTCATTTTGTACTCTTAAGGTTTAACTTGCCTGTTAATCCAGGTGTCTTTTGACTTCCCACTTTTGCATTCCAATCCCCTGTAATGAATAGATATCTTTCTTTTTGGTGTTAGTTCTCGGAGGTCTTCTGGGTCTTCAAAGAACTGGTCAACTTTAGCTTCTTCGGTATCGGTGATCAGGGCAGAGACTGGAATTACCGTGATGTTAAATGGATTGCCTTGGAAACAAACCAAGGTCATTCTGTCATTTTTAAGTTTGCACCAAAGTACCACATTTCAGACTCTTTTGTTGATGATGAGGGCTACTTTATTTCTTCTATGGGATTCTTGCTCACAGTAGCAGATATAATAGTCATCAGAACTGAATTCACCCATTCCTGTCCGTTTATGTTCTCGGAGGTCTTCTGGGTCTTCAAAGAACTGGTCAACTTTAGCTTCTTCGGTATCGGTGATCAGGGCAGAGACTGGAATTACCGTGATGTTAAATGGATTGCCTTGGAAACAAACCAAGGTCATTCTGTCATTTTTAAGTTTGCACCAAAGTACCACATTTCAGACTCTTTTGTTGATGATGAGGGCTACTTTATTTCTTCTATGGGATTCTTGCTCACAGTAGCAGATATAATAGTCATCAGAACTGAATTCACCCATTCCTGTCCGTTTAGTTCATTTACTCCTAAGATGTTGATGTTTATTCCTGCCATCTCCTGCTTGTCTATGTCCAAGTTTACCTTGATTCATGGACCTAGTGTTCCAAGTTCCTATGCAATACTCTTCTTTACGGCATCAGATTTTACATTCATCACCAGACAATTGAGCATCGTTTCTGCTTTGACCCAGCCACTTCATTCTTTCTAGAGCTATTGGTAATTATCTTCCGTTCTTCCTCAGTAGCATATTGGACACCTTCTGACCCAGGGGGTTCATCTTTTGGGTCATACCTTTTTGCATTTTTTACAGTTCATGGGGTTAAGAAGCATACTTACTGCTGATTCACGATGTCATGCAGCAAAAACCAACACATTATAAAGCAATTATCCTCCAACTAAAAATAAATTTAAAAAAAATAAAACACATACACACACAAAATACAGATACATTAACCACCAAAGGGGGTTTGAAAGGATCTAAAGGAAACCACTCCTGGGTGTTCATTGGAAGGACTGATGTTGAAGCTGAAACTCCAATACTTTGGCCACCTGATGCGAAGAGCTGACTCATTTGAAAAGACCCTGATGCTGAGAAAGATTGAGGGCAGGAGGAAAATGGGACAACAGAGGATGAGATGGCTGGATGGCATCACTGACTCAATGGACATGGATTTGGATGGACTCTAGGAGTTGGTGATGGACAAGGAGGCCTGGCGTGCTGTGATTCATGGAATCATAAAAAGTCAGACACAACTGAACGACTGAACTGAACTATGTGATATTATAGTATAGTAGCAAAGTGCACACAGAACCACTTCTTTATGTTTTATATCACAGAGGGTGATGTAGGAAATGACTTGAGAGGAGTACATGGTAGTCATATTTTGTAAGAGGGACCCATCTAAAACTTTACTCAAGTTGGATTGTGAACCAAGATGGTATGTGGTTCAAAACTTGCATAATACAAGACTCATTTGTAAAGGTTGGCAGGTATTGTTTATAAGCTGAAGTTGCACTGCCAAGTGTAAGAGTGTCAACATAGTTTATTATTTACTTCTGCCATTTTTAAAATGATGTAATTGTTAAAAAATATTTTCTTTTGGTAGATTCACATTATTTTAAGTTTTAAATGCAGGATGATATTTTAATTGTTTTTCATATTGTACTCAAGATGTGTGCAGTTATAATTAGCTAAATTGTGGCTGCATTGTAAGATTTTTCCAGGGTGAACAAGGAGGATAGAAGTTCCTAGGAGACCTTTGTTACACCTGTAGGTGCAATGTAGCCAAGTGTAATTCAAAGAACTTTAGGAAATATTGTGGTTTACAATCTTCAGATGTCCAACTGCGACTGCTAAAGTGGAACTTCTGGTAATGAGAGTTATTTTCTAGTCTATAAAAATAACTTTCAGTTGGATAGACGTCGATGCTGAATGCTGCTTAGGTATCTTGGCTGGGTCTGAGTCCTAATCATTCTGAATGATCTTAACTCCCTCAAGTCTGGATTAAAATGTAGCAGAAAAATATATAATGCATCAGGAAGCCTGGTGCTTTCAATTGTAAGACAAGAACATGACAGTAAAGTCAGAGTCTGTTCTTGAATGGTGTTATTTTCTCTGTTTAATGCCATTAACGCTTCATTGAAGAGTACATGTCTAAAAAAGAAAGTTCCATATTAGAATACTGGACAACCAAATGAACTGCCTATCTTTTGCTAATGTTTTATCAGTTCCACAGCATATATATTTATGCAGCAGTTCATTCTAAATTAGAATAATATTGAGGAATGTTCATTCATAGAGCACATCCTGAAGTTGGATTCCGTGCCTAATGTTAAGCTTTTTCTTTTCCAGTTCACACTGAGTTAGTCAAGCCCCTGTTAGAAAGTAACAAAAATGAGATTTGCACATGAGCTGAAGTGCTCATGGACTATTTGGAGAAAATAGTTCAGATTTATTTCACATGAATGACAGAGGCAAAACATGGTTAAGTTATCAGCTGCACAAAGTTCAGACCATCTTAGAGCAAAATCCTTAAGTATCCATAATATTGCTGCTACTGCTGCTGCTAAGTCACTTCAGTCGTGTCCAACTCTGTGTGACCCCATAGACGGCAGCCCACCAGGCTCCCCCGTCCCTGGGATTCTCCAGGCAAGAACACTGGAGTGGGTTGCCATTTCCTTCTCCAATGCATGAGAGTGAAAAGTGAAAGTGAAGTTGCTCAGTCGTGTCCGACCCTCAGCAACCCCATGGACTGCAGCCTACCAGGCTCCTCCATGGGATTTTCCCAGCAGGAGTACTGGAGTGGGGTGCCATTGCCTTCTCCGATCATAATATTATGTACATACTATTAATATCAATGTTGAAAACTGCTATCATTCACTTTATTTAGATTTTATTGGATTATAGTTGCTTTACAATGTTATGTTAGTTTCAGGTGTACAGAAAAGTGATTCAGTTACGCATGCAGTATATTCATTCTTTTTAAGATATTTTTTCACATATAGGTTATCACAGAACATTGAGTAGAGTTCCCTGTGCTATATAGTAGGTCCTTGCTGATTATCTATCTGTCACTGTATTTAAATGACTGATATTGCAAAAATATTTAGCAGTGTTAAAATGTTATACGCTTATGAAATGAACATGAAAATTGTATCATGAAAATTATTCTTTTTTAAGATTACTTCTTCTGACGCAGCACAGCAGGCAGGGGAAGAAAATCTCATCACTTCCTCAGTTTTGAGCTTGGAGAAGTTACAGAAGTGTGTATCTAAGTTATATATATTATAACTATGTGTTCTCTATCTGTAATCTGCCATTTAAAAAATGAAGGTGTTATGTCTTAAATATAAAATTTACTGATAATTTCAGAAAAAGTTAGCCTTTTTTAAGGGACAATTTGCATAGTTTACTCTGGCATTTTTAGTTTGTGTATGTTTTCAGGGAGAAAAGGGGTCTAGAAGTTTCTGGACTAGGGATTGACCACTGACCGCCTTTAATTTTTGCTCAAGTAACTCTTGTAATGATTTCCTTCGGTATGTCCTCCAAAGCTGTAGTGTTCAAAAGAATTTATTTTAACATAGTAACATGAAACAAAGAAGGCAGTCACTTGAAAAGAGATATTTTCTAAGTGTCAGTGAAGAAAGAATTTACACAAAAGCATTATGATTTTTGATGGGCATTTTCTTAGAGATTTGGGCAAAATAGGAGAACATGACATGATGTGAGCTTAATATCAAATTCTACATAGTTTAAACCATAGTTATGCTGAGACGTTGAGCACCAGCTGCAGAGACAGAGTCCACTGTGGCCTGACCACCGGGAAAACACCTGCCCCAAAGTGAGCGTTGTCCCTAGGCTTGGGTTATTTGATTCTTCAGAGTAGCCTTCACCATGATAACAGATGTCCAGGATTAGAAGTGAAACCTCAGCTGCAGTGGTGTCTCACATGTGTGCAGTCCGGAGTACATGAGATGTTAGAACTAGCTTATTCCCATGGGAAAATAAGATGCCTCTTTCAGAGCAGCTGGCATTGTGGACATTCTTCCACAGAAAGAAGTGATAAACTAGGTTTCTATCTTGAGTTGTCACATCTTGCTAAAAGAAGTGCTCTTAAAGAGTACAGAGAAGTCTTTCCAGTTTGTGTCTTCATTACTCTTGTTTTACTTATTGATCATTGGATATCTTCAAAAAAGAAAGCTTACCTCGGAAGTGATTAAAGAACACTTAGGTGTTTCATATATGAATCTATATCATATGTATGTAGAGAGAGAGAATCAGTCTCCATTGGTAAAAGCATGCATAGTACATGTACAACTAGAGTTAAGAATAAGAGCAAAACAGATATCCTATTTGGAAGTTACAGATTCTATTAAAAGCTTCAAGTAAAAAATATGTCTTAAAAATGCATATTTGGCCTTTAAATTTGAGGTCAGTAAATATGTAAGTTTTGTGATGTTCGTGATATAAATGATGTCCAGGAAAGGAAAGGAAAGATGTCTGTGAATTGCCTATGTGTATTCTTTATACTCAGAGAAGGCAATGGCACCCCACTCCAGTACTCTTGCCTGGAAAATCCCATGGATGGAGGAGCCTGGTGGGCTGCAGTCCATGGAGTCGCTAAGAGTCGGACACGACTGAGCGACTTCCTTTTCACTTTTCACTTTCATGCATTGGAGAAGGAAATGGCAACCCACTCCAGTGTTCTTGCCTGGAGAATCCTAGGGACGGGGGAGCCTGTTGGGCTGCCGTCTATGGGGTCGCACAGAGTCGGACACGACTGAAGCGACTTAACAGCAGCAGCAGCAGCATTCTTTATACTTTTTCTTTCCATTTTTATCTGGAGCAAGTATCTTTTTCTTGTTGATTGTAGAGTTCACTATATTTTTTAGACACTAATCTCGTACATCCTCACCTTCTCTTTGGCTTGTCTCTGAATTTCAGTAAGATCTTTTGTTCTGCAGAAAGTTTATGTTAATTTAAATGTAGTTTTAAGTTTCAATTGATGTTTTAATATTTTATTTCTGCTTTGACCTTTTTTATATCTTGTTTAAGAAATCCTTCCCATTTCAAATATCATAAAACTATTCTATATTTTCTTTTAAAATGTTAGCTTATATTTTTAAACTTTCCTGTAGGTTCCAAATTACTTTATAGCCTATCATCTTGCTTCACATTTAGGCAGCTGAAAGAGAAAGAACACAGAAGTTTGTGATAGCAGCTTTAGTGTAAGGGAAACATCTGGAGGTTAAGAGAAGGCATAGCAAGTGCAAATGTAAAAAAATGGAAAAAACAAAAACAGTTAAACCAAATTGTAGGGGCATTATTGGATAGGTGGAAGGAGAGAGGCTTAAAGAAGAAGGAATGGATGAAGCTAGATGAACCTTGTTATACTAGGACTTAAATCCGTTTAATGAGTTTGGTTTTTATATTGAAATTGGTAGAGGGCAATTGCAGGGTGTTAAAAAGTGAAAGTAGCATCATCAAATATACATTAAAAAAAATCATTCTCTGTAATGTGGGAAATGGATTAAAAAGGGCTGGATGAAACAGGACCAGATAGGTAAAAGTGTGTGATTATCCAAGGTTAAGTTTAACCAACTGAGACCAAGATAGGGACAATCTCTATGCTACCCATCTCCAGAGATGGAGAAAAGTTCAAAATAAATTTAGAAGATAATCAGATGTCTTGTAGTGCCAGTTGATAGCTGTGTCTGTTACCTCCAAAGAAGTTCCTGATGACAAAAGAAAACTTAAAAAGTTCTAAATAGAACATTTGTCCTAGGACCCATCCTTACTTCAAGAACTGGCTCATAGTTCATTGAGCAGCATGCATATCATGAGCATGGGAACAACTTAGAGAATCTGTAAAGTCAGCAGAGAAGAAAATATCTCTATTAGCCAGGCTCATCTTTAAAGAGTGACTTTCTCACAGACCACTAAGTAATGAATCTTTGCTTGTCCTTGTGCTCCTATCTAAAACATCTTTCCTATCTCCCCAGCATGTCATCATGGTACATTGATTTCTAACAGTTATATATTTTCAGTATTAACAAATTGCTTAACCATACAAGTATTTCAGAGTCTAGAGGTTTAATCATTTAAACTTCATGGCAACATACTGATATTTAATGAGATTGCTGGCTGACCCCATCTGCACTAAAGGAAAAGAAAGTTTTCATTTACAATGAAGGAGGAAAAGCCACGTTAGAGTTATAATGGATTGAGACAAATTTATATGAATATACTCATTGAATAAGTCTGTAAGTCATCTTGAGATCCTAATTTTCAAGGGATAAAAGGAGATGAAATTCTGCATTTTAGAGTTACCTCCGAAAAACTTTTTGATCCCCAAAGAAGAAAAACATTTTTTTCTGCCTGCTATCTCCTTTTTATCCCACTCTCCTCTTCATTGTTTTTATGTAATTCAGTAATTATTTGCCTGAATTCGGTATTTTGATGGTTTTAACAGCATGGAGGTTTAGACTATTGAATGGGGTAAAACTGGATGGAAGGGGTGAGTCCGGGAGTTAAAAGTATCAGTTTGTGCAGTTGTTCTATGGAGAAACATACATTCTAAGTTCTAAACACCAACTCAAAAAGTAAACATTTGAAAAACTCTATAATTTGAGAAATACTATAATACCTTTTTAATATAGTTTAAGTTCTGTCTTAATTTATACATGGAAATTGTGTGCATATTCTCCATATGGGTAAGTCCATTATTGCAGGCATGTGATAAAACCATTTTGTATTCTTTCCAGTATTGCAGTGGTTTCCAACCTGAAATCCATGAAGCCATCAAAATTATATGCTTAATTTCATGGGCAGATGCATGAATGTGGAAAATGTATACATAGAGAAGCAATATAAATTTCATGGTCTCACCTTCCCCACCATGAATTTATTGAACTAAGATTACCTATCTCTTTACCATCTTCACTTTTCTTCTTCTTTGGAAATACTTTGAAAGTATGGAAGGAGACATTTTTATTTTTTTGAGATGATTGCTTAAGAAGACACTGGTAGGACTTGTATAAGAAGTATTGTATCTTTTTTTTTCCAAATCACAATTCTGTTGCTCTAAGCCTAACATGAAGTGATCTCCAGATTACACATCAGAATAATGCGGTCTTCTCTCTTAGATTAATCAAGTGCAAAATTGGACATAATATGTATTTCTATGTGTATTCATATGCTTATATGTGTATGTATATAAATGTACATATATATAGATAGATATTATTTCTTCTCAAATGCCTCAACTAAATTTAAAAGTTGGTTTTCTACTTGGATGTAACCTAGATAATTATTTTCATATCCCAAGTCAGTTTGAGTTAGTAAAAGAAAGTAGGAGTCTAGGATGATGAGTTAGTTTTAAATTGATCTTGTCGGTTTGATTAAAAAATCTGCTCCTAACTTGATACTTACAAAACTGAGGCTGAGATTTGTGTCTGGTACTTTCTCCCTATCTGCTGAAGGAGAGAATCAAATTGAAGGCATTGCTAAAGAAGCATAATATATCATTCAAAAACTGTTTTTTTTTTGTAATCATC
This sequence comes from Aepyceros melampus, assembly GCA_006408695.1. NCBI lineage: Eukaryota > Metazoa > Chordata > Mammalia > Artiodactyla > Bovidae > Aepyceros > Aepyceros melampus. Next base: position 257,831 of record SJXQ01002841.1, on the reverse strand, counting down.
TTTTACAAGAAGAAACTGAGTCGTTTGTAAAACTTACCTTCTCATTATCCAGCACAGACATGTGTAAAGCTTGAATATAGTAGATACCCAGCACAGTTGTGTAAGATTTTTCTCCTCTCATTATCCCTAGCTCTTTATTTCATCTTTAGTAAGTCTGGCTCTGTGTTACAGGTTATAATAAATCTATACTGTGCCTTGATACATCTTCTCATTAAAAAAAAAATAATACAGGCTACATGTCCCTCTTTCAAAGCCGTGTGTGAGTAAAAAAAAGGAATAGAAATTTGGAACAAGAAACTTGGATCAAGGGAACAGACCTAGTGGGAACATTAATAAAAATTTCCATTTAATTGCACTCTTCTGCTTATTTTATGTAGTGCTTTTTTAACCAGTGAGTAGGGTTATCATCACCTGTGTGTTCTACATGATAAGACTGAGGCAGAGAGAATTGGAATAACTTGCTTTAATTTATATTGCTAGCAGTTGGCAGTGCTCGAATCTCAACCCTTGTAGGGTCCTACTGAGGATTTAAAAGGTTGACTCAGGTAAAGTACTCATCCCAGAGACAAAGATATGGCACGAGCCCTGCTCTGGGAGCGGGGAGGAGGAGGCTGAAGAGAAGCAGTGGCTGGAGAAGACGTGCAGCCCTGCTCAGCCTCCTGCAGACCTTTTCTCTAGATTTTCATCCAGGTGGCTGCAGATTCATTTATTACTTCTCAGTGTTTTTATTTGCATCTCAATCGGGAGGTTGACTTAAAGCCTCCAGTTGGTTCTGAATATTTTCCTCCTCACTATCTTGAAACCACCTTTATTGGGGTGAAACTTTAACCCCACCTCTAGGACTCTCTCCAGCTCCGTGCTTTGTCACCACTAAGCCTTCCTTGGGCACTTCCCAGGTTAACCTGCTGCCATGAAAGATGGTCTGTCTCTGGCCCTTGCTGGACTCAACTAAGATATTCTCCGTGAGGAAATAGCACAGGATTTCATGATCCCAAAGTCCTGTTCTACAGCTAGGAAGTCACTCACTTCCTTTAGCATCTCCATCTTTTTGAGGGTGCCATACCGTCTTCACACCACCAGACTGCTACATTTCTGTGACTTTCTCCGACTTTCTCCCTAGAGACAGGTCTGAGGAACAGAGCTTGATTTGTCCTTTCTTCTCATTTTAGGGATTTGTGTTTAAAGGCTTGGTTTCGCAGTGTGATTCCCTTACCTGGACTTTCATGTTAGTCTCTCAGTCTTCCTCTCTGCCCTTCAGAGAAAACCACGTGGATCCATTTCTCCACGTGGCTCTGTGTTGCCATGTTCCTTTGTAGGTTAAACAAGAGGTGTCCTTCTTATCTCAGGGAGGCAATGTGTATCTTTGAAGACCTCCAGAGGAGGTAATGTTGCTCGTTCGCTGCCCTCTAGGAACACCGCTGGGTATTTTCTCACAGGAAATCGTGATTTTCCTTTGGCCTAGTCTCAGCCCTATGTGCTAGTCAATTCCCAAGCTCTGCTCTCAGGGCGTGTGCGGAGGCATAGACTTTCCCAGCTAAAAAAGACTGAGCTGTCCCTGAAGGGCCCTAATCCCAAGGTCTATAGTGCTTCTGTTCTTTGCAATATTCTTTATCATTCCCTCCCAAGGACTATGTTCTCCTTCATAGCTCCCAGGAGGAAAGACAGTGCTGTTTTTTCTTCATATATTGAAACATATCTGCTGAGCTTTCACAATCTAGAGGGAAGAGAATTCTCTTATTTGACATATAGAACGCTCATAGGTGCTCCCTAAACTTGAAAAAAGGCATTATTACTTCTATCACCTTGACAATGAAATGTGGTAAACTGACTTCAACACTGAGCTAAAGGGAAATTCTGACAATGGCAGCCTCCCACCATCACTCTTACTGTCACTTTTATGAGTACTTAATAAACAGCAGCCAGCTTGCATACATTAGCTCTTTGGATCTTCATAGTAACCTTGAAATGTAGTTGCTATTATCTCTACTTGATATTCATAGGAACTAAATTTGGAGAGGGTAAATCTCCTGCCTATGATTACATAAGTAGTAACAGACAGGCTTTGATTGAAAGCTGTTTCTGTTGGCTCCAAAGCTTATGTACTTTTTACTCTCTCTAGGACTGACTGCAAGCTATTTGAACAACTTGGAAACCACTGACATCATTCTGAACAAAATATCATGGTTAATGATTTGTAGGTGTTAGCTGTTTGACAAAATGCCTGTTTTAATAGTGAATGAGTCCTAGACAGGGTCCTATCATGTATGACCATGTAGTTACATTGGCTTTATCTTAAACTGAGTTTATATGAATATGTATGTTTTCTTTATTGATATATGAAAGTTAAAATTATATTCTTCATGATAATTTCCCATGAATTATATGCATTAAAATATTTTTCCTTTTTTGTGATATCACTTTATAATATTTGATGAGAAGATTAATATAAAATACTCTTATCAGTGTTTGATTTACATTTTATGTATTTTACAGTTTTATTTAATGAGTGTTTATGTCTTTAGATATTTTCTTATATTGTCTTCTAGAGATATTATAATTGATTTGAGGGTCTGGTATGCTGTAAGGGTCCAAATTCATCTTTCCCATATATTATACTGAATTACGCCAGCAATCTTTACTGTGGGCTTCCCTGTGGCTCAGCTGGTAAAGAATCTGCCTGCAATGCGGGGGACCTGGGTTTGATCCCTGGGTTGAGAAGATCCCCTAGAGAAGGAAAAGGCTACCCACTCCAGTATTCTAGCTGGGAGAATTCCATGGACAGTCCATGGGGTCGCAAAGAGTCAGACATGACTGAGCAACGTTCACTTCCACTATTGCAAAGTATGCCTTCCACTCACTCAGTAAACTGCAATACCACCACTGTCATGTCCAATATATATTCACCATCTATTATATGTTACATATAAACATATCTATTTAAATGATTCTATTCTACTTCACTTGGCCTATTTGTCTCTATCTTGTCAGTATCATATTCTCTTGGTAGCTATAGTCCTATAGTAAGTTCTGATATCTGTTAAAATAATTTCCAGATCTTATTCTCTTTAGGAGTTTTCCAGTTGGTCTTGATATTTTGATCTTCCATATCATTTCAAAATAATTTGAGATCCAAGATGTTTAAAATGTGACATTTCGTTTGTAATTATTGTAAAACTATAGAGTGATTTGGGTAAAGTTGACATCTTTATGATATCAGGTCTTCTGGTTCCTGAATATGTTATATCTTTTCATTTATTTAAGTCTTCTTGGATGCCTGTCATTAATATTTTATTATATTCTTCTATAGAGATTTTATAAATCATTTAATTTATTCCCAGATATTTACTATTTAGGTAAACTAAATGCTCTGTATTACAGCACAGTTTCTAATCATCAGTTCAGTTCAGTTACTCATTCATGTCCAACTCTTTGATACCCCATGGACTGCGCGTGACAGGCCTCCCAGTCCATCACCAACTCCTGGAGTTTACTCAGACTCATGTCCATTGAGTTGGTGATGCCATCCAACCATCTCATCACGTGCCACCCCCTTCTCCTCCTGCCCTCAATCTTTCCCAGCATCAGGGTCTTTTCAAATGAGTCAGTTCTTCGCATTAGGTGGCCAAAGTATTGGAGTTTCAGTTTCAACATCAGTCCTTCCAATGAACAGCCAGGACTGATTTCCTTTAGGATGGACTGGTTGGATATCCTTGCAGTCCAAGGGACTCTCAAGAGTCTTCTCCAACACCACAGTTCAAAAGCATCAATTCTTTGGTGCTCAGCTTTCTTTTTGTCCAACACTCACATTCATACATGACTACTGGAAAAACCAAAGCTTTGACTAGACAGACCTTTGTTGGCAAAGTAATGTCTGTGCTTTTTAATATGCTGTCTAGGTTGGTCATAACTCTTCTTCCAAGGAGCAAGTGTCTTTTAATTTCATTGCTGCAATCACCATCTGCAGTGATTTGGGAGTCTAAATAAATAAATAAATAATGTCTGTTGCTGTTTCCACTGTTTCCCCATCTATTTGCCATGAAGTGATGGGACCAGATGCCATGATCTTAGTTTTCTGAATGCTGAGTTTTAATTTATTTATTCACTTGGTGTCCTGCTACTTTGCTTGGTATTCCGTTACTTTAATGTTTATCAGTGTATTCTTTTGGATTTTCTATGTGCATAATTATATTAGCTGCGAATGAAAGTTTTTTCCTTTCCCTCGCTTCCTTATTGTTCTTTCTCTCTCTCTCTCTTTTATTTTTATTTTTTCCTGTTCTCTTGCTTTGCTGACCAGGACTTGTATCATAATGTTGGATAGAGGGGTGATAGTGGGCATTTTTGCCTTTTTTCCTATTCTCAAGGGAAATCTGTCAATGTTTCTTTCTAAAAATATCTTTTTTTCTCTAGCTTTTTGGTAGATAGTCTATCAGGCAGTAGAAGTTTTTTTCTGTTCCATATTTGCCAAGAATAGCATTTTTAATCACAAAATAATGTTGAATTTATTTGGACTCTTAATCTTCATTTTTTGAAGATTTTAAAAAAAATTCTTGAATTGGTTAATACGAATGGCATTCATTGATTCTCACCTCATCTATGCATTTTGAAGCTATAAAAATGTGTAAGTAATAGTTATGCTGTCCATCACATTGACATTGTAGAACTCTGGGGCCCCAATTCCATGGGGAACTCAATTTAGCCATCCAAATGGAGATTTACAGACACTAGGGTTCAACATATGTCCCTAGGCTGGAACACCCTGAATGTCTGCTTACCTTTCTACTTTCCTTTAGTCATTCTGTTTTTGTCTTGAAATATTCCTTAGTGTCTTGCCAGCTTATCATGCGTTTGGAAAGATTTTTTTTTTTAATATTTTATTTAGTGTGCTTAGTTGTTTCCCACAGCTTGGTTCATCAGGGTATTTATTGCACATACTGTTGAATACAGAAATCTAATACATTATTTATTTTAAAAATTTTGTTTCTGTTTGTATTAAATCTAAGTGAAGCATGCATTAGTGTTCATTATATTTTTCCTGTAATTTTTATATTTTTTGACAATAAAAGCCCAGTAGTTTTGTGTTTTTTAAGATATATTCTGCTTACCAGTGAAAGCTTTTAGCCCATATTATAAACTTTGACTTTTTTTCCCTTTAGGTTACTCTCATCTCCCTTCCATGTCAAAGTCATTTTCCCTGGGGCACTTCCGAGGGGAATCTTTCACCTCTTTCATTACATGTTTGATGGTGAGAAACCCCAGAGCTATGAGCAGAAGCCTGGGGGCTCTTCTGCTACTTTTCTGTATAGAGTGATAACTGTTAAATCTTCAGATAAACTTTATATCATTTAAAAGATGTCTTTGTGAAAGTCACCTGCCCCTTCACTCCTTTTTCTCTGGGGGAGGGGGGGTGAGTTAGAGGGACTTTCTCTAAAATTTTAAATCGGAGAGGACTCTTGCTATAACCAAACCAAAAACAGCAGGTGCTGGGCAAAAGGATAAGGTGGGGTGGGGGGCAGCGAAGAAGTTAAGTTACTGAGTTTATACTCTACTCCAAGCTAGTTCTCCATTGTAAATGCAGCATTCCTCCCTTTACTGCCTCATTTCTGCTTCCAAATACAGGCTGAAGGCGTTACATTGTCCAGGACAGAACTACATTTTGTATCATAGGACATGCCCAGAAATCTTGCCATCTGTTAAATGACCGACTATGAGGGAAAGGACTCCCATGAAGGACTGTCAGGGGCTGAGCTTTGTGAAGCTGAGCTTTCTTAAAAGGACCTATGTCAGCTTCAGATATGTTTTACGGTTAGAATTGCAGCTAAACCAGAATAAACATAAAATCTGATTAAATTTAGAATATATTTGCTCTATTACTTTTTAAACATATCTATAAAATCAGTATCCATTTATTTCTATTTACCTGTTAAAAAGTAAGAAGATAGGCAATTTTTTCTAACTACATATATGGGGTGGGGGGTACTCTTAGAGCCATTGATATGGGATTCTTTTCTTCGGAATACTATATGTCTACTATATTTAGGATTCTGTGTGTATCTATCTTGGCTCTACTTTTTCAGGAAGGACCTTTAACATTTATAGCATATTTATAAAAGTTCAGATACAGTTGTATTTTTTCCAGTATCTAGTATAATTTGAGCATCCTCCTTCATTTTAAAGACTCTGGATCAAATGTTAATTTTCCTTTTAAACCATGTATTCAATATTTTTAAACATATGTAAATAGCACTAATGACAAGACTGAAGGACAATGAAGTTAGGCAAAATGTGGCATCGCATGATGGCAGGAGATATTTTCCATTTTAAATTCTTCTAATAAAAGCTTTCAATTTGGTGTGTTAACTTCCTGCTGCTGCTAAGTCACTTCAGTCATGTTCGACTCTATGCTACCCCATAGACGGCAGCCCACCAGGCTCCCCCGTCCCTGGGATTCTCCAGGCAAGAACACTGGAGTGGGTTGCCATTTCCTTCTCCAATGCATGAAAATGAAAATGAAAGTAAGTTGCTCAGTCGTGTCTGACCCTTAGCATGGACTGCAGCTCACCAGGCTCCTCCATCCATGGGATTTTCCAGGCAAGAGTACTGGAGTAGGGTGCCACTGCCTTCTCCTAGGGAATATAATAACTGTTGCTGATTTTTAATGCATTTTCATTTTTAGTCTTTTTTATTTTCTTCTGTAAACTTCATCCACTGCCTTGCTGTCATATTTTTTCAAAGCAAATCCCACATAAAGTACAGCTCTGCATTTCTGTAGCATAATAATAATAATAACAATAAAAACAGAGCTCACCAAAGTATGCAATTTAACTTTTCGATAAAATACAGGCCAGGATCATATAAATGCCAGTCTTTCTTACTTTTTATGTTTAGATTCCTCTTGAGTAGCTCAGAAAATTTCACTCAAAATATACTGAATATGTATATAGTTGCAAAAGAAAATTAACCTTTTGACTTTGTGAGTCCTTAAAATGCAAGAGAACGCTCAAATTATACTCAGTACTGGAAAAATACAACTGTATCTGAATTTTTATGAATTTGTTATAACTGTCAATTTGTTGTTGTTTAGTCGCTAAGTCATGTCCAACTCTTTGTGACCCGGTGGACTATAGCCTCCAGACTCCTCTGTCCACGGGATTTCCCAGACAAAAATACTGGCGTGGGTTGCCATTTCCCTTTCCAGGGGATCTTCCCAACCCAAGGATCAAACCCATGTCTTCTGCATTGGCAGCTATTGGCAGGCAGATTCTTCACCATTGAGCCACCAGGGAAGCCGTATAACTGTCAAAGTTCTTCCTCAAAAAAGTGGAATCAAAATAGATATACATAGAGTCCTACTGTGAGTGAGATCATCGTAAACGTGTTTTAGCAATAAAGTATTTTTGATAAAATTATGCATATTTCTTTTGGAAGCTGTGCTGTTACAAACTTAGTGGGCTAAGTGTAAACATCTAAATGCACTGGGAAACAGGAAATTTGTGTGACTCACTTTATTGCAATATTTGCTTTAAGCAGTGATCTGGGCTGAAACCACATATCTCCAAGGTACTGCTATAAGTAGAATACTCTCCAGCTGACTACTTGACCTTTAAAAAATCCCTAATTAGCAAAAGTAAATACACATTAAACAACAACAAAAAATAATCTTCACCACTACACTAGGGAATTGGTTTAAACACACAGAATTGCCATCTCAGACACACATTTAGTATTTGTTATTGTTTATTATTAAAACCCTTAGGTCTTAACTATAGAGTATGGACCTCAGACCCATAAGTTTGTCCTGATGTTTCCTTCCTCTTATTTAGCTTTTGTCAATAATAAATGCTAAGCTATTAAAACTGTTATCTTGTTGGTGATTGGCACCTCACTCCAGTACTCTTGCCTGGAAAATTCCATGGACAGAGGAGCCTGGTAGGCTGCAGTCCATGGGGTCGCTAAGAGTCCAGCACGACTGAACGACTTCACTTTCACTTTTCACTTTCACGCATTGGAGAAGGAAATGGTAACCCACTCCAATGTTCTTTCCTGAAGAATCCCAGGGATGGGGGAGCCTGGTGGGCTGCCATCTATGGGGTCACGCTGAGTCGGACACGACTGAAGCAACTTAGCAGCAATCAAAGTTAATGATCATATTTAATAATAAAACAATGTACATTCTTTATATTACTTCACAGAACATATATTTTAAAACTAAAGCCAGAAGGCCATTCTACACAACTGTGTCTCTTTTGCTGTCTTGCGTACAGGTTTATCATTACCATCATTCTAAATTCCATATATATGTGTAAGTATACTGTATTGATGTTTTTCTTTCTGGCTTACTTCACTCTGTATAATCGGCTCCAGCGTCATCCACCTCATTAAAACTGATTCAAATGTATTCTTTTTAATAGCTGAGTAATACTCCATTGTGTATATGTACCACAGCTTTCTTATCCATTCATCTGCTGATGGACATCTAGGTTGCTTCCATGTCCTGGCTATTACAAACAGTGCCGCGATGAACATTGGGGTACACGTGTCTCTTTCAATTCTGGTTTCCTCGGTGTGTATGCCCAGCAGTGGGATCGCTGGATCATAAGGCAGTTCTATTTGCAATTTTTTAAGGAATCTCCACACTGTTTTCTATACAACTGTGTCTCTTTTGCTGTCTTGCGTACAGGTTTATCATTACCATCATTCTAAATTCCATATATATGTGTAAGTATACTGTATTGATGTTTTTCTTTCTGGCTTACTTCACTCTGTATAATCGGCTCCAGCGTCATCCACCTCATTAAAACTGATTCAAATGTATTCTTTTTAATAGCTGAGTAATACTCCATTGTGTATATGTACCACAGCTTTCTTATCCATTCATCTGCTGATGGACATCTAGGTTGCTTCCATGTCCTGGCTATTACAAACAGTGCCGCGATGAACATTGGGGTACACGTGTCTCTTTCAATTCTGGTTTCCTCGGTGTGTATGCCCAGCAGTGGGATCGCTGGATCATAAGGCAGTTCTATTTGCAATTTTTTAAGGAATCTCCACACTGTTTTCCATAGAGGCTGTATTAATTTGCATTCCCACCAACAGTGTAAGAGGGTTCCCTTTTCTCCACACCCTCTCCAGCATTTATTGCTTGTTGACTTTTGCATCACAGCCATTCTGACTGGTGTGAAATGGTACCTCATTGTGGTTTTGATTTGCATTTCTCTGATAATGAGTGATGTTGAGCATCTTTTCATGTGTTTGTTAGCCATTCGTATGTCTTCTTTCCAAGCCACTTTTTAAATAGCACTTATTCTCTTTCAGTTGAACTATTGCATTTGTAATTTAAAAATAATTTTTAAATCCCAAGGACTTTTTTACCCACTAAGAAAATTTTCCTAAATATTCTTAGTAGTCTCATTGTCATTGGTCAGCTTGTACCTTCAGTGGTTCAATTTCATTAGGCAACATTTGTTGCCCTCCTCCCTCCAGCTGCACTACTAATCATGTTTCCTCTGATTAATCATGACTTAGAATCTTCCCACACTTCTCCCACCTTCCAGCAATCAAGTCAGTGTTACCCAAGGTGGCAGGAAACTTGCAGCTGTCCCCAGAGGCTGGTGAAGCACTGGTCAGTAACCCCCCATTTTCTATTCCTTCTTCCCGAGGAAGCCTCCACATCCAGACCACCTGAGCTACAAGAGGTGGCTGTCTCCTAGACCTGAGGATTTGAGGATTTCATCCCACTCAAATAACTCCCAGGCAGCTACTCAGGGTCCAGGAAGATCCATCGGGCCTGCCATCAAAGACTATACTTGGACTCCCTCCTTATGGAGGTCCTTTCATCTCTCCTCTGCCCATCTCTAACCACTCTTTGCCCCTGGCCTCTCAGTCTCTGTATTTCCTAGAACCTATTTTCTTGGGCTCCAAAATCACTGCAGATGGTGACTGCAGTCATGAATTAAAAGACTCTTGCTTCTTTTTAGGAAAGCTGTGACAAACCTAGACAGCGTATTAAGAAGCAGACACATCACTTTGCTGACAAAGGTCTGGAGAGCAAATTCAGTTTTCCCAGTAGTCATCTACAGATGTGAGAGTTGAACCGTAAAGAAGGCTGAGTGCCAAAGAATTGATACTTCTGAATTGTGATGCTGGAGAAGACTATCAAACCAGTCAATCTTAAAGGAAATCAACCCTGAATACTCATTGGAAGGACAGATGCTGAAACTGAAGCTCCAATACTTTGGCCACCTGATGTGAAAAGCAGACTCACTGGAAAAGACTGATGCTGGAAAGATTGAAGACAAAAAGGAGAAGGGGATGGCAGAAGATGAGATAGTTAGATGGCATCATCGACTCAATGGACATGAATTTGAGCAAACTCCAGGACATGGTGAAGGACAGAGGAGCCTGATGTGCTACAGTCCATGGGGTTGCAAAGAGTCAGACATGACTTAGCAACTAAACAACAACATCTGGCCCAAAGGTAATAAAGTCCTAAGCTTGCTCCCTTATCCAGAAATCCCAGTAAAAGTGGCCTCAATAATACCTCTAGTGTCAGTCCCATCTGCTACTTGGCTCATGAGAAGCAGATAATTTGGAATCAAGAGGGACTGACATGAAGGATACACCTTCAGGCTGCATCTTCCCAGAATCCCTTACCACAAATTGTCCCCTGAACTCAAACATTATTCTAGTACATCTAAAAAGATCAAAGTCCAAGGTTCTAAAGGATATAATGTAGGATGGTTACTCATATTACAGAAAAACTCTACTTCACAAAATGTTACATTAAGAGTAGCTGGCATCTCCTTAGAATTACCATAGCCTGATATTTAAAAAACAAACAAAAAGAACTTTGTGAGTGCTTAGCTATTTCATGGTTATGCCTAGTGCAGAAAGAGAAGTCCACATAAGATTCCCCTCATCCCTCATCAAGCTTGCCCTAGATTTTCTTGATGCTATCATTTTCCTTTCCCTCAAATGGAGGAATTGAACAGATATGGTTTAGTTCAAATTGGACACTAAGCAAGGCCTTAATATCTGGATCCAGTTCTTCCTGCTGCTGCTGCTGCTAAATCACTTCAGTCGTGTCCGACTCTGTGCGACCCCATAGACGGCAGCCCACCAGGCTCCTCTGTCTCTGGGATTCTCCAGGCAAGAACACTTAGAGTAGCTGGCATCTCCTTAGAATTACCATAGCCTGATATTTAAAAAACAAACAAAAAGAACTTTGTGAGTGCTTAGCTATTTCATGGTTATGCCTAGTGCAGAAAGAGAAGTCCACATAAGATTCCCCTCATCCCTCATCAAGCTTGCCCTAGATTTTCTTGATGCTATCATTTTCCTTTCCCTCAAATGGAGGAATTGAACAGATATGGTTTAGTTCAAATTGGACACTAAGCAAGGCCTTAATATCTGGATCCAGTTCTTCCTGCTGCTGCTGCTGCTAAATCACTTCAGTCGTGTCCGACTCTGTGCGACCCCATAGACGGCAGCCCACCAGGCTCCTCTGTCTCTGGGATTCTCCAGGCAAGAACACTGGAGTGGGTTGCCATTTCCTTCTCCAATGCATGAAAGTGAAAAGTGAAAGTGAAGTCACTCAGTGATGTCCGACTCTTAGTGACCCCATGGACTGCAGCCTACCAGCCTCCTCTGTCCATGGGATTTTCCAGGCAAGAGTACTACAGTGGGGTGCCATTGCCTTCTCCAGGTTCTTCCAGAAGTGAAGTGAAGTCACTTAGTCATGTCCAACTCTTTGCGACCCCGTGGACTATAGCCCACCAGGCTTCTCTGTCCATGGGATTCTCCAGGCAAGAACACTGGAGTGGGTTGAAGACACAGTGGAAGGTGGTTGCTTGAGTCTGATCTCCACATAAGCAGATTCTTTGCTGGGCACTGTGGTAGGGCCAGGGATAAGGGGGTAGCACTGTTCTGGGGGCTATTCACAACTTCAACCGTAACTTCTGCCTTGCCTTTTTTCATACCTCTGTCTATAATAATGCTCAGGACACATGCAAAACAATGGCCAAGGTAGAAGGAAGCTGATTCTGGGAAGATTTTCCTCCAGTGTCCCCACTGGTTTTCCACTTCTTTGGTGGAGTATTGGAAGATACAAGGACTCTTTCTCAATTCATAGGATGGGCATGTCCAGCTCTTTGCTCCCAGATAGTACAAGGTCAGCCAAACTGAAAAAGGAAGAACCTAGAGGTAGATGTCACCAGGAAGTTTTTCTTTCTTGTCTTTCTCTACCACTCCGGACTCTATGAGCATACAACACTGACTTTTCCTTCCCTCAAACTTCAAGATCTCCTATTGCTATCTATGGCTGTGGGCATCCTGGATGACAATGCCTGAGCAAGACAAGAAACCCAAGTCCAGTTGCCAACCCCACCGTTTGTACTAACTGCCCTATATGCACCTAAGTCCTTCCTCCTTCACCCCTACTCCCTGAATCAGGGTAACTATTAGTAACTAAATTTGGAAAAACATTTTAGCACCATTAAAAACCAGGTTAATGAGCCAAAATGTTAAAGGCAGCTTATAAATGTGTTTTCCACTTTGCCACCAGCAACATCCCACCGGATATCAAGGCAGATGACAGATACCTCGCATCTCCTGCTGTGACATATTTTTACCCAAGTTTTGAACATGTTTAAGGAATTGAGTTAACTCCCTTCATATTACAAGGCATGAAGAAGATATTTTTCTGGAGTGGCATTTTAGGAGTTTATGATCTACCAAGGAATAGAACCACCCTCAAATAGATGGGGTACACTTGCTACATGCTGGGTGCTGAGGATTAAACAATGAACAAAGTGGATGAGGTCCAGCAACTCAAAATTGTGTATTCATCCTTGTATTCACTTCTTCATGAAATGTTTTTTGAGTGCCTATTACAGCTTCTTAGGTGGTGCAGTGGTAAAGAATATAACTGCAAATGCAGGAGATGGGGTTTCAATCCCTGGGTCAGGAAGATCCCCTGGAGAAGGAAATGGCAACCTACTCCAGTATTCTGGCCTGGAGAATTCCAGGGACAGAGGAACCTGGTGGGTACATGGTTCCATGGGGTCCCTGGGACCACAAAGTCCATTAGGTCACAAAGAGTCAGACGCAACTGAGTGACTGAACAAAGAACAACATAAGCTAGGGAAAGGGCCTGTCAGCTTTACTTTTCTCATTCTAGAACCTAAAGTGCTCAATGACAGTTTAGGCTTTAATAGTTTTAGACTATTCTATGGTCAAACTGGCATAGTATGTAGTGTGTGCATGCTCAGTCAGCTGTATGCAACCCAATGGACTGAACACTCCAGGCTCCTCTATCCTCCACCATCTCCACCAGAGTTTGCTCAGATTTATGTCCATTGAATTGGTGATGCTATCTAACCATCTCATCTTTAGCATCTCATGCCTTACATTAGGGGAAAACAAAATTATCAGAGGATGAGAAATACTACGCAGATAATTATAAAAGCATCACGTACTAAAGAGAGACTACATGATTACTTTAGAATGTCTGTCAGGGAAGCCTGTGATCTAAGTGATACAACAGAGGCAGTTACATGAGAATAAGGAGCAAAAGTATTTCATACACAGAACAGCATTTCAAACAGAGGAAAGAGTGAATGCCCAAGGCATAGGGTAGGGAAAAGCTTGGTATGTCTGAGGACAAACAAGGAAGACTGTGCTCTATGACCCAGAAGTCTCACCTGAGGTGTTTGAAATCCAAGGTGTAGAAGATAGCTTTGCATACAAACATACATGGATAGCACCCAAATAGGTCAGAACATCCAGCAGCTAGGGCAAGACAAAGTATGGAACTCAGCAGTGAAAAGGACTGAGCTTATAAGAACATCTTAGGAACACTATGTTTAGTGAGCAAGCCTCATGCAACAAGATAGTACATGATGAATTTCCATTTATATGGTCAACTCCATTTCAATATATGCTGAGCAACTAGGCAGAAATATACTGATGTCATCAGTTTACTTCCCTACCGCCTCCCACCTCTTCCCCATACCTGCTTGTGGGATCTTAGTTCCCTGAGCCCTCAGCAGTGAAACAAGAAGTTCTAACAACTGGACTGCCAGGGAATTTCCTATCAATATTTTATTTATTTATTTACTCATTTATTTACTAAATAGCCATGCTATTTAGGTAGGTATGCCAGATCTTAGTTCCTCTAGCAGGGATCAAACCTTTGCCCATTGAAGTGGATGCATAGTGGAGTCTTGACCACTGGACTGCCAAGGAAGTTCCTTCATTTTACTTTGAAATGCACCAAAATATATGTTTGGTTAATGGCAGAAGAGTAGCATAATGCAATTAGACTAATTTTTTAAATTTTTTTATTGTTTTTAATTGGTGGAAAATTGCTTTACAATTTTGTGTTGGTTTCTACTGTACAACAACGTGAATCAGTGATAATTATATATATGTCCCTTCTCTCCTAAACCTCCCTCCCTTCCCCCAATTTCATCCCTCTAGGTCATCACAGAATGCCAGGCTGGGCTCCCTGTGTGTGTGTGTTTGTTTGTTTTTGAGTGACAAAGCAGTTTATTTATGATAGGCTTCTTTTCCCTGCATAGTAACATTTGCTATTAGAATGTTCCCTAAAGACTCCCTGTGTTTTATAGCAACTTCCCACTAAATATCTATTTTACACATGATATAAACTAAAATTTTTAACAGTAGAATCTAACTGGTGGGTACTTAGGTATTTAATGTAAAATTCTTTCAACTTTTCTGATATTTAAAATTTTTTAAATAAAAGCTTGGGAAAGGCAAGAAGATGGTCAGTGTAGCTAGAGTACCCTAATGCGATGGAGACAATGATCAAATCATTCACACAAGTAAACATTTCACCAATATGATTTTTGGTTGAATGATTCTTCTTTCCCTTCATTCAACTGGTGTCATGGTTTCTAGTTAGTAAACAGTAAATTCTGTAGCCACACATCATTTCCTCAATGCAGACTGATACAGCAACAATATTCAGTGAATACTCACTACGCCTCGGGCACTATGCTGAAGCAAATAGGGCAGAAGTATGACCTATTTATTCCACACAAGAAACCTGTATATACAGTTGACACAATTGGACCAACTCGTATGAAATAATCAGAGAACAAGTTAGGGAAGATAAAAAGATAATGCTATCATAAAAAATGGGATTTAGGGACTTGCTGCTTTCCAGTGTGGGTATGGGTTTGATCCCTTGAGAGGAAACTAAGATCCCCCTGGTGACCAAAAAAAAAAAAAAAAAAAGAAACAAAACATAAAATAGAAATAACATTGTAACAAATTCAATAGAGACTTTGAAAATGGTCCACATTAAAAAAAAAAAAAAAAACAGAATTCTTTAAAAACTCTTTTTTAAAGAAANAAAAGCCACCTGGAGAACAAAAAAAAAAAAAAAACAAGAAACAAAAAATAAAATAGAAATAACATTGTAACAAATTCAATAGAGACTTTAAAAATGGTCCACATAAAAAAAAAAAAAAAAAACAGAATTCTTTAAAAACTCTTTTTTAAAGAAAGCAGCTGGCAAGAGGAGGGCATCTGAGTGGACCCAGAAAGAAAGATGATGAAATTGGATTCAGCTGTAGAGCACAGATAATCAGCAGAAAAAAAGGCAGTCACAATGTGATGTTTATTAAGTAGCCACTGTGCTTGAAGCATAGTGTGCCTGCTGCGCTAAGTTGCTTTAACTGTGTCTGACTCTGCGACCCCACGGACTGCAGCCCACCAGGCTCCTCTGTCCATGGGGATTCTCTAGGCAAGAATACTAGAGTGGGTGCCATGCCCTCCTCCAGGGAATCTTCCAAATCTAGAAATCAAACATGCATATCTTATGTCTCCTGCATTGGTGGGCATGTTCTTTACCGCTAGCATCACCTGGAAAGTTCAAGGCATTGGATCCCTGGGTCCATTGGGTTGCAAAGGGTCAGACACAACTGTATCAACTTAGCACGCACACTATCCATATTTACTTTATCCTCAAGGAGAAGGCAATGGCAACCCACTCCAGTACTCTTGCCTGGAAAATCCCATGAACGGAGGAGCCTGGTAGGCTGCAGTCCACGCGGTCGCACAAGTCGGACATGACTGAAGCGACTTAGCAGCAAGTGCTACAAGTAAAACAGGGTGGTTTAGAGACAGGGAGTGAAGTCAATAAATAAGATAAATAAAAAAAAAATGCCCAGTTTAATAGTAGTGATAAGATCTAAGACAAAGAATTAACAGAGAAAGAGGATGTGAGTTATTGGGCAGGTGACATTTTAGATAAGGCAAACTCATTGAGAAGGGAATTCTTTCCTTAATCTTTTACTTATTTGTCTTCTTCAGGTCTTAGTTGCAGCATGCAGAATCTTCTGTTTTCACACTTGGGCTTCTCTCTAGTTCCGGCTCATGGGTTCAGTAGTTACGGCACACAGGCTTAGTTGCCACACAGCATGTGGGATCCTAATTCCCCAACCAGGGATTGAACCCACATCTCCTGCAATGAAAGGCAGATTTTTAACTATTGGACTATCAAGGAAGTCCGAGAAGGGAATTCTTAAGTGAAAACATAAAACAGTTAGCTGATGATAAGAGTTTGGGAAGGAAGAACATTCTAGGCAGACAGAGCAAATGTTGGAAAAGTGGGGAAGACATTATAATCTCACTTAATCCCACAGTCATAAACTATATGAGCTATATTCTATAATAATCCACATTTGACAGGTGAGAAAACGAAAGCACAGAAATGTTAAGATACACTCAATCCACTCAAAACAAACCCTCAGTAGAAATAGTTGTGACCATGTATCATGCTCTAATGTACAATTAAAGTCTCCATTCTTTGCTTTGTAGATGCAAGTGTTACATGGAGAAAAAAGTCTAAGTTTCCAAATATTATAACCTGATCAAGAAAGCAAAGCAAATTCAATGAAATTATGATACCAAATGATTTATTTTGCTGGCTTGAGAACAAGACAGTTAACTAAGTCAACCAAAAGATTACTCAACTTGAATAGATGAAGATGTTGATTAGTTTTGATTCACAAGAACTAGAATAAGGCACTTTCATAAAGGAGCAGAGAGGGGAATCTTATCAAAGTATGGTGAATAGATACGTCAGCAATGTGGTTGTTTTAATCAACAGACCACAGACAACAAATACGACAAAATCAGAAGCTCCAAGCCTGCTGGCCTAGACCATAGGAAATACCTAGTGCCCTGTAGTTCTCAGTATTTAGAAAAAACTCCATCCATGCTTTGAATATGGATACAAAGCAACAATTCTGAAAAACTTGGATGCAAATTAACAATTCCAAAAATACTTTATGCCTGGATAAAGTAGATGGAAGACAGGCTCAACCCTTCTTCCTTCTGCACACTCCACAAAGGAGGAGGATATCCAGAGACATGGGGGCTACATAAAAGCTAAAACCCACATCTTTGGGTCACATCACTGAGTCCCCCAATTCATGGAGGTTATTTAACTCTTGCTCAGTGCAAGAAATCATTGGATGTTAACTATGGTGACCCATGTGCACCTGAGTTCATTTTTCTAACTTCCCTACGTCAGCTGCTGCTAAATAGAGTGTTTTCCCATGTGTGACTCTTTCCAAACACTTTTATTTTTCTTAACCAGGTTATGTTGTTCCCAGCGAGTCTTGAGCTCCTTTCTGAAGGGATGAGATCACTGCAGACACAACTGATACTAGCTTATAAAACCCATTAGGCTGCCAATCTCATCATCAGTTCTGGCGCCCATACCCCATGGCTACAGCCTCCCAGAGCTACTTGCGTGACTTCCTTTATCTGCCCCATTTGTGATCTCACCAGTATACCATGGCATGCAGAACAGAGTCTGAGATGGCCAAAAACTAATTGCCGTAGAGATGGGGGGATATTAAATTAAACCTATGCCTCATCAGAAAGCCCCAGAGGGAGCCAGAAAGAAAAGGTGAGTGACAGGGACCAAAGTTCTCATTAATGTGTAGCCAACTTGTCACTTTCATGAGAGTCTTGTAAGGAGCTGAACTCTGATTTAAGCAGGAAGATCAGGTTTGACATTCCAGAGACACTGCTTCAAGTTTTATTGTCATACTTAACTCAAATGCCTACATCATTTTTATTCTTTTTTTTTTTGCCAGATAGATCACATCAAAAAGTGTACACAGAATATGATAAGAAAGTTTTTTATTAAGCACTACTTTGCACAAGTATTGGCCCTTGTTCTTCAGAAGCTTACAACTTAGGGAATTAGGGTTGCAGCATTTAAATGAGGTGATGTGTTCCTCCTCTTGCAGAAAATGAGACCACAGTGCCCATCTAGGCACTTCCATTTCCAACTAAAACAACCAACCAAAAAGAAAGTCATGAATCAATCCCTTTAAGATCTACTTTTATATCAGAATGTACTGGTCGCCCAGTCCTGTCTGACTCTTTGTGACCCCAAGGACTGTATCCCACCAGATTCCTCTGTCCATGGGATCTCCTGAGCAAGAATACCAGACTGAGTTGCCATTCCCTATCAAAGGCTACATTAAAACAATCATCATTTGCAATAGATCAAAATCTATTTATATAAGTATTTATTTACGTGATTTATTTATCTGACCACACTGGATCTTAGTTGTGGCATGCAGGGTCTTTGCTGTGTAACACAGGCTCCCTGTGTAACATGGGCATGCAGGCTTAGTTGCTCTGTGGCATGTGGGATCTTATTTCCCTGATCAGAGATGAAACTCACGTGCCCTGCATTTCAAAGTGGATTCTTAACTACTGGACCACCAGGAAAGTCCCAGATAAAATTCAAATAGAAGAATGTATCAAGAAGCCAAGCTTTGCCAGTATCCTAACAGGCTGATGGCCCCAGTGAAAACAACTCAAAAGAGAGGTCCTGCAATCTGCAGTCTCCATATCACCTGAAAACCTGCTGCAATGCAGACTCTCAGGCCCCACTCTGTCTACTGAGACAGAATCTGCATTTTTTCAAGATTCCCAGATGATCTGTCTGCTCTTTGGGGCTGCAGAGCCTTGACTTCCATGAGTGAGCTCCTAGGGTTTGAATGGAACTCATCACCACCAGCACACCCTGCTGGTCAGCCCAGTGCTGGCAGCTGTACACACACCACACTGTAAGGCCACACAGGTCATGCAGATGACAACCAGGTGCTGCCTGAGGGACTCCATGCAGTTAAGGTGATAAGTAAGGGAAGATGGAGGAGAGGATGCACCTGTCACAGAGAAAAACTTCTCAGTCTATTTGTGATGACTCTGAGCTGTCATCAGAAAGCCCTCATCAACCAGCTCATCCTCTGCTAATCTCAGCAAGCACCTTGCCTCAGTCATTTGTTCCCAGGGAGCAAGCATGTGGAAGCCATATCCCCTTCCACTCGCAACTCAGACAGCAAGAGTTAGGATCACCTTGACAGCTATGGGCTGCCTTTCTCTCCTTCTTTCAAGGGAAGCCATCCTCACGTTCTGCTCCCGGGTGGTAGGCCTGCTGCTCAGCCTCAGTGCTCTGTACCAGGGTACAGACAAGTCAGTAGGAATCAGGCCCCAGCAGATGCATTATCCTGGCCTTGTACAAACCATCCTAATGCCATCTCTTTACCATGTTTCCCAACAGGCAAGTGATTAAACTAAAATTCAACTAATGTCCCTCTTCTCCATCCAAATTCACTAGAATCTGGGAAAGTACAAAGTTACTTGAATAAACAGAGCCATATATGTCCTAATTGAAAAGACAAGACTGCTGACACCTCGGAGCCATAGCAGGTGAGAGGCTGAAAGTCGCTGGCACCAGCATGTTAACTGCAAGATGACATTCATCAGAAGATACCAGTAACTATCCAGGAAGAAGAGAAGAGGAGAGGGATGTGGGGACTGGCTGACCCTAATTAAACTGGATTTCATGATGCAAATGATATTCCCTTCATCTCTGAATGGCATCTCTCTCCTTTCCTGTTCTCAACACTGCCTCCAAGTTCTAAATGACTTGAAAAAGGAAACAAGGAATAATCTATGGTGAGCAACCATTGAATTCTGTTCTGTGAGACAGAATAACAAGAAATATATAATCATTCTATATTTATATCCATGTATAAAATGCATTTTTCTGATTATAAAATATCTGAGAAAAATTGTTAATTTTTCAAAAGATATTTTGGTATAAAGTGTTTCTTAATCCAAAAAGATTGGAAAAGATAATAAAAATAATCATTAGGCTCAGATACTATAGCTGTCAATATTTTGATGTACTGATTTACAATATGGATGTGTGTGTGTGTGTGTGTGTGTGTGTAGAAGTGACACAGACAACAATTATCAGAGAATTTGGAATCATAATATATATAGTTTTATATTTTGTTAGGTTCACTTAGCATTATTTTGTGAAGTATTTGAACAATCTGTTGGATATTTTTACACTGATGTTTAAAAAAGTTGAGAACCCCAGTTAAGGCATAATTTGAGATATTATCAAGAAAATAGAACAATTTCCTGAGCTAAAACATTTTTGACAGTTTAGAAGTATCTTATCCTTTAAAAAAATTTGCAGTTACTGGTATAGCCAACATACAAAAACTTAAAATAGCCAGGGTTGGATATGAGTCACTGTGGTTAAACATATGGAATTGAAATTAGTACCCTTTGCCAAATGGAACTGCAAATCCATGAAAGTATTCCGAAGAGATATCATAGTATTATAACTGCTACCTTTAACTTTTTCTATACTCAGTAGAAGAAATAAAACAAAGGATCAGTACCAGGGGACTAGAGTCTTCAAGATCAATTACATCTAACTTTCCTCTTCTGTGCAGAGGGCAGAATTCCTCCTCTCCACTTTCTTTGCTGTCTAGGGGCATACAACTAATTTCAACTTGATAGGATGTGACCAGTATGATGTATTTCTCTTCAAAGACCAGGACAGGACAGTCCCAGCAGCCAGCTGTCCCACTGGGGTGACTATGAAAGGGATTTGTATGGAAATGCAGAGCCAAACATCAAGGCACATCTTACACCACTGATGATGGGGAACAGGGGCCCTAGAAAACTGCTCCAAGATGCCAATTCGCTGTGGTTAGCACAACCTGTATTATCCTAACACAGTCACGCACACACAGAAAAACAATATTCCATTCCTGTTATGCATACATATGAGCTGTAAGCCACTATGCTTCAGAGAAGGAAGGAAAGTACAAAGAGTACAGAGTACAATGACAGAGAGCTTATAACACCTGTACCAGTCCAGGGAATCATCTGCCTCTGAGCCTCAGCTCCATCACTTGTCAAATATGGAAGAACAGTGCCTTCCTCATCAGAAAAATACAACACCTAGCATAGCATCTAACATAGCAATTACTCATTAAACACCCATTATTGTTGTTTTTATTTACCTAGAGTAGATATTAGTTAAAACAGAAATGCTCCTCCTTCTATTTAAGAAAACTCCCTCCCTGAGGGTAAAAATAAACATTACTACAGAAAGGGCATGAGCAGTCCAGAGACGAAAAGCTTGAACACACACCCTGGGCCCTGGGACTTTCGAGGACCTCAGTTTCATCAACAGTAAAATTGAGACAATAATCTCTCATTGTCAGGACCCTTGGAAGAAATTAAGGAACTCAAGCACATAACTCAGAAATATAATTCTCTTCCTCACCCCTCCCCTTCTTTCTCTAAGATAACCAGACAAAAGAGGTAAAGCCTGTCTACAACTGTAAGTAGATTATCTCTAAGAATCCTACAGGTTCTGGAATTCGAAGAGAAGAACAGTATAAGAAGCAGGATGTTTCCAAAGGAGGCAGACTACATTCCCCTTCAAAATCCATGCAACTTCTAACCCTCTATTTCCTGAAATTTTAAAATTGTATTCACTGTTATCTATGATTCTACTTAACCTGCCATAAAGTTTTCTTTCACCTAAGAACTACAATTCTCTAGACTGAACAGACACATTATGAATCTGATGAGAAATAAACTGCCTTTGAAGAGCAACTAGAAATCAGGTGGAGTCAGTGGACCCCCTACTCCTGCCAGTTTCCAGGATCACACAGGAGCATGAAGTGCTGAGATTTCAGGAGGCAGTGTGGGGAAGGTCCTGTTAGCTCACAGTCCTGACAGGACACCAACATGGCAGTGCATTATCCAGCTTATTGCTGACTCAGGAATGGAGAGAGGCTAAATTTATTCATAAAAGAAATAGCATATCTGAGCTGGATGTCATCTGGCGAGAGGCTGAGTGTCCACTTCAATAACAGTGGACATGCTAATACTCATCCAGTTCAGTGCTGTTATCTTTTTTTATTATTAATTTTGTGAATAATACATATGGTGTATTTACCACCTCTACTAGATGGGTTTTTCTGGGCTCTGGGATCCATGCTTCCCTTAAGGAGAGAAGGATGGAGCGCTTAGAGTGTAATGTGATCACGGTGGAGAAAATAGGCCAACGGTCTCACTAAGCTTGTGACCTGAAGCCTGAAACCTGGAAAAGCAATCATTTCAGTGTCTCTACTTCTCCTTTTGACTTCAGAGACCCAAATATTTTGTTCTAAAAGACAAGACCCAAACCATTAAGTTTCCTTTTAAGCTACTCGTTTCTCCTATTCTCCAAGCAGGAATTCTGGAGTTAAAGGGGTCTAATTCCAATTGTGGGTCCCCTCTTCCACTGACTTCCTTTGTGAACCTGGGCAGGTAACAACTTCACTGAGTGCCCAAGTCCATGCCTGCAGAATGGAGAAAACACCACTTAAACGGCAGAGTGTTAGGAAGATTGAATGAGATCACATGTGAAATTCTTGGCACATGAGCACAGAGGCTGGACACCATCATCACAGTTTGAATGGCCTACAGTGGAGTGCAATATGAAACCTACACAACTGTACATGGCAGACCTCCCCTTCATTCAATAATTCATCCATTCAAACATTCGCATACTATGTTTCAGGAACTATGTTCTCAACTTCCCTTAATTGGCTTTAATGAATTATTCATCCATAAATTTATTCTAAATCAATTCTTAGATTTCCATGACACCTGTCATGGTTTTGCATTTTCTGTCTCAGTCACTTGCTCATGTGTCAGTTACCCAACAAACCCACCACGTTGCCATATTTCAGTGTTTCTTTTCATCACTACATGTTTCTCCCCTAAGCACCCAACACAGAGCATGGCACGAAGTCTGTTCACAGTGGTTATCTCTGCCATGGGATGGCACATCTTTCCCGGAGGCATGGCTGAAGCAGCCTCAGACATAAGCCATTAGCAAGCAGAAGCTTTGTCTGTTTTAACTGCTGGATACCCAGCCTTTGGATCTATGTCTGGCATACAGTACATGCTTCATAAAGGTTCACAGCAATAAACAAAACAGGAGCCTTTGGTGGTGTTGCTGCTGCTGCCGCTGCTAAGTCGCTTCAGTCGTGCCCAATTCTGTGTGACTCCATAGATGGCAGCCCACGAGGCTCCCCGGTCCCTGGGATTCTCCAGGCAAGAACACTGGAGCGGGTTGCTGTTTCCTTCTCCAATGCATGAAAGTGAAAAGTGAAAGTGAAGTCGCTCAGTCATGTCCGACTCTTAGCGACCTCATGGACTGCAGCCCACCAGGCTCTTCCGTCCATGGGATTTTCCAGGCAAGAGTACTGGAGTGGGGTGCCATTGTGATAATAATTCAAGTTCTTGAAAGATCATGTTGTTATTATTGAATGAGAGAGCATTTTGAAATTGAATATACTCACATCCAGTCCCAAGAGTGAAATGAAGAAGTATGAGATATAGTAACCTAAGTATTAAAGAGTAATCTAAGAAACTCAGTTCTACCTTAGACTTGGTATCTTTTCCCTAACAATTCACAACAGGATATTTTGATAGAAACAACAACATCATTTATTGAGTGTGTTCTATGCTTTGTTAACTTCAAACACATTATCGGTAACCTTCACAACAGTGCCACGGATGTCAGTACAATTATTACTATTTTAAGGATAAGGAAACAGGCTCAGAGATCATAAGTAACTCATCCATGGGTATATGCAGCAACTGACTTGACCTGGAATGTGAAACAGGCTCATCTGGATTTAAGCCCTTCATCCTTCACATGGAGACAAGCGCATGTGTTCACACGGGCATAAAGGTGCGGGCATGTGTATACCCTACACCTGCAGCCAGGGTTCAGGGTATGTATATAATCCCTATGGACTAAGCTTTCAAAGATTTTTCCTGATAATTCTATTTAGCTGCAAACATTTATGTTCTGGAAAAAAAAAAAAAAAGACTATTTAAACTCATTGTCAGATCCCATGATGACATCCCCCAGGAAGCATGTTGAAAATTCACAAGCATCACTTTCTGGCACACTAAACCCCTGACTTCACTAACCTTTTACAGCTGGGACTATTAAACTGGGCAGCTGAGCAGCTCAGACACCCTGCTCTGAGACCAATACCCCAGGCTATTTATTGGCCTAGACGTCTCCAAGTGACACACCACCCTCAGAAGGCCATGTGGGCAGAAGGCAGTGGGTCCCTACTGGTGTGCTCTGACCCCTCACTTAACAGACGCCTGCCTAGAGCCAAGGTGAGGGCTGGCACTGAGCCACTAGGCTGCTCTGCTCTAGGCCTTTCTCTGTGGCAGATGTCAATGGCTGCAGGGAGTTTAATTAAAGAAGCAAAATGCAATGGCTTCAAGGCCTGCAAAGCCTTGGCCTGTGTGGAATCAAGATCTCTGAGGAACCCCAACCCTGCTGCTCCTGGGGAGAGGGGAGGCCCTTCCAAAAGCTTCCAGAGCTCACACAGCCTGTCCCGTTTCCTCCATGCACGTTAGATGCCAGCATGGTTTTCAGAAGCTGAGTTGATGCCATATGTTCGCACCACTGAAGCGTTTTACTGCCGGAGCAGAGGCGCTTAGCACAAGGAAGAACACACTGTTTTCATAGCTCGTTGTCTCTTAATACTTCCCCCAGGAGGCTCCAGGCTCAAAGAGAGAGTGTCTGGACAAGATGCCAGCAAGGTACAGTGTTCCCAGTGACACAGTTCAGGATGTCAGCCAAGTAGGAAGAAGGGCTCAAGCCCTGAAGAGTAGAATTTTGGTGTAAAAGAGGGGAAAAAGGTAGACAATAAAAGAATTACATACGAGAGATTTTTTTTCTTTATTGACAAATTAACATGTCAGTGATTCTCACTGGAGCAAGACCAATTTTGTCTCCCAGGGAATATTTAACGAAATCTAGAGACATTCTGGGTTGTCACAAGTGGGTGGAGATGAAGATGCTACTGGCACCTAGTGGGTAGAGAGTAAGGAGCTGTTAAACTTCCTAAATTGCACAGGAAAGTCCCCCCACCCAAAGAATTCTCTGCCCCAGCGTCAGTAGTGCTGTTAAGGAATCCTGAGTTCTGTTAACTCTGCACAGGTAAGAAAGCTCCCCCTGCTCCTGCAACCTCATTGCACTAGCAATTACACTAGCCATATTCAAGCCAATGTGGACAGGCAACAGGACATAGCATTTAAAAGCAATATCATCCAGGTGGAAGGTCTGGGTTAGAATTTCAGCTGCAGAACTTTCTAGCTCTATGGCTTCAGGTAGATGATCTAACTCCAGTGAGCCATAGTTGTCTCTTCTGCCAAATGTAGACAGAACTGGCCACAGCTAGCCACGTGAGGTTTAAATTACATGAGATAATAGGAAATCATTTAGCAGCAGGTCCACACCCATCATTATCAACACCTAACAAAGTAGGGACAACACAGAAGAAAACAAGATTTTTAAGAAAAATACATCAAACACTTTAGTAACCTAAGGGAACTGGAGTGTGGGTTTGATAAGATCTCAAGGAAGCTCAGAGGTGCCTCTTCCCTAGAGGGTCTGTGGACTCAGTGAGCCTCACCTCTGTGTATTCACACCCACAGGGTACCTTGTTCTCCTCCCTATGACTGTCCCTTTGCTCAGCCCAGGCACCTGGTCACTCTGGCGTCCAGATCTCTACTGTCAGACTCTAGCCACGGTCTGGTCAGGGAGAGAAGACACTTGGGCACATGTTGCTGTTCTCCCTGCACATGGAGCCAGATGGGCTCCAGCTTTTCTCCTGCTCTGACATTGAGAAGATCAGTCCAGGTTTAGCCATATCTGCCTTTGGTCTGACACTCAAAGCTAGTATTTGCCTTGACACTGTCATGTCCAGTCTCCAGAGCAACCCAAGAGCCCTCTCTTCTCAAGCCCTTGTATTTCCTGGCACACAGCTTTCCCTGCTGGTTTCAAAGGCACTCCAGGCAGGGAAGCACCACAGAGCATGAAGGGAACTTCATCAGCCACACAGACTTCTCAGAGGACTATGAATCAAAGAGTTAAGAGATGCCTTGGAAGCCATATAGCCCAGTTTCCCCAAGCAGGCAACACCAAAGCTCAGAGAGGTGAAGGAACAGGACCTCTTATATAAGTCCACAGGATGCCTTATATAAGTTGGAAATGGTGCCCATCGGGATGAAGGCAGTCCTGAACCACAGTGAACAGCCAGCAAGCAGCAGAGACCCCAGGCCAACAGACAGTCCTGTGAAGAAGCTCTGGGACAGGGTTGTCACAGAGCTGAGATCAGACTGACAAGCTCTTAGTAGAGATGGAGTCAGTAATATATGGAAAATGAGTGGCTCTTAAGCCACTGCTCTCCTTGCAAAGCAAGATTCATGGGTCAACAAGACTGGATTTCATATTCTGTCTTCTTTGTGGCCCTTTCAATGACAGAAATGGGAAAGGCAGACACTTGGAGTGGTGTGGCTTCCTCGGGGATACTTCACACAGCACTTTCAAAGGAGTGAGGGGGCTCTGGTAGCTGGAAATACGGGAATCTCATTACCCAGTTCTGAGTCAACACAGAAATGTAAGGTCAAATCTCAAAGGGCAGTTTTGTTTGGAGAGTGTAATGAGCCATCACAGCAGAGCTGTAGGGAGACAGGGAATCGTGTCACAGACCCAATACATTTCCCTTCACTGAAGGATTTCATGTAACTCCTATGATGAGAGAAACATATGATCAGGGGCAACTTCCAGTGGAATCTGATAAGTTGTTACATACCACAGCAGAAGCCTGTATCCAAACAGCTCAGCTTCTACTTCATCTCCTGGATTCTACAGGCAACTTTCTTATTCTCATCTTATACTTTCTTGTCCTGAATTTCCCTACAGTTGAGCAGTTGTGATCTCTGCCTCCCCATGTGGCCTTGGAGGACTCCCCCTCTCTCTACAGTTTATCTTTAGGTTGAGGATCAGCAGGCTGGACAGGACTTTTACTAGGTTTTGTGGACCATATGGCCTCTCACAAGTACTACTTTAATGCTGCATTTGTTGCACAAAGCAGTCATAGGTAATATGTCAACTCATGGCTGTGGCTGCGTCTCAATAAAGCTTTATTTATAAAGACTAGTGGCAGACTAGATTGGGCTCCTTGGTTAGTTCGCTGACCTCTGCTTGAAGTGATGCTGGGCCTAAAGTGGGCAGAATCTGAGCCCCAGTTCACTGACAGAAGCCATGAAAGCCACCAAGCACTGACACTACCAGCCAAACAGAAGTTAGTATTCAAAATGGCAATGGTGTGAAACCCTTCCCTGAAAAGACTGACATCACACAATAAGAGGAGGGGCTTACTAGAGCATGGAGGCTTCACTCTAAGAGATGCACCTTCTAGGCATTATGAGACTAATAAGTTCATACAAGATTCCACAAAACAGACTGGCCTTCCCTCCGCATTTTCCCCAGATACCAAAGGGGCACAATCAAAACGATGGCCTTGAGAACAGTAGCATATTTAAGAATTCATGTGTATTCTATTTCTTTGGCCAGTTACACGTAGTTATTCCTATGTAACCACGTGCTTTTTATTTTTTTTCCTAAAGGATGAATGAAACCCAGACACGATTTCTCAGAAGCCTAAGATCTGGAAAAAGTAACATAACTAGAGGGCTTAGCTCTTTTTGGAAAATAAGGACCTTCTGCTCCATCCATGCTAGATCGCACAGGCACAGCCAGCAATCCATCCTCAGACATAAAAGTGATCCTTTGCTAGACACCCAAGGTCATAAGACCAACTTCCAACATATCAACATTTGAATTTTAGAGGTCTCAGAAGAAGAAGAAAAAGAGAAATGGTCTGAGAAAATATATGAAGAGATTATAGTCAAAAACTTCCCAACCATGGAAAAGGAAACTGTCACCCAAGTCAGGGAAGCATAGGGAGCCCCAGGCAGGATAGATGTAAGGAGGAATACACCAAGACACACAGTAATCAAACTAGCAAAAATTAAATACAAAGAAAAAATATTAAAAGCAACAAGGGAAAAGCAACAAATAACATACAAGGGAAACCCCATAAGATTATCGCTGATTTTGCAGCAGAAACTGTAGGTCAGAAGGGAGTGGCAACATATATTTAAAGTGATGAAAGGGGAAAACCTATAACCATGATCACTCTACCTATCAAGGCTCTCATTCAAATTTGACAGAGAAATCAAAAGCTTTACAGACAAGACAACTGAGCACCACTAGACCAACTTTACAAGACCAACTTCCTTCTTCATGACTGAAAAACGTTCAGTTTCCCAGATTACAGCATAATCCGTCCAGGGCAGGGATGGTATTTATACCCTTTCCCAGCATCCATACAGGTTAGAGTAATAATCATCACTAACATCTAAGGAACCTCTATTCCATGCCAGGCACTATCTCAGTGCTTTTCCCTTCTCATTTTAAGAACCTCACAACCCATGTCTTGGGACTTATTATCATTATTATTCCAGGGCTTCCCTGGTGACTCAGTGGTTAAAGAACCTGCCTGCCGACACAGGAGACCCAGGTTCGATCCCTGGGTCAGGAAGATCTTCTGGCATAGGAAATAGCAACCCATTTCAGTATTCTTGCGTGGTGAATCCCATGGACAGAGGAGCCCAGCGGGCTAAGTCCATAGGGTCACAAAGAGTCAGATACAACTGAGCAACTAAGCACTCACACATCATTATTATTCCATGTTCACAGATAATGGAACCGAGACCCAAAGAAATTGTATAACTTGCCCCAAATCATGCGCTACTAAGTGTGGAGTCCAGATATGGACCCAGGTATTCCAGCTCCAGAGCCAGTGCTCTTCTGCTCTATTTATACCATAGCTTTCTAACAATGCCACAACACAGGTGATCAGCACATGTTTGGGTAGATGACAGTAGTGACTCTGAGAGAAGGAGAACAAAGGAAGAGATCTGGATTGAAGCTAAACCAAACTGTGCATGACTGCCATGAGCTCACTCTGCACACTATCCTGTGTGGGGAGTCCAGGACTATCTTGAGGGCTCAGCATCCAAACTCACCTCTAAGAGGGTGGCTGCTACTGGAGGAGCTGAAAGAAGCCTGTCTGCAGCTCATAAAGAAGACCTTTCTTCAACCACCTCCGGGGCTCTGGGTATGTGCCTACAGCTGGGAACAGCGCTCTCTCTGACCCTCTGAGAGCCTTCCCTAAGGCAACAGAGTAGAGAAAATGGCCAGGGCAGTCCCTGCCTCTTCTCCACACCTTTCCAAATCCTAGGGGAGTACAGGGGCCAGGCATATCTCAGAGACTGGGGTGAGAATGAGGGGCAGCTGAAGGAGAGGTGTGAGGAGGCACCATCAAGCTGGGCTACAAATGATAGCTTTGTTTATTAGATCATTTGGTTTTTCCTTCCTCAATATCTAAATGATTTTGATTTTTCTTTCCTTTTCCTTTTTTTTTTTTTTACTTAAAATATTTTTGATTCATAAACTATTTTACTCTCCTCTTTTGTCTAACACTGGCTTCAGGAGCAGGAAATATAGTCTACTTACAGTTTTGACTGCATCCCATGGTATATGAGAAGACTGCACTTCTAGTATCTTTTAATATACTATGTATTGGCTCCTGTCACAAAAACAGTTATTTAATAGTTTTCAAGCACCTGAATAGCTTTTGATTAGCTTAGCACTCTACACCTCCAAAGTCATTATATGGTGTTATGTGAATGTCATGGCAATAAGTCTGATTGCTTTTTTTTAAGTGATATTTTTCAAACAGACCCTAAATATCCTAGCAAAAGATCTCTGTATTCTTGAGAAATATTTATCCTCCAATTTAAAATTTTTTCTGAAACATTTTGTTAAATCAGTCCTAATTAAATGTGGCAAAAAACTGTTTCCTTTACTCTGCTGAAAACTATTTATCATTGCTTTCTTTGTCCTACACACTTTGATAATAGGCTGCACAGATTCTGTACATGTAATTATTTCTAAGAGTCAGAGAACCTGTGCTCAGATCCTGGTTTGTCTTTAAATCTGGCAGAAATCACTTCATATTTCTGGACCTAGGTTTTCCTTTTTGCATAACATGGGGAGCTGAATTAACTTTCAAAATTTTCCTCTGACATAGCATTCTAGGACAGCTTTCAGTTAGGCTTACATTTACCACCAGGGTTATCATCTCCCTTCCCTTCTGCTCCAAAGTAACCTTTTAAACCAGATTACGAAAGAAGAGAAGATCAACTAGATCCTGAGAATCACCACACTGTTCTTGAAAAAGAATTCTTTCTTCACGCACACACACACAACACATGACATATACAATGCCTGACTGTGAACTTTTCAATAATCAAATGTAATGGACCACTGAGAAAATTTCAATTCTGGACAACTAGCAAGTATTCGGTAAAGGAATTATTTCTTTTACTTCAGGGCAAATATCAAAAGCCCACATGCCTAGGAGGATCCCAGCAACCCTGTATCTCCCTGGCAATGTTGCCAAAGAGGCTAAGCTTTGGAAAGGATCTAATGGAATAATGAAAGAGAAATTCGAGACTCAGAGGATTAAACTTAGAATCTTCAACTTCCATAGCCCAGGTCTCACCACAGTATATTAGTCAGATTTAACTCAAGTCACTGCCAAGAAAGACCCAGACACCAGGGTAGGTACAAAGCTCATCAGGCATCTTAAAAATCAACTATTTCTTCAAGGACTCAAGATGCTGCAACAAAATAATATGGATTGGCTTCAACTTATAATACCTATCTACTATGAAAACTTACAAGAACCATGGCTAAATGTACATAAAATGTGCAAGAAAAATGGGAGTGTTTCCTGGACTGGACTCAATCACACTGGACAAGTCACATAAAGAATGCTAATCCAAAGCCTTGACTTCAGGTGCTCTGAGACCTCCAGCATGTTAAATCATGAGTCCTAAAAGCAGTGCTCTGGTTCCCAAGGGCTGATAAAAAATTACTGTTGGAATTTCAACCACTACGCTGGGAAAGATGATTCAACACCCTCTCTTCAGTTTATATATCCCCTCCAAGTAGCTCCTTACATGTAGCAGAAAGCGACCAGTCTGCTGATCAGGGCAGGGGCTGAGACACATCGGGTGCTCCCCCTGAGCACATCAACAGCTGAATTAAAATGTGGGAAAAGATACAGAACTGGAGACAAGAAAGCCATGACCGAGAGAAAGAGAGGTTCCCTGGACTGGAACTTTCCCTTGAAAATGTAGACGACCAAAGAAAAAGACCAACACCACTGAGATTTTACCCACGTCATTCCCCTTTCCTGGACTGAAATCCTCTTTCTTTTCCAAATATGAAGACCCTATTTGGCACCCCAGTTTACACTCCTTCTCTCTAAAACTTTCCCATACCCACCTATTCCCCAAAAACTGCTCAATTCTCCTAACTCAAACATGTCTCGTTTCACTCATCTAACAATAATGCTCATTCTGTCTCCTGGCATGTCACCTTCTTGTTTGAAGACATCATGTCATCATTCCACTATTATTTAGCTTTTCACATACTTGTACCTCAATTCCTAAATGTGATTTTAATCTTCCTTCCTGAAAGTGAAGTCCATAATCATTTTAGATTTTTTTCTCTAAAGGCAGCTGTTCAATATATTGATGAAGGAAGGGGCAGGGGAAGGCAACACAATACAAAAATGCTCCCTGGTAGGAAAAGCTGGACCCAGAAAGGGCACCAAAATTCCACTCCAGCTGAGAACCAACAGCACCAGGCAGAAGCCTGAACACATCTTTTGAAAGCAGGGACGGAAAGGAAGAAAAGATTGAAAGAAAGAGTACTGGGAAGAAAGTGAGGAGGGGAAAGAAAAATAGAGAAAGAAGGAGAAAGAGAGGGAAGGAGGAGAGAAGAATGAAAGAAAAGAAGGAAAGAAAGATGGACAGAACGATGGAGGAAGGAGCAGGAGGAAGGAAGAGGGAGTGCGAAAAGGGGGAAGATAAAGGGATGGAGGACACATCTTACCCTTGGGCTTCCAGGTCCTCCATGTTTATTCTTCTTCCCTCTCTATTTCCAAAATATCTCTTGGGACCTTCCAAGGCACCCAGCACCTAGTTCCAGGCTGCCTGATGTACCTGCATGAAGATGTGTGGGAACCACTTCCAAGACCAATTTGCTTCACTGGTAAGCACCACCATCTCCTGTGAGCACAGCACCCCTGGTCTAGGGAAGCAGGTCCCAGAAACGCTGTGTCTCATGACCCAGGGCTTGGAGCTCTGGAGGATATCTGGGCAAAAGCCTGGGCACGGCTGGCCCTCCACCAGGAATGCGGCAGGAGGCCTTCTCCTCTTATTTGTGGCAAGGCATCACATGACGCATTCAACTCACCAGTTTCCTGGGCAGCCCGTCAGGGAATCAGGGCACCTGGACTTCACAGAGCGGGGGCAGGGAGTGCCCTGAGGACAACGACTGGCACGCAGCCATGCCTCCCTCACTGCCAACCCCCAAGGCACTGCCCTCACCCCTCCTGCACCTGCTTCCTCCAAGCATCCCCAGGAGCTGAGGAGCCAGATGCTCAGTGCAGACTGTGCCCCAGACAACACAATGCACAGCTATTTATGGTAATAAAATGTCCCCAGGTCCACTGCTTCCTCTTCCTCTAAAAGAAACGCTACCACGTCACAAGTTTAATGTAGGTATTTTTTCAAAGACATTTACCACGAAGAACACATCTACTGAAGAAACAATGAAGGGGTTCTTGATGAGAAAAGAAAAAGGTCTCAGCCTCAGGGAGGTCTGTAAACTCCTGAAACTGGATGCAGACTTTTGTGTACAAGTGTGTTCAGTTTTTAGATGAGAGAATCTATAGCTTTCAGTAGATTCTCCAAGGGAACTGTGACCCAAACAAGAGGAAAACTACCAACATAAACAAGGAGCTTATCAGTGAAGGGGAAAGGGTTCGGTTATTTGCCAAAAACAACAGAATTTCATGGAGACACATTTCCTAGAACTAACCAATTGTGCTAAGATGACAATTTAATTTAATCCTAGTTTTTTAAGGAGTCTCCATACTGTCTTCTATAGTGGCTGAAGACATACTGATGGCTAACAAACACATGCAAAGATGCTCAACTTCACTCATTATTAGAGAAATGCAAGACAAGTGGATTTTAAAATAAGAGCTTTCTTCCCCTTCCATCCCTCACTCAGAGGAGTGGTCTTTGGGCCTGTGTGTCTGTCCCCAGGAGGCCTACAGCAGATCTGCTGAGGATGGCAAGGGAAGGCCAGGGAAATGTGTGCACGTGCTTCATTAAGCGCAGGACTACTGACTCATCACTGCTCTGGATGAAACTCCAAATGAGCAAACCTTGAAAATACTTTGCCTTCTGTCCATCCAATTGCACTCTCCAGAAATAAAAAGTGGCAGTTACGGTTTTAAGATACCACATCATTGTCTTGAAACTTAAAATATACTAGAAGAATAACCATGGAGCTATGTGAAATAGTTAAGTAAGCTCTAACACAGCACTGCTGGGGTATGAAGAAGAATCAGGGCAATGTACTTGAGCAGGTGCTGAAACACAGAATAATAGGAAAATCTGCTTTATCATTTTATTTTTAAAAAGCCATTAGCAGACACTACAGCTATTAATCACCCTTCACATATGGCATGGCTGTCACCTTTATGAATCATGTTTTTATCTTGAAAAGATTGTCCTTTATTACCTTTCCTTTTGCACATTCCTTAGAAGTTGTAAAATAAGAAAATAGGAGAAGCTCTGAGATTCTGAGTGCCAGGATCAACATCTAAAAATAAAGCGAGCAAGAAAGTGCATTACAGTTTTAAATTATGTACAATTTTGTCAAGCTGAGTATTAGCACCTTGATTTCCAAGCTTTAGAAAGCATGCCATCTCTTCTACTGTAGAACTTTGCCTCAACTGCACATGAAATCTTCTAAGCCTTAAGTAGTAAGTAACAGAAATATTCAGATAGCTGTTATTTCAGATGAAGGACTTAAATAACTGATTCAAAGTAATGGGCATGGTATTGCATCAGTATATAATACAATATATCTGAAAAATAAATTTGATAAATAAAGGTAAATATACATTCATGGGAAACATGAAGATACACATATAAAGGAAGAAGGAAAGTTTGTGATTAGATACTTACTTTTAAAAACAGAACAAAAGAAGCAACCAATATAAAACTAATGACCCCAGAGAATGTGCTTAATTTTCTCACTTGACCTAATCATGCAATTTCCTGAACTGCAACTTTAGCCATACTTCAGCAGATCAATCCCTCTACCTCCAGTCCTAAGATTTAAAAAAATTCAGAAGTTCTAAGAACTACAAGCTCTCAAAAATTAAAAATCTAGAATGAACAAATTCTGTTTTTCCAGCAGGACTAGGCAATCTGTCGCTGCAACACGCCTCCTAGCCATGGAGCTTAAAAGTATGAAAGTCAGAGCACAGCACAAACTGTATAGTGCTCCATGCTGGTCCCATCCTTTCTACCCTTCTCTTCGGAAAGGGTCCTGCACATGTAAGCCAAGAGCAAGTGAGCAGGCCTCCCCTTCCTCAGCCCTGGGCTGCTCACATCCTGCTTGACTTTAGCCTTCAGACCTGCCACAGTGAGTAAGTGTGGGATGGGAGGAGGCAGGGCCACTCAGCTGAAACCCAGTGCTCTGAGGGCTGCAATTCCTGAAAGGAAAAACAAGGTGTAGCCTGGATGCAGATGCAAAGGCTGAGGCTCTGCTTACATATCAGCAGAGGCAGCCTGTCACCCTCTCAAACGAATGAATGAATAAATGATGACCCCAAAGTCAACTCTGTGGAGCTAAGCAGATGGAAACTCTGGCTATCTCCTCGGGAAAGGGAACCATAGGAACTCCAGGTCCTAAAGGAAGGAACAGCATAAGCTTTAAATCAGTAGTCTGCTGCCAGATCACACGATGGAGCATGAGCCTTTCTCCCCCACTGCACAGCTCACGTTTCTCCCTGAGTGGAAGACTAATGCCATCACCTCTCCTTCCCTCCATCCCCCACCACATCATCCACCTACCACTCACCACCCTTTGGACTGTGATTTGGGACATCTGGCATGTACCCAAGGTCACACCACAAGCTGCAGAACACAAACAATGCTCCACAAAGCAACTCGAGACAGCCATTAAGCATAATTTGGATGCTCTCAACTCTTAACCCTCCTTGTTTCTCTCCATATAAGACACTCGATACACAGTAGCAGCAATGGTCATGCTTTTTGACATTGCCTAATAACTCTGGCTCATGCTGAATGAATATGACTGATGAGGATTCAAGAGGCTGTAGCTGTCACTTTGCAGACTAGGGTGCAAAGCATAAACGTTCATCTCCTCTAATATTTTAAGTTTCCACCTAAGTAACCATATCGCATGCTATGTGCTCAGTCACTTCAGTCGTGTCTGACTCTTTACAACCCTATGGACTGTAGCCCACCAGGGCTCCTCTGTCCATGGTATTCTCCCCACAAGAATACTGGAGTGGGTGCCATTTCCTACTCCAGGTGATCTTCTTGACCCAGGGATCAAACCCAAGTCTCTTAAGTCTCCTGCACTGGTAGGCAAGTTCTTTACCACTAGTGTCACCTAGGAAACCCAAGTAACCACACTGCATCTCCCTAAATAAATGCTGTGTCTTCTCCCCACCTTAGGGAAGACAATGTTCCCATGATGTCAGGGGGATTTCCATTATTCCATCCCTTCCTGCAAGTGTCCACCGGGCAGAAACTGAGGCTGACTGTTGGCAAGGTAGACACACAACAGACATGGAGGGTCAGTGAGCAGGTCTGGTTTTCCCTGAGCCCCATCGCTGGACAGGGAGGGCTGGTGAAGAGCAGAGGCCCAGCTACCTTTCATGGTTGTGTCTGCTTTATTTTTACCTTTTTATATGTTTGGCCATATGGCTTGCAGGATCTTAGTCCCCCAACCAGGGATTAAACTCATGCCCTTGGAAGTCCTAATCATTAGACAGACAGGCAATTCCTTATGCTTGCTTTAGAAAATAGGGGTTCTAGAAAATGGACCTAACAATCTGCAAAACCAGCAGGGTTCATCACTGAGACCTGCTCACGTAAGCCCATGGACTCAAAAACAGAATTCTGAGCAAGAAGCTCACGATTTACAAACAGCAAAAGAAACTTAGCTAAAAGGATTCGCAGGAGATGGCCCCTCAGGGGATGTAACATAATGCCCCAGTTGATGTGACAGTGAAAAGGAGATTAAACTTGCCTTTGCCTTGGATCTTCCTACAATTGCCTCTTTCCAGGAAAATATTTCCTCTAAAATGTTACAGTCACCAGGCAAAACATGCGCTCTGCAGAAATGCCATGTGAAGGACTCCATGTTACCTCAACCAACCAATCTTGACCAACAGAGGTGTTTGGTGTCAAAATTCAGCCTTTAAGGAACATGATGAATGCTCATCCAGCATCACTCATTTTTTTCATTTACTCTGTCTATGGAACATGCATGTGTGACACAAAATACCTGGATAAACATTTTAAAAGTTTCCCCATGAACCAGTGATCCACATGTTTGGTGTCAAGAAGACCACACAGTCAGATGACTGGAGGTTTCCTGCTTCTCATCCTAGGGTCTGCTACATTTAAATAACTGCACAGATCTTGCTGGAGAAGCCCCCCTCCCCTGCCGCCAGTTCATTGGTTTCTATAAAAATAAAAGGAGACCTGATCTCATTGATCATCCACCAAGAATTACATGGAGTTATGGCAGCTCTGATTTGGTGATTTTACTCAGTAAAACTTAACAAGGCCATAAAACATTCA
This sequence comes from Aepyceros melampus, assembly GCA_006408695.1. Classification (NCBI taxonomy): domain Eukaryota; kingdom Metazoa; phylum Chordata; class Mammalia; order Artiodactyla; family Bovidae; genus Aepyceros; species Aepyceros melampus. The sequence goes on along the minus strand of SJXQ01002841.1, from coordinate 220,754 downwards.
GAGTCAGGTAGAGCATTCGTATCTGAACAACCACAGACCATTACACACAGAGGGTAAGTATCTACTAGGCCATCTCATGCTCATTAGACAATGAATACAAATGATGGGAAAGGCAGTATTTTAGTCATTAACCCACAATTAAACATGATTCAGCTGCCAACATTACATACAAACTGCCAGACTTGAGTCCAGTCCTCCATCTATTTCTTTCACTGTAACGAGACAGCAAGAGTGATCCCACAGTGCTTCTCTGGCCATGGCATTTGCCCCAAGGAACACTGAAGGCAATGCATGTCAGCAACTTGTTTGAACTATAACTTTTTTTTAATTCAGGATACAGTATGCTTGGGGCTGGTGCACTGGCATGACCCAGAGAGATGGTATGGGGAGGGAGGTGGGAGGGGGGTTCAGGATTGGGAACACGTGTACACCTGTGAACTGTAACTTTTTAAATACTACCAGCTGGGAAGGGACCCTTCGATGAACAATAAAGCCACCACATCTTGTTTTGTTCTGCAATTGGTCATTTAACTGTTGCTTTTCCTTATCATAAACACACATACATTTATTTACTTAATTCAATATTTATTTGGCTGTGCCAGGTCTTAGTTTTGGCACTCAGAATCTTTAGTTGGGGGCATGTGAGATCTAGTTCCCTGACCAGGGCTAGAACCTCGACCTCCTGCACTAGGAATGCAGAGTCTTAGCCCCTAGAGCACCGGGGAAGTCTCACAAACACACATTTGTGATTCCAAAGCAGGTCAGCCCTGTCTTTAGGAAGCCATCAGCACTAGAAGTAAAGACTGAGGCCCTGTGCTTTTAAAAAAATAGTTTAGGAGAAGTTTCTTATCTTTGATGGCTTACAGAAGTCATTAAAGCAAGTCAGGGTTTAGAGCATAAGAAAATGGTACTATTTGCAGCCTGGTTTAGTTGGAGCAGTTCTCAAAGTATGAACCACATTGTTTTATATTCTAATACTGTAAACGTTGATAGATTTAACCTAAATAAGCAAAAAATTCTTTAAAAGGTTTTTAATAATTTATGAGAGTATAAAGGTGACCTGAGACCAAAAATCTAAGAACCTCTGCTTTAGTGGAGGGATTATACATTTTTGAGTAAAATGTTTTTTAAGTTTGTCTCCTTTATTTCCCACTAGCTTTGTAACCCTAGCCCAGTTACTTAACTCTCTGATCTTCTGATCGTCCATTTTCTATGGGTCAGACTAATCACCCTCATAATTATCTGCTCAAGCATGTTTCCCTGATTATGTCTGTGGTGTTGATTCCATATCCCCAGCACCTCGTACTGCACGTCATGATACATGACAGGGTCTCAATAAATAATTATGCATTGATTGGTGGGGCAGTTAATAGGATAATATGTGTAAAGTGCTGCTGAGGTACCTGGAATATGGCAAATGTCACAGGTGCTCAGTAAATGTCAGATCCCTTTTCTCATCATCAATGCTATTCTCAGTCACACCCCACAGGGAGAAAATTCACAGACTGTCCAAATAAAGTGAATATCTAAGGCACTGGTTCTCAAAATGTGGTTCCCAAACCAGCAGTATCAGCATCACCTGGGATATTGTCAGAGATACAAATTATTTGACTCTAACACTAGACCCCGGAGAAGGCAACGGCACCCCACTCCAGGACTCTTGCCTGGAAAATCCCATGGATGGAGGAGCCTGGTAGGCTGCAGTCCATGGGATCGCTAAGAGTCAAACATGACTGAGCGACTTCACTTTCACTTTTTACTTTCATGCATTGGAGAAGGAAATGGCAACCCACTCCAGTGTTCTTGCCTGGAGAATCCCAGGGACAGGGGAGCCTGGTGGGCTGCCATCTATGGGGTCGCACAGAGTTGGACACGACTGAAGCGACTTAGCAGCAGCAGCAGCAACAGCAACACTATACCCACCAAATCAGAAACGCTGATGGTGGGGCCCATAGATCTGTGCTGTAACAAGAGGCCTGCAGGAGATTTCCTGATTCCTTCTCCAGCATGAGAACCATGGTTTTACAATATGAATGGGGTCTCCCTAAAAAAAGAATATCTTGCGCTAGTAGAATTGTGGATTTGACAGAACAGTGTACCCAATATGCTATTTATTGCTGGCTGCCCAGAATCTTTTTTGGGCGAAGATAGGAGATATATCCCTGGAGAAGAAAATGGCAACCCGTGTCCAGTATTCTTGCCTGGAAAATCCCGTGGACAGATGAGCCTGGAGGGCTACAGTCCATGGGGTCATAAAGAATCAGACATGACTGAGCATGCCCACACACACACACACACAGAGGAGATATATAAATACAATAAATGTCTGATGTGAAGTCTCATAGGGCAGAGTGATTCATTGTGTATTCTGGCTGTGTACCTGGGGGCCAGTGCTAAACATACTTTGCATTTGAAGTAAATCCGGAATCAGCAGGCAGTTTTACCTTGGAGAAACCCTAGCACAGTCCTTGAGTCATCTCTGTGGCTAGGCATAAAACGTGTGTGGAAACAGGGTGAGGGGAACGGAAGGACGGTGAATGACTGTGTTAGAAGCTTCGAGAGCACACATTTTACTGCTAGTTTCTACTGTACCGTCACACACTTCTAGTTTTCACAACTCCCTCACAACACAGCAAACCACTGCCTTTAGGGTAATTGCTCCTAAACACTAACCTTTGAGGGATGCCATCAGCCCACAGCAGTGACAATCTGAGGAATTTCCATGAGCCCACAATATGATCAGATCTTGGGATGCACAGATCTTCCAAGGCTCAGAGCAACCCCAGGGCACAGGCTCTCACATTATTCTCATTTTACATCTGTAGAAATTGAGCTTCAAGAGATTAAGCAGAGCTGGAATTCAAACTCAGGAAGACTAATGATTCTACCTACCCACTCACAATACAATATAATAGACCACACTTTAGATAAGGGCTATGATTCAAAGTCAAAATGATTTTTGAAAAAATTCCCATAAATTGTTCACCAAGTACAATACATGACATTATAACATCATACAGTAATATATCTATACAATGTCACACATTGCTTGCTAAGTCACTTCAGTCGTGTCCGACTCTGTGCGACCCCATAGACGGCAGCCCACCAGGCTCCCCCATCCCTGGGGTTCTCCAGGCAAGAACACTGGAGTGGGTTGCCATTTCCTTCTCCAGTGCATGAAAGCGAAAGATGAAAGTGAAGTCGCTCAGTCAGGTCCGACTTAGCGACCCCATGGACTGCAGCCTACCAGGCTCCTCCATCCATGGGATTTTCCAGGCAAGAGTACTGGAGTGGGGTGCCATTGCCTTCTCCGATGTCACACATTAGATTATATAATAGAAACCGAACAATCAAAATGCAATATGAGTATTTTTAACAAGTAATCGAGGGTATGGAGTTTATGAAGCCTGGCCCTGTTTGGGGTTCAGCAGTGAGCAAGACAAGAGGAGTTCTGCCTCCTGGGAAGCACGTAGTTGGGAGGAGAAGTGGGTGCAGGTTGAGTAATGAATTTCATCTTGCTGGGCCTCTGTTTCCCAACTGGAAAATGGGAAGAGGTGTTTCTAATTTTATGAGATTATTCAGCCCTCACATTATCTGATTCCGTAAGAAGTGTTTGTTTTCCTGTCTCTTTAAAATTCAGTCAGGCTATGAAATGTGATGAATGTTGTTAGCTGCTCCCCAAATCAACTGTTTCCACCCTTTTTCTCTGGCCAGGCCTTCCTGCTAACATAATTCACAGTCAATCAAGTCCCAGAACCTATAGGGCACCAGCAGAAGAATGACAACCCTGGTTTTCCTGGAGCGCTGCTATCTACCTGGCCAAGTAAACTTAACTCACCTGGCCCAGCTGGCCATCCCTGGTTTCATATCGACACCATCTCAGACTTCCCTGGCGGGCCAACAATGAAGAACGCACCTGCGCATACACTGGATTCGATTCCACGTGCTGCAGAACAGTTAAGCCCATGCGCCACAACTACTGAGCCGCACTCTACAGAGCCCGAGACCCACAGCTACGGAAGCCTGTGCACCCAAGCCGGTGCTCCACAACAAGAGGAGCCGGCACAGAAGGAGACTGCACAACCCGAGAGAGTGGCCCTCACCCGCCACAACCAGAGAAAGCCCTCGTGCAGCAACGGAAGGCCAAGCACAGCCAAAAACAAATAAAACAAAAATTAAATTTAAAACACCCCACCCCCTCAGGCACACACCTTGTTTTCCCATATTGTCTTCAAGTTACTCATTGAAATAACTGCACAAATATAACGAAGACATCAAATCAGGCATCCTCTGTCCCCAGTGCCTACTAATAAACAGTTTTCCCCAGTGCTTGCTAATAAAGTGTTCTGTCACTTTAATGATAAAGTATTTCTTTCAACCATTCTGCTGCCCTCATTATTTTTTTTTTCATTTTTGTTATTTGTATTGACCACATCTGTAATACTTTAAAAACAGAACCCTGATTTAGGTTGTTCCAGACCCAACCGTTAGAAGTAAGGATTTTGCTGTTAGATTTCTGTTTCCTTTAAAAATCATTTTCCTGCTTAAATGAAATTAGTCAATTATATAGGCATTTATCTTAATGATATCGATGAAAATAACACACAGAGGGCAGCAGTACAAGTTGGTTGGACTTAAGAACCTCTATTAGCACAGTTAAATATACATATAAACCAAAGCACACGCGGAGAGAGATTTCATCCCCTTTTCCCTCCCTCAGAACTACCCTCCATACACCAGATTCCTTCAAATGTAGCGAGGTGAAAAACATGAGTGTAAAGAACTTGAGAGACCGTTTTCCAGGATCTCTGAGACAAAGAAATGGCTCAGTCTCTCTCAACCCACGTAGATTGTTCATCTCTCATAATCACCATCTGCCCCTCAAGCCACAACTCCAAACCAGGGGAACTCCATATTGACTGATTCCAATACCTAACTCAGCCTAGAGCATAGAGGCTGTGTTCAGCGACTGTTCAACAGATGGATGCGTGAGACCCTTCTGCTGAAGGGAGGGGTATGGGGACAGGAGGAAAAGGCTCAAATGGAAAGAGAAGGAAGTTTAGGGAGAACTCTCAAGAGAAAGGTCACAGGGATGAGCACAGACTGCCCACTAAAAGACCACTTCTACACACTCCACATTCACCACCACAAGCTTCATGTTCCAGAGGCCAACATCCACGCAGGCCTGCAGCTTGCAAACCTGCAAGCCCGAGATTTGAGCCAGGCATTTCTGGGTCTGGAGTCCTGCCTCCAGAAAAACAAAAGGGCCGTGAGACTGTAGACAGCATGTCAAGTATCCAGGCACTAGGACCCGACCAGGCTGGAGCGCCCCATCCGATACTGAAAGCAGATCTCTGTCTCCTCTGTGAAGCAAGGGGGTTTGAGACAGAGAGTCAGAGGTGCCCCGTAACCAACCCCTCCCCTATCGGCATCTCCTTGGGGTTCTGTCACCCTCATCTCCAACCCCACCTCCCAGCCAGGAGGTCCGGCCTGGGAGCTCCAGGACGGCTCCGCTGGTGCTCCGGCGCCCTCTAGCGGCGGTCCGCTCTAACGCCATCTCTCAGCCCTTCCTCCTTTCCCCTCTCCAGTTCTGGGGGATGCACTCGCCTTGGGCACTAGCCTGCCTGATTTTGTTCCTCTTCTCCAAGTGCGATGAAGTGCCCTACACAGGTTAGCATCTCTTGAAGAAGGAAGCTTTTTTAGTCAATAAACCTTAAACCTGAAAAGGTTGCTTCTAGAATTAACCTTAAGTACTACATTTTTCTCCTGATGTTTGAAGCAGCAGCTCTAGTTTTCTAAGTCACAAGAAAGTCAGCAATATGATGTTCTGAGCCAGAGATGGGAAAGCAACATTTTAGAAAGTTTGTTCTTTTTGAATGGATCTTTCATGTAAGACAGAATAAAGGATTCCCCTGTGGATTTTCTTAAACTAGATACACATAAAATCTCTATTTACTTTATTGACTCAATTGTGACATTTAAAATAGAAAGTTAGGACTGAGCATGAGCAATTCTTCACAAAACATGCACATTAACAGGGATGGCTGCAGATAATGACTTTGTTCAAATTGAATCACATCTATTGGGTAAATATTGCCCTGGCTCCAAGAAAGAGCAAAATATTAAGACAGCCAGTGGAGGTAGGAGAGCCCTTCCCCCACCATCATTCCCAACTTGGATTTGGTCAAGATCATCAGTACCCATAGCCACCACCACAGTAATTATCTCCAGGGAATGTGAGTCTCTTCTCAGAGTCAAGAGACTTGCTTAGTAATCAAGAGGGTTGCTTAGTGAGTTCCCTGATCTTGAGCATGTCCTCTCTCTGAGGCTCAGTTCCCACATCTGTCAAATTAAACAGCTGGAGCCAATAGAAGATCCCCAAGCTCTCTTCTGGTTCTGATAGTCAAAGAGTCAAAGTGATATAATTATTGTTCACAGTTCAGAGATAAGCCCACCACAGCCTAGCTTAGAGGGGCTCCCCCACCCATACGAGGGCACCAAAATCATAGTACAAGGATAAACCTTCTTCAAGACTTGCCTTCAGTCCTTCTGTGTTTACTCAGCTAAAAAGCTAATGGTTCTCAAGATGCTTTCCCAAGATACAACACCAAAGAAAAGACTTCCCAGCATTTGCTAACTTAGGGAAAACATATACTATATGTCATATATATTTAGTAGTTCGTAGCAGAAAGCTCCCACATAAATGTGATTTCTAGTACAGAAAAGACTAAAAGTATATGTAGGCATTACTATGTTTTTACTCTGCAGTCACAAGTTTTAGCAGATTGGTTGAATTTAATGCTAACTGAGGTTCTACTATATATTGTCTATTTCAAATAACACAGAAAATATAACATTTTGCCTGACCCATTGATTGGGCTTGATTTTGGACTTACCAACCTCCACAAGAACTTCTCACTCAAAGAAAGGATATGTGACTCCGGCCCCCTTAATTTTGATAACCTGCTTCCTCAAAAGAAAGACCATTCTAGAATTTTTAGAACATGCTAAAAAGAATTAAGATTCTATAATCTGTCTTTACTATCTACATTCAATCAGAAGAAAGGCAAAGTTAAAGGCAACTCTATTATCATATGCTGGCTGGTCAGTTTTATGCACTATAGGATGGTCTTGAACTATGTGACATTTTATGTTAAGTGCACTGAAACTTTTCTTTCTTGATAGATATTTTGTAACTCCAATATACTGGCTACTGTTGCCAAGGAAATATGACTTTGGGTTACTGCAGGGATCCAAAGAGGCTTTTGTTTCCGTTCTTGCTTTTTATTAAATATTAACATGACAAAAATGGAAAAAGTAAATATAGAGAATAAATTCAGCCCCTTTTCTTTTCAAAATGCATGAAATACAGATCCTCTGGTCACATCTCTGATTTAAAAATACAAAGATTTGTGAAGTGACTTTCCAAACTGGTTTAGAGACTTTCTCTCAACCAGTGAGGCCGGTACCACCAGAGTTCTCTTATTTTTTTGTTCTGGATTGAGGCCCCTGTGACAGTACGGGACACTGATTATACACAATATTAACTACTAACCGCCAGTGTGTGTACCTCCAAGTGGGAAAATCCTTTCTTTATGTGAATAAAGGTGGTTAAAGGTCCTCGTATTATATTTCAGAAAGCTTGCAAAGAGAAGACAGAGAAACGCATGGTGCAAACTCTATAAATACCTTCAGCTGAGGTTCAAAAGATTCAAATATAGATGAGAATAAAGATTTCACCATTGACCCATTTTTTTCCCCCTCTGTGATTCCTTCTAGCTAGTAGAATCTAAAGGTTTTCAGTCATGATAGTGGACTCAATCATTGGATAATGAGAAGGATACAGCCTCTATTTCCTGAAATACTACATAAAACTGCTCTGGAAACAGATAACAACTTTGCTTCCCACTAACTAAAGTACAATATTTTAAAATCAGATGCCCACATGCAGATCAAGAAACCTGTCGGACAAGGCATTTTTTAATCAAAATGTCCACAAGCAGAGTCTCCTTAAGACAAACCAAGGATTCAAGCAAAATGCTGTGCTACTACCAGAGACCTGAAGATAAACAGGAAGTCTGTAACAACCTAGAGGGGTGGGATGGGGAGGGTGATGGGAGGGAGGTTCAAGAGAGTGGGGACATGTGGCTGATTCATGTTGATGTTTGGCTGAAACCAACAAAATTCTGTAATTATTCTTCAATTTAAAAATAAATAAATCAATAAAAAGAAACACACAGATCTCAGAGCAACTATTTAAAGAGATATTCAGAAACTGTAGGAAACTGCTTGTCTTATGCTGGGAAGCTCACTGTTCCCAATAAATTATGCCATGATGAGCACTCATGGGAATAGTATAGGTTTGACGTCTGTGAACCTTTTCACAGGGCAACACATTAGCAGACCTTTGGTTCTGTTATAGGAAAGCTCTTCTGATTGCTGGTTTTCCTGGTGGCTTGGTAGTAAAGAAGCCACCTAGAAGTGACTGAAGGGATGAGGGTTTGATCTCTGGGTTGGGAAGATCCCCTGAAGAAGGAAATGGTAACCCACTCCAGTATTCTTGCCTGGGAAATCCCATGGACAGAGGAGCCTGGTAGGCTAAGTCCATGGGGTTGCAAAAGAGTCAGACACAACTTATTGACTAATAATTTATCACTGAACCATTAAAACCAGCCCAGGATTCAACAGCCACTCCCACTATGGAGAGATACTTCTTTTTATGTGATGCTTAGGGGAAATCACCTAGTTTTCATGTGGTTTGAGTTTGGTCCTATGAAACCCTCAGAAGTTACCTCCAGAGATAAATGAGGAGATCCTTGCCTTTATTAATACACACAATGAACACAGGTGTCCTGGCTGTACTTGCCAAACCTATTTTTGTCCACCTACCTACATGTAGGTACCTTTCATCTGCTCTGAACTCAGACCTATCTATTAGAGTGACTTTGTCAGTATTTCTTTTTAAATGGACTGATAATAAAATGACTTTAACCTAGAAGCAGCAGTTTAGTAAGAGAAATGAAAACATCAGAAGTTATCTAATCACAACCAAAGCCATCCAGAGCTCTGTCTTAACTGCTGGGTAATAAAAACGGAACCTTCCTAAGCTTGAAGAACATCAAATGAAGTAAGCAAGGTTGTTTGCCTCTGGCTTTTGAGGGGATCGTTATGAAGCTTAACCAGTCAGTCAGTTCAGTCACTCAGTCGTGTCCCACTCTTCGTGACCCCACGGACTGCAGCACGCCAGGCTTCCCTGTCCATACCAACTCCCGGAGCCTACACAAACTCATGTCCATTGAGTTGGTGATGCCATCAACCATCTCACCCTCTGTCATCCCCTTCTCCTCCCGCCTTCAGTCTTTCCAGCATCAGGGTCTTTTCAACCAGTGTCCATGAAGTACAAAACAATGGCATGGATTTGAAACACCTGTGTTCTAGGAAAGTTGTTTTGTTTTTTTTTTCCAGGGGTGGGGGGAGTGGGAAAGTGCAGGGGTGGGTGGTTGTTTTAATATAAAGCAAAAAAGTAAAATACAAAACCGGTCCTTGAGAGCAGAGATTGTTAAGAGGGCAGTAGAGAGAAGGAATGGGGAGAAAAGCACATCTCCTCTGAAGTGAAGGTAGCTTTTCCAAAAGAATAGGGTTTAGTATCAGTTTCAGGAGAACACTTAAAATACCTTGGACAGCTCAAAACTCCTGCTTAGGGAACCAAAAACCAAGTGAGCCACAGCAGCGCTTTAAAAATCCTGGCAAAGCAGCAAGAGGATGAGGAGCTGGTTTTGCATAGTTCTGAATACAGGAGGAAAGAAGCGGAAGCATCAGCTCCAAAAGGCACTAAAATCCTCTGGCATCAATGGTCAGTTGCAGGAGGGGCGTGGATGGAGGGTGTTTCTCTCTTAAAGTCTCCCAGGACCCTCATCCCTCCCTACACCACCGCAATACCATTCATCCTTCCTCCCTCCACCTCGGGTACCCCGGGGGCAGCACTTTTTAAGCTCGAGTCCCTAGGGGCCATCTTTGCAGCCTGTATTCTTCCGGGAGCCTGGCAAGTTCGGAGGCTGGAAGTCAGGCTTCCAAGGCCGCTAGAGGAGCGGTGGGACCTGGAGGAAGGGTGGGGGGAACTGAAACCTTTAAAGCCTACCCTCGTCCTTCAAAGCGAGAGAGGAACGGATCTTCCTAACAGCACTTTTCAGAGGTCAGCCTCCTCCCCAAACGACGGTGATCAGTACACACTTGACCCCGCAGGTACCAACTCCTAACTGTCCCCTTCAATTTCACCCTAAGGATCCTTGGGCTTCTGTGACCGCTTTGGTCCCGACCTCTTTGGTGGGCTGCGGCCAGCGCTGCTGAGGTCCCTCAGTCCCAAGCCCGCTCCCCCCACCCCCGTGGTACTTTAACTAATAGAGGAGGAAGTGGAGAGGGACGTGGCTGAATCAAGGAAGCTGAGGACCAAGGATGAGTTTTAAGCCAGAGAGCCCGAAATACAATTAAGTATTATCGCACCCTATCGTAAGGGGGGCAGGAGGAGGGGAGGTTAGGAGGCTGAGAAGCTGAGTCTCCCCGCGGCGCCCCACCCCCATCCTCCTCGCCTTCCCGCCGTCGGGAGCCTAGATTCTGCGCCGCCAGGTCCCGATCCCCTCTGGACGGGCAGATCCACCCCCTTCCAACCTCCAGCAGCCGAGCCTGCCGGGGGAGGAGAGGGGCGCGGGGAGGGACCGAAGTTCCCCTCGACCCAGACGCTGCGCGCAGCTCTCCCTAGACAGCAGCGCCGGCTCGGAGCGAAGCCCCGCACCTCAAAAGTTGGTCTCCGGCTGCAGCCCGGTGCGCGGTGCAGGGTCCCGACCAACTTACCTGGCGCGGGCCCCGAAGGCGGGCTCGGCTTCGGCGGGCGACCTGAACGCAGCTGCGGTGCGGCCGGGGGCGGGGACGCGGTCGGGCTCGGGGGGTCGGGCCGCCCTCCCCTCGGGCTCTTGGGCAGCTCAGCAACCGCGGAACGAAGAGGCGCCGAGCTGCGAGTGCGGGCTGCGCCGGGACCCGGGCTCCATGCCGGGGGCGGGGGCGGAGCCGCTCGGCCCCCGGTCACTCGGGGAGAGAGGTGGGGGCGCTGGGGCGCGGGGCGGAGCGGGCGGGAGGAAGCAGGGCGCGACCCCGCGGCGGGGAACTAGGGCTCGGCAGAGAGCTTCCACCTTCTGACGAAACCCGCGCGCCCCACCGCCCTCGCGCTGCCGGCTCTGAGGCCTGGGAGCGAGCGCCCCCTGGGGGCCTCGGCGGTGGGCGCGGCCGGGAGCCGAGGGCGCTGCCCCGCCCTCCGGGAGCGGATCCTGAACAGCTGTTGAGTCCTGGAGGGCGCTCACGCTGGTGGCAGCTGCAGCCCTAGCTCTCCGCGAGGCCCAGCCGCTCACCCTGGAATCCTGGGGTCACGTCACCCTAGAGACCTCCTCTTCATTTCAGAGGAAATCGGAAATATCTGGAAAGAGGTAGCAGTGAAGCTACTCTTTGCGCACATTCCTGGAAACTTCTTGGATGGATGCTCAACTGCCACCAAAAGCGGTGACGAGATCGCTCATCTCTGAATCCTTTATGTCTACAAGACTGCTTGGCATATGGTAGGAGCCTGGTAGTTATTTTTTAGTAAATAAATGCGTGAATAAATGAATGGACATTGGGGCTCTTTTTCATCTCGTAATATCTTCCAGAATACATCCACTTTACAATAATATAAGATAAAGAGATGCTTGGGGAATACCACTGCTTAAAAATAAGTATAAACAGGCCATCTTATGTTAAGAGAGTAACCATGACCACATGTTATGAAGCACTTTAGAAAGAAAGTGTGACTTTTGACTTTTCTGCTCCAGACTTAGGTCAAATTCAGGCACGTGAGTGCTTCGGGTGTATACTGTGCACTGCTCTTGATTCTTTCCACAATAGTAGATAAACTAGACAGTTACTTCTCTTGGCATAGAGGGTATTGTCAGGACTACACATTGGACTTCAGAATCCATAAGGTTCAGAAAAATTTGTTTCTGTCCGATTTGGGATGACATACACAATGTGGACAGGGAGACAGGGACATAGCTGGGTCTCCCCCCGCCCCCCCCCATCTTCCGAAGGCACATCTAACAAGACCTCTCTTCATTTAAAGAGGTTATCAGCCAAAGACTTTTACCAATCACAGTGTTCTAAATTTCAAAGGCCAGAAAAGAAATAATTGGTTGAGGAACAGGTACCTCACTCATGGTTCTGTAGAGCCAATTAGAAAGATATTTGAGAGGCAGAGGAAGAGACTTTAGAAAGAAAAATATAATAATATTTCTCTTCCCCCAGGTTACCTCTCAAGTATGCCATTTCGAAGGTCTTGAGACCTTCAGCCGCAAAATATCAACCCTAGAAAGAAACTTAAGAGCTTGTCTGTATAGTAATTGCCTTTGATTGGAGAAACTTGGATCAGGTGGTTAAGCACAAGTCAATCATTGTGGCTTCACAGGATTCCCTTGATGCTAAGGCCTTCCACAGAGCTGGGGAGCATTCACTGCACTCTGCTGCACTTCTAGAGCCGAAGTGGAGCTCCGCCTGATCCACAGCAACTGAGCATGAGACACAGGATGGCCCCCAAAGGAACTTCATTGTCGTACTACAGGAAAATGAGGGATAGATGCTGTATAGGCAAAGTCAGCATATGTTTGCTGAATATGGAAATACTAAGTAAGAAAATATTCCTTTCCATTTTAATAAGAAGTAGCCTTGGAGATAAAGTTGAGCTGGATTGAATTTGCAAAAATGAGGGAAAGAAAAAGGAAAGTGATTATGTATTTCCTTGCATGTTGGTTGTGTCCTCTGAAATCTAAGTCCCATGAAAGCAGGTGATAATCAGTTTTGTTGTCTTGTGATCACAACCCTGATGCCATTGCAATATCTGTCACTTAGCAGACAGTCAATAAACATTTGTTAAATTTGCAAAAATGCTATAGAGTTTATTAAGCACAAGCATCTTATAGGAAAAGGGATTAAGGTGAGAGAAAAGGCATTAAAGTATGTTGATCATGTACTATTTCCAGGCAATCTGTAAGCTACTCTATTGACCACCACCAACTGCCCACACAGATTTTATTATCTTTACAAAAAGCCCAGGGTTTGGGTGGTCAGAATGCACAGACCAGAGAACATAGTGTTGATGGAAGCAGGCTCTGAAAGCACAACTAAAAATGACATACCCAGGAACCACAGGACAAATTACAGACAGAACCACAGACAGAGTCCAGTATAACCATTGTTAGTCCCTGTGCTAAAGGCACAAACACACGAACTGAACACAGCGCCACTACTTGTGACAAATATGGTTTCCTCTGCCAGCAGGCTTCAGCTCCCTAATTAGAAACAGTTGCCTGCAAACCAGTGTGCAGAACACACGTGCAACTCTATGCCAGAAATTTGGATTTTATTTTTCTCAAGGAAAAAAATTACACTGAAGGTAAATTCAAAGAGGCTCTCTGCCAGGCACAGAAAGCAAAATTCTCTCCCATCTCACCCATGAAACTAACAGTCCAGCCCATCTCTACAAATGAAGATCTATAACCAGCTCATGAACTCAGGTCGCAGTCACTACAAGTTGCTCATTCGCTGGAGTCCCTTCAACAACTGTTACATCAAAACCCCTGATCTGTATCACTCACCGCCGTCCAACTCTCCTCTTCATGGATTCTGAGCTGCTGGGCTCTACAGACATAGTTTAAATGATCTAAAGAAAGCCACAGAGTACGGAGCCACTGGCATTCCCAAGCCGCAAAAGGAGCCTCCAGTTCTGGTGCAGATCCTCTCACTGGGTCTCTGTTTGATAACATAAGGGGAGGCATTTGCTTACTGTCCTGTGCCAATATGAAAGGCACCCCTCCCATCAGTGTGACAAGTGCAATACTGGAATGAAGCCAGGAAATGAAAAGGAAAAAATGTGGATTCTTACCAATGCAATTGATCCCATTTTTTAAGGGCGACAGATGATGAAGGGGAAAAACAGACAGAGAATCAGTGCCCTGTATTGAAAACCTTGGATTCTTCCCTGAATGAGTCAGGGTGAGAATTTTGTTTTGAAATTAAATTCCTATTTTATTTTTTATTTTTTATCTTTTCTTTTTTACATCCTCAACCAGTCAAAGAGACTGCTATAAATAACAGGACTTATTTTGGAGACTTTGGATCAGAAAAGAATCTTGCATTCCTCCCCCTAGGGTTATTTATATATATAAAATGTGTTCTTTTTTCTATTTATGTGATTTTGAGAATTGACTGATATGTCTTCCTCTGGTGTTTCTATATATGCCTGAAATGGGTTGTGTTACTGGAAAGCAGAGAGGAATGCTCTAAGAAAGTCCTTCTAAGATGCTGAGAGTCAATGGAGAACTGATACGCACATTACAACCTTGTGTCAAGTTGATATCTTCTTCTTCTACTTCTGTCATTCTTGTATGTGAAGACCTCAGGCACCTATCCACCAGTCACAACCTCCCAGTCATGAAGGAGTGCCCTATTTTTTTGTCCACCAATAGGTGGCATCAGAATCCCTTTAACTCTTCATTGCTTTTTAAAAATCATTGGCAGAGAGCGTTTTCTTTCTGAGATTTTATATTTTACCATGGTTGACGCTTTAAAAACACTAAATTATCTTTCTATTATTTCAGAGCAGATCATCCCATTTATCTCTTTTTTAAAATTTATTTTATTGAAGTTTAGTTGATTTACAGTGTTCTGTTAGTTTCTGCTGTACAGCAAAGTCATTCATCTAATTTTTTCATAAACTTTTCCATTATGATTTATCATAGGATATTGACTGCAGTTTCCTGTGTGCTATAGTAGGACTTTGTTATTTACCCATCCTATATATAAAATAGCTTGAGTTTGCATTTAATTAGGCCTCTTGGTCAGCTCTCAGTTTCCTCGTTATATAAGGAAGATATTTGAACCGATCTTCAGTTCTGGGATTCTGCTTTTCAGCAACGTCATGTCTGCTCTGCTACACCACTCCAGAGTGATAAGTACATGAAGAATCCATTCCTTTGGGTTTAAGGAGTGTCAGTATGCAACTATCACTATGTTGTAGAGAAAGCTACTTGCCTAGAATGTAACGGGAAGACTGGTGAAATACAGTCTAGAGTCTACCTAATAGTAATGCACCAGTGTTGATTTCTTAGTTATGACAAATATCCTATGGTAATATACATAATCTGTTAGCACTAGGGGAAAATGGGTGATAACTGTAAGGAAATTCTCTGTACTGTTTTTTATAACTTTTCCATAAATCTAAAATTATCCCCAATTAAAGTCTATTTTTAAAAAAACACACAACTTTTCCACTTGTCTCCTTAAGATAAAGTTAGACTAATTGAAGTTAAGCCTTTGCAAAATTTTCATGTTCTGGATAAATTTTGTGAAATAAATGGTTATTTAACTTACGGCATCATTTTTGCCTACTTTGTCAGCAAAAACCTTACTTTATCTGCTTGGCATCTTCAAGTCAAATGTCTCCTTGGCAAATTCCACAGGAAGACATTTCCCAGGTTTCTCTACAGAACTCAGAGAGAACATTGATGAGAATGGCCAAAGAATTAGGAACCAGCCCAACTCTCCTAGCCTGGTTGGTTCTCACAGGGCAAAGGAATTAAGAAGTGACCAAAAAAAAAAAAAAAAAACACCTGCGAAACAAGGACAGAAAGTCAGAGGATGTCATTTGTACATAGTCATTTTTCTGATTGCACCTCTGCTTTCTGCATTTTCCCAGCAGCACTGCCTTTAAAGTGAATCACTGGTATCAAAGGCAGACCAAAATAACACATTGTTCCTCCAGAGAAGAGAAGGTGAAATCCTATCATTCTGAGGGTGTTCTTGGAGGAAAAGGAAAGATGAGCCAGAGAAAGACCACACTGCCTCTTTCTTCTAAAAGTGAGGCCTGTAATTTTGCTCTTTTGAAAATCTTTTTTAAAAACACTTGCCTATTGGGCAAGTAATGCTGAGGCCTATATTAAAAAGTTTATCTGTTTTGTTTCTATCACCTCCTCTGGCAGCAGCATGCAGCAGGGTGATCTCCATTGTGTCAGGGTGATCTCCATTGTGTCAGGGTGATCTCCATTGTGTCTGATCTTGCTGTTGGTATTTATGGGAAGAGAGACATTAGCAGGTCCTCAGCATCTGAAAACCAGGCACTGTCCTAGGCCTCTTCAGATGTGTTCTCATTGATTTTTCCCAACAGTGCAGGGTAATAGAGTGGGAGATTCCAAAAAGTGATCACTATTTTTCCCCTTCATATATATATGTGTGTATTTATATATATATATATATACACACACACACATATATATATATATGCAAATAAATACATGGATATATATGGATGTATCCCTTGCCAGGTGGCTTTACAACTCCTCCAATTGAGTAGGGGGGTTTAAATGTTTTAAATCTAAGCTGACCTTGTATTCAAGAGAAAGCTGCAGAAGTTTGGCGTCAGCTCTGAGCCTAGACCTCTAAAAAGACTGGCATATTTCCACTCAGTCACTGGGAAAAGTCTGGTCCACGCTGTTGGAGGGTGATTAACAGATGAGTGGAGATGAGCTACTGCAGCTGAAGCCCTGACATGTGAGACGACCTGGGCAAGATCAGCAAACTGGCTCTCAGACAGTCCTTGATTGGCTGTAGACACATGAATCAGCCATGCCATAAACAACTAGCCTGGGAAAAAGATTGAGCTGATAAATGCTTCACAGCTTAAGCCCCTGAGTTTTGAAAGTGGTGCGTTATATATCAAAAGTACAAAAAGATAGTCAAATTTCTTTTTAGTTAAAAGAAAACTGAGGCATAGAAAGATTGAATAAGGTCTCCAAGGCCACACAGTTAATAAGTAGAGAAAGTCAGGAGTCAACCCAAGGACTAAATAAATCCAAGGCCTCTACTGAACCCCTGCCCATGGAATGAAAACAAGGATAAAAACCAACACAACCAAGTGTCACAGTTACTTGAATGTGATAAAACTAGAGTTCCTTCCCTAGCTTTCTCCCATTAGTGAACAGCATGGGTGCATGTATGTACCTTTGTAAAGAATGATGTATTCAGTGGAAAGAACAGTGAGAGACAGCTATTTTTTAACTTCAATAACAAATCTGAAACAAATGCATTAACCTTGGTGTAAAAATGTAATCACTTCACAATGAGAAATGATTTGCTTTTGACAAACTGGCTTATTTCTCCCTTAAAAGCAAGGCCAATAACTACTCAGCACTCCTTTTCTCTCTCCCCAAGGGGCTCTGCCATTCATCCCTCCTTTGTGCCTTGTCTCTTTCCAAACCTTTCTCCTTTTGTCCCCTCCTGTGCATGTCCTTTAACTTTCTGTCTGTCACAACATAAATAAAAATAGTTTAATTAATGCCTAATAGCCCCATTCCCCTAACTCTTTTGGGCCAAGAGTGTATTCTGAGAAACATGGAGTATAACCTGGGAAGCATTCTTCAGGAACCAGATTCTTGGTTGGAGAAGTTTCCTCCAAGCCCTGGCCCCAAGACTCCACCTTTACCCCTGCCTATGGCCCCACCCATGTCCTCAAACTTGGAGCAGCCCAGGAAATTGCCCCTGACAGGCAATGATAATAAATATCCCCTGATGAAGTGGTGTGGATTCTACTCTAACACCTTCAGTCCTAGAAGTTTGAATAAACTTAGATAAACCTGAGAAAGTGTGGCTCCTGCACGAATCTGAACCTCCTATGGTAGGCCAACCTTGACAAGTTCAACACAAAAGTAAGAACTTTTGACGTTTCTGTAGACCTCAAAGAGAGCCTGGAGCATAAGCTCATTGGGTCTGCAGGCTACGTGCCCAAGATGCAAGTGCCCTACCTGGTGTTGCAGGTCCAGGGTCCCCGCAAGACTGAGATTGAGAGGAGGAAGCAGCTATACCTGAGCCGGATATCAAGCAGCTGCTTGAATGAGTAAGTGAAGTCGCTCAGTCATGTCTGACTCTTTGCGACCCCATGAACTGTAGCCTAGCAGGCTCCTCCATCCATGAGATTTTCCAGGCAAGAATACTGGGGTGGGTTGCCATTTCCTTCTCCAGGAGATATTCCCGACCCAGGAATTGAATCCAGGTCTCCCACATTGTAGGCAGACACTTTACCGTCTGAGCCACCAGGGAAGTCCTGCTGGTCATTGACAAAATTTGATGACTTCATTGTCCAGCCTTGATTTTGTCATTCCTGTAGTTCATTACTTCTTTCTTTGGCTCCACAAGACAATGAATTAGATCATGACATTCCTCTGTTTAAAACCTTTCAGCCCTTTTCTATTGTTCTCAGGAGAGTCTGAACTCCTTAACACAGCAAAGTAGTTCCTACATGACCCAGTTTTTCCTACTTTTCTGACTTGTCTCATGCTATGACCTCATCCAGCTCCTGATACACACTCTTTAGCTAGATTGGATTTATTTCAGGTCCTTTAGCTCCTATTTCTGAGCCTTCCTTCTTCCCATATGCTATTGTCTCAAGTGGGAATTCCTTTGAAGAATGTGGGCACACATGCACACAGAGACACACACACACACACATTTTTTTTTTAAGTCTTAGAAGAAATTTCCCTTCTGCTGAGAATCTTGCCCTGAATGTCTTAAATGAGATAACACAGTCTCATTATGTTCCCACACGTAGTCTGTATTACCCTATGATAGCATTTACCAGCAGAGAAGGCAATGGCAACCCACTCCAGTATTCTTACCTGGAAAATCCCATGGATGGAGGAGCCTGGTGGGCTGCAGTCCATGGGGTCGATAAGAGTCGAACACGACTAGGCAACTTCACTTTCACTTTTCACTTTCATGCATTGGAGAAGGAAATGGCAACCACTCCAGTGTTCTTGCCTGGAGAATCCCAGGGACGGGGGAGCCTGGTAGGCTGCCGTCTATGGGGTCACACAGAGTTGGACACAACTGAAGCGACTTAGCAGCAGTAGCAGTAGCAGTAGCAGCAACTGTATTTGCTGGTTTAACTACTCATTTCCCTTAACATGCTATATGTTTTATTTGCCATTGTATACCTAGGGCTGTCACAGAGTTTTGCATGTAGTAAACTCTCAATAACTATTCACTGAATATATGAATTATGTCATTATTCTTCCTTATGTATGATTTAGCCTCAAAAGAGTTTTCATGGTTTTTCAGACTCAGTATACAAGAAAGCAAAGTTGGAATTTTTTTTGGCAATAAGTATTAGAAAAAAGAACACAAGCTAGCATAAAAAGCCAGGAATTGATTGGCTTATGTGTTTGGAAGACAGAATAGGCAGGATAATAATCAGATGATTCTTAGCCAGAAACTCTGGCTGTCTTACTGCTCTGACAGAAAATGAAGTGAAAGTGAAAGTCACTCAGTCATATCCGACCCTTTGTGACCCCATGGACTACACAGTCCATGGAATTCTCCAGGCTAAAATACTGGAGTGGGTAGCCATTCCCTTCTCCAGAGGATCTTTCCAAACCAGGGCTCAAACCCAGGTCTTCCGCATTGCAGGCAGATTCTTTACCAGCTGAACCACAAGGGAAGCCCAAGAATACTGGAGTGGGTAGCCATTCCCTTCTCCAGGGGACTTTCCTGACCCAGGAATTGAACCAGGGACTCCTGCATTGCAGGCAGATTCTTTACCAACCAGTCTATCATGTAACTGCTCAGGTTACACATTTAAAGATTCAAAGGATGTAAGGGGACCACTTTTGTCCAGAAACACTAAGCAAAAGTTTAAAGGTCTATTCTGATTGGATCACTTAATCCATATAACCATCAAACAGTCAATGCTGGGAGCAGGATAATGTGAAGTGCTGATGTCTTAAGCTCTCCACTCCAAAAATAAGTGGGTTGTGTGAGGAAGTGTGGCCAACATTGACAAAAGAGTTCATGTGCTCACAGACATAGAGTACAGATTTGTGGCTACCAAGGGCAGGGGGTGGTTACAGTAAGGGATAGATGGGTTGAGAATTTGAGATTTGCAAATGCAAATTATTATATAGAGAATGGATAAGCAACAAAGTCCTACTTTAGAACAGGGAACTATATTCAATATCCTGTGATAAACCATAATGAAAAAGAATATATATATGCATAGAAAAGAATGTATATACAATGTACAAAAAAAGACCTTCATGACCCAGATAATCATTATGGTGTGATCATTCCCCTAGATCCAGACATCCTGGAATGTGAAGTCAAATGGGCCATAGGAAGCATGACTATGAACAAAGCTAGTGGGAGGGGATGGAATTCCACTTGAGCTATTTCAAATCCTAAAAGATGGTGCTGTGAAAGTGTTGCACTCAATATATCAGCAAATTTGGAATACTCAGCAGTGGCCACAGGACTGGAAAATGTGAATTTTCATTCCAATCCCGAAGAAAAGAAATGCCAAAAAATGCTCAAACTACCACACAACTGCACTCATCTCACTCTCTAGTAATGTTCAAAATTCTCCAAGCCAGGTTTCAGCAATACGTGAACTGTGAACTTCCAGATGTTCAAGCTGGATTTAAAAAAGGCAGAGAAACCAGAGATCAAATTGCCAATATCCTCTGGATCGTGGAAAAAGCAAGAGAGTTCCAGAAAAACATCTATTTCTGCTTTATTAACTATGCCAAAGCCTTTGACTGTGTGGATCACAATAAACTGTGGAAAATTCTTCAAGACATGGGAATAGCAGACCACCTGACCTGCCTCTTGAGAAATCTGTATGCAGGTCAGGAAGCAACAGTTAGAACTGGACATGGAACAACAGACTGGTTCCAAATAGGAAAAGGAGTACGTCAAGGCTGTATATTGTCACCCTGCTAATTTAACTTAGATACAGAGTACATCATGATAAACCCTGGGCTGGATGAAGCACAAGCTGGAATCAAGATTGCAGGAGAAATATCAATAACAAATAACACCACCCTTATGGTAGGAAGTGAAGAGGAACTAAAAAGCCTCTTGATGAAAGTGAGAGAGGAGAGTGAAAAAGTTGGCATAAAGTTTCAACATTCAGAAAACTAAGATCATGGCATCTGATCCCATCACTTCATGGCAAATAGATGGGGAAACAGTGGGAACAGTGGCTTACTTTATTTAGCGGAGCTCCAAAATCAGTGCAGATGGTGACTGCAGCCATGAAATTAAAAGACACTTACTCTTTGGAAGGAAAGTTATGACCAACCTAGACTGCATATTAAAAAGCAGAGACATTACTTTGTCAACAAAGGTCCGTCTAGTCAACGCTATGGTTTTTCCAGTGGTCATGTATGGATGCGAGAGTTGGACTATAAAGAAGGCTGAGAACCGAAGAATTGATGCTTTTGAACTGTGGTGTTGGGGAAGACACTTGAGAGTCCCTTGAACTGCAAAGAGATCCAACCAGTCCATCCTAAGGGAGATCAGTCCTGGGTGTTCACTGGAAAGACATGCTGAAGCTGAAACTCCAATCCTTTGGCACCTGATGAGAAGAGCTGACTAATTTGAAAAGACCTTGATGCTGTGAAAGATTGAGGTCAGGAGGAGAAGGGGACGACAGAGGATGAGATGGTTGGATGGCATCACCAACTCAATGGACGTAAGTCTGAGTGAACTCCAGGAGTTGATGATGGACAGGGAGGCCTGGTGTGCTGTGGTTCATGGGGTGGCAAAGAGTCGGACACAACTGAGCAACTGAACTAAACTGAACTAAACTCCTACAACTGAATAATTTTCTATATAGCAGAAATAAAACCACATTGTAAACCAGCTATAGTTTGAAAAAATATATTTGAAAAAGAAAACCAATCCTCATAACAAGTCTAAAAATAAAAAAAGAAGAAGAGTCATGTGCACCAGCTGTAACTGACAATGACTCTGCATTTGTCACCACATTGTTTTCCATGACTGAATTCATGATGATTCACAGGACATACGTCTGTGTGTGATCTGCTCTCAATATATCTCACATTATACAAATTCTGGTGAGCTCCATCGCAACATCATTCTGTGAGGGAACAGTGCTCAAAGTAGGGCTCCTTTATCATGATTGGCAGAAACTCTACAGCCTCTTGATAAATAATCACTCAAAGTGAACATTTTAAATGCAGAGGCTTCAACTATTTCTAAAAAGCAGTTCTTCAAATGTGCTCTACCAGCTCCAGCTGCTGGTTGTTCCTGGCTTTGGGAATGACTTCTCTCTTTTGGGTCTTATTTTTCATTTCTGTATTATTATTTTTAATTCATTAATTTAAAAATACAAGGATAATTGCTTGACAGAATTTTGCTATTTTCTGTCAAGCATCAACAATAATCATCCATAGGTACACCCATGTCCCCTCCCTCCCAAATCTCCCTCCCATACTCTCCATCCCACCCTTCTAGGTTGTTACAGAGCCCCTGTTTGAGTTCCCTGAGTCATATGGAAAATTCCCATTGGCTATCTATTTTACATATGTTATTGTAAGTTTCCATGTTACTCTTTTTATACATCTCACCCTCTTTCTCCTGCCCTCCCGACTATGTCCATAAATCTGTTCTCTATGTCTGTTTCTCCATTGCTACCCTGCAAATAAATTCATCAGTACAATCTTTCTAGATTCCATATATATGCATTAGTGTATGATATTCATCTTTCTCTTTCTGACTTACTTCACTCTATATTGGAGTAGGAAATGGCAACCCACTACGGTAGGCTTGCCTGGGAAATCCCATGGACAGAGGAGCCTGGTCTACAGTCCAAGGGGTCACAAGAGTCAAACATGACTTAGCGACTAAATAACAACATGAAAATCCTAGAGTTCCCAAATATTAACTTTTATATTCAACATCTGCATAGACTTACTTAACATACTTGATTGGCTCATGACCATCAGAATTCTTTCATGCCCACCTGTCTTTAGTTTGCTTCCTGATGTTTGTAGCTTGCCTCAACAATTCACAACTTACTGTGACATTAGACATTA
Source organism: Aepyceros melampus (assembly GCA_006408695.1). NCBI lineage: Eukaryota > Metazoa > Chordata > Mammalia > Artiodactyla > Bovidae > Aepyceros > Aepyceros melampus. Next base: position 197,796 of record SJXQ01002841.1, on the reverse strand, counting down.
TTTAAGGGGGTTAATTCTACTTTATTAAAATTTAATGGGGGTTAGTACATTATTGGGAGAAAGCAATGGCACCCCACTCCAGTACTCTGGCCTGGAAAAGCCCATGGACAGAGGAGCCTGGTAGGCTGCAGTCCATGGGGTCGCTGAGAGTTGGACACGACTCAGTGACTTCACTTTCACTTTTCACTTTCATGCACTGGAGAAGGAAATGGCAACCCACTCCAGTGTTCTTGCCTGGAGAATCTCAGAGACAGAGGAGCCTGGTGGGCTGCCGTCTATGGGGTCGCACAAAGTCGGACATGACTGAAGCGACTTAGCAGCAGCAGCAGTACATTATTGGGCTTCCCTTGTGGCTCAGCTGGTAAAGAATCCGCCTGCAGTGCAGGAGACCTGGGTTTGATCCCTGGGTTGGGAAGATCCCTTGGAGAAGAGAAAGGCTACCCACTCCAATATTCTGGCCTGGAGAATTCCATGGACTGTATAGTCCATGGGGTCGCAGAGTCAGACACGACTAAGTGACTTCACTCACTCTTTATAACAGGCTCTATTTTCTTCCACCTGTTTAGAACTGACTCAAATGTGTTCTTTTATAGCAGAATAATATTCCACTGTACATATGTACCACAGCTTCTTTATCCATTCATCTGCTGATATACATTTAGGTTGCTTCCATGTTCTAGCTATTTCAAATAGTGCTACAATGAACATTGGGGTACATGTGTCTTTTTCAATTTTGGTTTCCTAAGTGCATATGCCTAGGAGTGGGTTTGCTGGGTCATATGGTGATTTTATTCCTAGTTTTTTTTTTTTTTTTTTAAGGAAACTCCATACTATCTTCCATAGTGGCTATATCAACTTACATTACATACACCAGTAATGCAAGAGGGTTGCCTTTTCTCCATACCCTCTTCAGTATTTATTGTTTGTAGACTTTTTGATGGTGGTCATTCTGACTGGTGTGAGATGATATCTCATTGTAGTTTTGATTTGCATTTCTCTAATAATTAGTCATGTTGACATCTTTTCATTTATTTGTTAGCCATCTGTATGTCTTCTAGGTCTTTTTTCCACATATTTATTGGGTTGTTTGTTTTTCTTGTATTGAGTTGTATGGCTGCTTGTATATTTTGGAAATCAATCCTTTGTCAGTTGTTTCCTTTGCTATTATGTTCTCCCATTCTGAGGGTTGTCTTTTTACCTTGTCTGTAGTTTCCTTTGCTGTGCAAAATTCAAGTTTAATTAGGTCCCACTTGTTTATTTTTGTTTTGATTTCCATTACTCTAGGAGGTGAGTCATACAGGATCTTGCTTTGATTTATGTCATCAAGTGTTCTGTCTATGTTTTCCTCTAAGAGCTTTATAGTTTCCAGTACTACACTTAGGTCTTTAATCCATTTCAAATTTATATTTGTGTATGGCATTAGGAAGTGTTCTAATTTCATTGTTTTACACATCAGTTCAGTTCAGTTCAGTCGCTCAGTCGTGTCCGACTCTTTGCGACCCCATGAATCACAGCACGCCAGGCCTCCCTGTCCATCACCATCTCCCGAGTTCACTCCAACTCATGTCCATCAAGTCGGTGATGCCATCCAGCCATCTCATACTCTGTCATCCCTTTCTCTTCTGCCCCCAATCCTTCCCAGCATCGGGGTCTTTTCCAATGAGTCAACTCTTCACATGAGGTGGCCAAAGTACTGGAGTTTATAGCTATTCAGTTTACCCAACACCACCAATTGAAGAGGCTATCTCTGCCCAATTGTATATTCTTGCCTCCTTTGTCAAAAATAAGGATCTCATAGGTGTGTGGGTTTATCTCTGGGCTCTCTATCCTATTCCATTGGTCTATATTTCTGGTTTTGTCCAAGTACCATACTGTCTTGATGACTATAGCTTTGTAGCATAGTCTGAAGTAAGGAAAGTTGATTCCTCCAGTTCCACTCTTCTTCCTCAAGACTGCTTTGGCTATTCAGGGTCTTTTGTGTTTCCATATGAATTGTGAATTTTTTTGTTCTAGTTCTGTGAAAAATGCCATTGGTAATTGATAGGGATCACATTGAATCTGGGGATTTCCATGGTAGCTCAGCTGGTAAAGAATCTGCCTGCAATTCAGGAGACCCTGGTTTGATTCCTGGGTTAAAAGATCTACTGAAGAAGGGATAGGCTACCCACTCCAGTATTCTTGGGCTTCTCTTGTGGCTTAGCTGGAAAAGAATTTGCCTGCAATGCAGGAGGCCTGGGTCATTCCCTGGATTGGGAAGATCCTCTGGAGAAGGAAATGGATTCACTCCAGTATCCTTGCCTGGAGAATTCCATAGTCCATGGAGTCACAAAGAGTTGGACATGACTGAGTGATTTTTACTTGTATTGAATCTGTAGATTACATTTGATAATACAGTCATTTTCACAATATTGATTCTACCAGTAACATAGAATATCTCTCCATCTGTTTTGCCATCTTTGATTTCTTTCATCAGTGTTTTATAATTTTCTATATACAGTGCTTTTTTGTCTCATATTCCTAGATGTTTTATTCTTTTTGTTGCAATGGTGAATGGGATTGATTCCTTAATTGCTCTTTCTGATATTTTATTTAGTATATTTTAGGAATGTAAGTGCTTTCTGTGTACTGACCTTGTACCCTGCAACTTTACTAAATTCACTGATTAGCTCTAGTAATTTTCTGATGGTTTCTTTTGGGTTTTCTATGTATAGTACCATGTCATCTGCAAATAGTGAGAGTTTTACTTCTTCTTTTCTGATCTGGATTCCTCTTTTTTCTTTTTCTTCTCTAATTGCCATAACTAAGACTTCCAAAACTATGTTGAATAATAATGGTGAGAGAGGACACCCTTTTATTGTTCCTGATCTTAGACAGAATGCTTTCAGTTTTTCACCACAGAGAATAATGTTTGCTGTGGGCTTATCATAAATTGCCTTTACTACGTTGAGGTAGGTTCCTTCTATGCCCATTCTTTTTGAAGCATTTTTATCATAAATGGATGCTGAATTTCATCAAAGGCTTTTTCTGCATCTACTGAAATTATCATATGGTTTTTACCTTGAATTTGTTAATATGGTGTATCACATTGATAGATTTGTATATACTGAAGAACGCTTTGCATTGATCGCTGAAGAAGGCTTTCTTATCTCTTCTTGATATTCTCTGGAACTCTGCATCCAGATGCTTATATCTTTCCTTTTCTCCTTTGCTTTTCGTCTCCCTTCTTTTCACAGCTATTTCTAAGGCCTCACCAGACAGCCATTTTGCTTTTTGGCATTTTTTTTCCATGGGAATGGTCTTGGTCCCTGTCTCCTGTACAATGTCATGAACCTCAGTCCATAGTTCATCAGGCACTCTATCTATCAGATCTAGGCCCTTAAGTCTATTTCTCACTTCCACTGTATAATCATAAGGGATTTGATTGAGGTCATACCTGAATGGTCTAGCGGTTTTCCCTACTTTCTTCAATTTCAGTCTGAATTTGGTAATAAGGAGTTCATGATCTGAGCCACAGTCAGCTCCTGGTGTTGTTTTTGTTGACTGTATACAGCTTCTCCATCTTTGGCTGCAAAGAATATAATCAGTCTGATTTTGGTGTTGACCATCTGGTGATGTTCACGTGTAGAGTCTTCTCTTGTGTTGCTGGAAGAGGGTGTTTGCTATGACCAGTGATTTTCTTGGCAAAACCCTATTAGTCTTTGCCCTGCTTCATTTTGTGTTCCAAGGCCAAATTTGCCTGTTACTCCAGGTGTTACTTGACTTCCTACTTTTGCATTCCAGTCCCCTATAATGAAAAGGACATCTTTTTTTGGGTGTTAGTTCTAAAAGGTCTTGTAGGTCTTCATAAAACCATTCAATTTCAGCTTCTTCAGCGTTGCTGGTTGGGGCATAGACGTGGATAACTGTGATATTGAATGGTTTGTCTTTGAGATGAACAGAGATCATTCTGTCATTCTTGAGATTGCATCCAAGTACAAGAAGAGATAAGAAAGCCTTCTTCAGCGATCAATGCAAAGAAATACAGGAAAATAACAGAATGGGAAAGACTAGAGATCTCTTCAAGAAAATTAGAGATACCAAGGNACTCATTGGAAAAGACTCTGATGCTGGGAGGGATTGGGGGCAGGAGGAGAAGGGGACGACAGAGGATGAGATGGCTGGATGGCGTCACTGACTCAATGGAGGTGAATCTGAGTGAACTCTGGGTGTTGGTGATGGACAGGGAGGCCTGGTGTCCTGCGATTCATGGGGTCGCAAAGAGTCAGACATGACTGAGTGACTGAACTGAACTGAAGAACCTTGCATCCCTGAAATAAACAACTTGATCATTCTGTATAGACTTTTTAATGTGTTGATGAATTCTGATTGCTGGATTTTTGAATCTATGTTCACCAGTGATATTGGCCTGTAATTTTTTTTTTTTTTTCTGCTGTCTTTACGTGGCTTTGGTATCAGGGTGATTGTGGCCTCATAAAATGAGTTTGAAAATGTTCCTTCCTCTAAAATTTTTTTTGGAAGAGCTTCAGAAAAATAGGCATTAGCTCTTCTCTAAATATTTGCTAGAATTCCCCTGTGAAGCTATCTTGGCCCTGGCCTGGACTTTTGCTTTTGAGAGGGTTGTTTTTTTTTTTTTTCATAGTTTCAGTTTCAGTGTTTGTAATTGGCTTGTTCATGATTTCTGTTTCTTCCTGGTTCAGTCTTGTGAGGTTGAACTTTTCTAAGAATCTGTCCATTTCCTCTAGGTTGTCCATTTAATTGGCATATAGTTGCTGATAATATTTTCTTATGATCCTTTGTATTTCTGTGCTGTCTGTTGTAACCTCTCCTTATTCATTTTTAATTTTCATTTTATTTTTCTCCTTTTTTTTTTTTGTTGAGTCTGGCTAGTGGTTTGTCAATTTTGTTTGTCTTCTCAAAGAACCAGCTTTTAGTTTTATTAATCTTTCTATTTTTTCCTTCTTTTCTTTTTCAGTTATTTCTGCTCTGGTCTTTATGATTTTTTTTTTCCTTCTGCTGATTTTGGGTTGTTTTGCTGTTGCTGCTGTTCTTCTTCTTCTTTCTCCAGCTTGCTTTGGATGTAGATATAGGTTGTCAGTTGCTTCTTGAGGTAGGATTATATTGCTATAAACTTCCCTCCTACAACTACTTTTGCTAAATCCCATAGATTTTGGGTCATCTTGTTTTTGTTGTCATTTGTTTCCAAGAATCTGTTGATTTCCCTTCTTATTTCTTCAGTAACTTCTTGATTATTTAGTAATGTTTTGTTTAATCTCCATGTGTTTGTGTTTTTTGCATTTTTCTTTCCCATAGTTGATATCTAGCTTATAGTGCTGTGGTGAGACAGGATATTTGATACAATTTCAATTTTCTTAAATTTACTGAGGCTTGATTTGTGACCCAAGATGTAATCTATCCTGGAGAATGTTTCATGTGCACTTGAAAAGAAAGTGTATTCTTCTGCATTTGGATGGAAAGTCCTCAAGATATCAGTTAGGTCCATTTGGTCTAATGTTTCGTTTAAGGTTTGTGTTTCCTTATTGATTTTCTGGTTTGATGATCTGCCCATTGGTGTAAGTGGAGTGTTAAAGTCCTCAACTATTATTGTGTTACTGTCGATTTCCTCCCTTATCCCTGTTAGTGTTTGCCTTATGTATTGAGGTTCTCCTATGTTGGGTGCATAAATATTGACAATTGTTTTGTTTTCTTCTTTGATTTATCCCTTGATCTTTATATAGTGTCCTTCTTTGTCTTTTATAATAGTCTTTATTTTAAAGTCTATTTTGTCTGAAATAGAATTGCCACTCCAGCTTTCTTTTGGTTTCCATTCACATGGAATATTTTTTTTAGATCCTTTTACTTTCAGTCTGTATGTGTCTCTAGGTCTGAAGTGGGCCTCTTGTAGGCAGCATATATATGGATCTTGTTTTTATATCCATCAGTCTGTATCTTTTGGTTGGTGCATTTAATCTGTTTACATTTAAAGTAATTATTGATATATATGTTCCTATTGGCATTTTCTTAAATCTTTTGGGTTTGTTTTGTAGGTCTTTCCTTTCTCTTGTGTTTGTTGTAAGGCTGGTTCAGTAGGGCTAAATTCTCTTAATTTTTGCTTGTCTGTGAAACTTTTGATTTCTCCAACAATTTTGAATGAGATCTTTGCTAGGTAAAGTAATATTGGTTGTAGATTTTGTTTTCTTTCGGACGTTAAACATATCCTGCCATTCCCTTTTGATCTGTAGAATTCTGGTCTGCAGTATTTCTGCTGAACGATCTTCTGTTAATCATATGAGTTTTCCCTTAAATGTGATTTGTTGCCTTTCCATTGCTGCTTATAATATTTTTTCTTTGTGTTTAATCTCTGCCAGCTTGATTACCATGTGTTTCAATATGTTTCTCCTTGGGTTTATCCTGTAAGGGACTTTCTGTGCTTCTTGGACTTGACTATTTCCTTTCCCATGTTGGGGAAATTTTCAACTACAATTTCTTCAAAAATTTTCTCAGCACCTTTCTTTTTTTATTCTTCTTCTGGAATCACTATAACTTGAATCTTCATGCATTTACTATTGTCCAAATTGACCCAAAGGTCTCTGAGACTATCCTCAATTCTTTTCATTCCCCTTATCTGCTCTTTAGGAGTTATTTCCACCATTCTCCCTTCCAGCTCGTTTATCCATTCTTCTGCCTCAGTTATTTCTGTTATTAGTTCCTTATCACTTCAGTTCAGCTGCTCAGTCGTGTCCTTCCCTTTGTAACCCCATGGACTGCAGCACGCCAGGTCTCCCTGTCCATCACCAACTCCCAGAGTTCACTCAAACTCATGTCCATCGAGTCAGTGATGCCATCCAGCCATCTCATCCTCTGTCGTCCTCTTCTCTACCTGCCTTCAATCTTTCCCAGCATCAGGGTCTTTTCAAATGAGTCAATTCTTCACATCAGGTGGCCAAAGTATTGGAGCTTCAGTTTCAACATCAGTCCTTCCAATGAATATTCAGGACTGATTTCCTTTAGGATGGACTGGTTGGATCTCCTTGCAGTTCAAGGGACTCTCAAGAGTCTTCTCCAACACCACAGTTCAAAAGCACTCAGCTTTCTTTACAGTCCAACTCTCACATCCATACATGACTACTGGAAAAACCATAGCCTTGACCAGATAGACTTTTGTTGGCAAAGAAATGTCATTGCTTTTTATAAGCTGTCTACTGTGGAAAATTCTGAAAGAGATGGAAATACCAGACCACCAAACCTGCCTCTTGAGAAATCTGTATGCAGGTCAGGAAGCAACAGTTAGAACTGGACATGGAACAACAGACTGGTTCCAAATAGGAAAAGGAGTACGTCAAGGCTGTATATTGTCACCCTGCTTATTTAACTTATATGCAGAGTACATCATGAGAAATGCTGGACTGGAAGAAACACAAGCTGGAATCAAGATTGCTGGGAGAAATATCAATAATCTCAGATATGCAGATGACACCACCCTTATGGCAGAAAGTGAGGAGGAGCTAAAAAGCCTCTTGTTGAAAGTGAAAGAGGAGAGTGGAAAAGTTGGCTTAAAGCTCAACATTCAGAAAACGAAGATCATGGCATCTGGCCCCATCACTTCATGGGAAATAGATGGGGAAACAGTAGAAACAGTGTCAGACTTTGTTTTTTTGGGCTCCAAAATCACTGCAGATGGTGACTGCAGCCATGAAATTAAAAGGCGCTTACTCCTTGGAAGAAAAGTTATGACCAACCTAGCTGGTATATTCAAAAGCAGAGACATTACTTTGCCGACTAAGGTCCGTCTAGTCAAGGCTATGGTTTTTCCTGTGGTCATGTATGGATGTGAGAGTTGGACTGTGAAGAAGGCTGAGCACTGAAGAATTGATGCTTTTGAACTGTGGTGTTGGAGAAGACTCTTGAGAGTCCCTTGGACTGCAAGGAGATCCAACCAGTCCATTCTGAAGGAGATCAACCCTGGGATTTCTTTGGAAGGAATGATGCTAAAACTGAAGCTCCAGTACTTTGGCCACCTCATGCGAAGAGTTGACTCATTGGAAAAGACCCTGATGCTGGGGGGGATTGGGGGCAGGAGGAGAAGGGGACGACCGAGGATGAGATGGCTGGATGGCATCATGGACTCAATGGACGTAAGTCTGAGTGAGCTCAGGGAGTTGGTGATGGACAGGGAGGCCTGGCGTGCTGCGATTCATGGGGTCGCAAAGAGTCGGACACGACTGAGTGACTGAACGGAACGGAACGGAGGTTGGTCATAACTTTTCTTTCAAGGAGCAAGCGTCTTTTTAAATTTCATGGCTGTAGTCACCATCTGCAGTGATTTTGGAGCCCCTGGAAATAAAATCTCTCACTGTTTCCACTGTTTCCTCATCTATTTGCCATGAGCTGATGGGATCAGGTGCCATGATTTTAATTTTCTGAATGTTAAGTTTTAAGCCAACTTTTTCACTCTCCTCTTTCATTTTCATCAAGAGGCTCTTTAGTTCTTCACTTTCTGCCATAAAAGTGGTGTCATCTGCATATCTGAGGTGATTGATATTTCTCCCGGCAATCTTGATTCCAGTTTGTGCTTCATCCAGTCCAGCGTTTCTCATGATGTATTCTGCATATAAGTTAAATAAGCAAGGTGACAATATACAGCCTTGACATACTCCTTTCCCTATTTAGAATCAGTCTGTTCCATGTCTAGTTCTAACTATTGCTTTTTGACTTGCATACAGATTTCTCAGGAGGCAGGTCAGTTGGTCTGGTCTCCCATCTCTTTCAGAATTTTCCAGTTTGTTGTGGTCCACATAGTCAAAGGCTTTGGTATAGTAAATAAGACAGAATTAGATGTTTTTCTGGAACTCTCTTGCTTTTTTGATGATCCAACAGATGTTGGCAATTTGATCTCTGGTTCCTCTGCCTTTTCTAAATCTAGCTTGAACATCTGGAAGTCACATAGTGTTGAAGCCTGGCTTTGTTTCTTCTAGAATTTCAGTAATTTAATTTCAGTAATTGTGTTATTCATCCCTGTTTGCTTATTCTTTATTTCTTCTATGTCCTTGGTGATTATGGTAACTGTGTTAATCTTTTCTTGCAACGTCTCCAGTCTATTTTCAAGTCCTCAAGGCAACTTTATTATTCTGAATTCTTTTTCAGATAGATTGCTTATTTCCTCTTTGTTTATTTGGTGTTGTGATTTTCTCACTTGTTCTTTCATTTGTGCTGTATTTCTCTGTTTTTTTTTTTTTTTTCATCTTCTTTTCTCTAACTTGTTCCGCTTGAGATCTCCTTTTCCCAAGCTTTAGAGTTGTATTCCTTCTTTCTTTTGTTACCCCCTCTCTCCCCGCCACCTTAGATGGAAAGGTTGGTTGAGTGGTTTGTATTAACTTCTTGTTAAGGGTGACTTGTGCCTGTATTCTGGCGGGAGGAGATCAAGCAAATCAAGCAGGCAGTTGCAGAAATAATGGGACATATACACACACTTCCACACATACAGTTATAACCAAAGTATTCTAAAAAATAGAGTACAGAATATTGACTTGGTGAACAAGGGAAACCAGAAGTGATATTGACCAATTAAAAGCAGAGCCAACTTGTCGAGGTCATTTAATGGACTGGAACCTGGTGGTCTGGAGTTGACTGATAAGAAAGTAAAGGAGAGAGAAAAAGGCTGATATTCCTTGGTTTACGCAGAAGCCAATAAAGCCCCTGCATGGGGCTTGCTCTGTTCACGAAGGCCTCAGGCACCCTCTCAAGGGGGTGATGGTGCAGAGCGCCTTCTCGAGAGGGCCTTAGAAGCCCGGGCAGGAAAGTGAACACAGAGGACCTCTGAGAGAGAGTGAGAGGGAGAAGGAGAGAGAAAGAAAGAAAGACACAGGGACCAAAGCTCTAATGGAACAAAGGTGTTTTATTCAACATTGTGTAGATATTTATACTGTCTTACAAGATAGCTATTTTCAGCACAAATAAAATCAAACTTACAAGGAAACACGAGGTCATCCATATGAAAGAGAGAGGGTTGTAAATAATCACTTTTACCATATGGTTCATTAAAAGGAAGAGGGTACTTATCACCATATAGAAAAACTAATAAATGAAATGCCTGGATTCCTCAGCCCCTGGGAGAGGCTTGCCTCTCCTCTTAATTTCTGAATATTCAGGAATTAATAAGGAACAGAGAATTCCTGACAGATCCAAAACAGCACACAGGAAGCCTCCTGTTAAATGCTTCCTGACACCAACTAACACTCAATCTGAAAATCTGAGCCTGAGCAGATTGCCAACTGGGGAATATAGCAAAGACAGCACAACAACATAACTTACATGCTGAAAAAAGAAAGAGTGAAGGAAAAAAAGAGGAGAAGAGAGAGAAAAGAGAAAAGGAAGGGGTGGAAGAGGGTTTAAAAAAGAGAGAGAGAGAGAAAAGGAAAATTAGAAAAGCAAAGATAGACATATGTGAAAGAGATTTATGTATATTCAGGAACGGCCATAGCCAGTAAAGGGCTATAAGAAAAGAAATCAAATGTATCAAAAGCAAAATCAGAAACACACACAAAAAAAGGGGTAGCATGAAAAAAAATTTTGAAAAGAATTTTTTAACAAGAAAAGCAAAGAGGAAAACTCCACAGCACTGCAAAAGGCTAAAGTGAATGTAGAAATATGTAAGGGGAATAAACAGTATGATTTACAAGAAAGAAAAAAATTCTTAAGGTCATAGTTCTTTTTGATTGTGGAGTCTGCCCTTGTAGATGGGGTTGGATTAGTGTCCTGTGATGTTTTCCTTGTTGGGGGAGCTCGTGTCTGTATGTTGAAGGAGATGGATCTCATCTCTCTGAAGAGCAGTGCAGTGGCCAGTAGTAGGTTTGGGGCTGTCTATGGGTTCAGTACATCTCTGGGGAATCCTTTTGGCTTTGGCCATGTTAGACACATCTATATCTGCAGCCTCATCTAAGTGGCCCTTTCAGTGTAACTTCACTGCCACCAGCTTCATACAGTCCTGGAATCTTTGCTGGTGCTTCTGTTAACTGGTCCTGCCTTGCACTGTAAGCCAAAGCTTGCTAGGCAGGGGCTTGTGTGGCAGCTCCCCAGCCCCACCCTCTGTGTTGTGGAGACTTGTGTGGGCTTCCCTCAGGCCCCTGAGCTCACCCACTATATTGCAGGGCTTATGTGCTCTAGTTTCAGCTCACTGGGACCACCTTCTATGTCACAGGGTTTGTGTGTACTTGTCTCAGTTCCCTGGGCCTGCCCTCCATTGTCACGGGGCTTGTGTTAATCTTTCCTTGCATCTTCAGTGGCCTGCCCATTGTGTCTTGGATCTTGAGTGTTCTTCTTCAAGCTACCTGGGCCTCCCCTCTGCTCCTCAAGGGTCATATGCACTGGAGAGGTTTGAATACCACGCCTCTCTCATCCCCCCTCATCCCCAGGCCCGACCTCTGCATGGGGCTTCTGTGGTCTTCTCATGGTTCCCCGAGCCTGCCACAGTCAGAGCCACAGTCTATGGGCTGAAAAGTGCAATTTTCTCTATTGTCTGCCCTCTAAGTACCTGCTTTGCAGCCCCCCTTTGGGCCCCCCTGTGAAGGAGCTTCCCATTGCATTGGAACTTTTCCTGCTTCGTGACTCCCTGCCTCCCACAGGGCACAAGCTTCCATCCAGAATTTCTCCCTCTTTTCCATTTTTATGTCTCCATCTTCTCTCCTACCTCATTCCAGGGAGTTTAGCCTGTCCCCCTGGAGATCTGGGGTCTTCTACTATCTCCTAAAGGTTTCTCTGTAGTAGTAATTCTGTATCTTGATGAATTTTTGATTTATTTGTGGGGAGGTTGGTGATCTCCCCAACTTACTCCTCCGCCATTTTCTTCTGCCTCCTCATTTCTGTATTATTCTTATAGGAAGTCTCTGTATTTCACCTTATCTGCAACAGTGGAAAAGGATTTGACATTCTGCTCTTTGGGAACAGAAAGTGTAGCTTTCAGATGAGGCCCGAACTAAAACCAAGTCCCTGCCTCAAGCAGAAACATCATCTTTCTATAGTGAAATAAAACATCCTTTCTGGATTTCACAAGTCAGAGATTTTTACTGTTCAGCTCCTTCCTGCCAATATTAAGTTTTACAATGAAAATTAGCACAAGTAAGATAAAGAAAGGAGCTTCTCAGGTGGCTCAGTGGTAAAGAATCCACCTGCCAATGCAGGAGACACAGGAGACGTAGTAGGTACGATTCCCCAGTCAGGAAGATCCCCTCGAGGCAGAAATGGCAATCTACTCCAGTATTCTTGCCTGGACCATCCCATGGACCAAGGAGCCTGGCTACAGTCCATAGAATCACAAGGAGTTGGACATGACTGAGCAACTAGCGCACATTCAGGATAAAGAAAGATGTTGGTCAGGTCATTTAATGGTGTGGTTCAGGCCATCAGATTTGTAGAAAGTGATTCAACGCCTCAAAATATCTCTGCTTTTTATAGTTTTCAAAATGACCTTTATTTTGTAAGTATTTTTCCATCTATCAGAAATGAGAACAATGATGGCACAGACACTATGTTTTCACAGCCTCTTCTTAGAGTTGCCACAAGAGCATGGCGATTTATTCATGATTCATTTCTTCTTGAATTCAGAGAATAGAGAAGCACAGAATCAAAGGCAAGTGTTAATCATCATTCATTCATTTAGTATCAATGAGCACTTTCTATATGCCAGGTCATTTTCCTGTCACTGGAGAGATGGGGAAAATAAAATAGACTTGTATGGGGTGATGGTCATGGTCAGATTGATCTAATAAATCATGGTGAGATTATGATAGAGAATCTTCAGGGCTACAAGGAACCATCAGGTTTAGGAGGAGTTAACATGATCTAAAGAAACAGAAATGGAAAGATTTCCTTAAGAAGTAAGATTGAGGCTTAGACTTGAAGGGTTAGCACAAGTTGGTCAGGAAAATGGTAGTGAAGGGGAGGAAAAGGCAGAGAAAGGGATATACCTGGAGATAAAAATGGCTGGGGAGAGAGTTGGAAGAAAGAGGCATGTTGGCAACTTAAGGGAGGGGTGCAGATTGGAAAAAGAAATGGCAAAGTGTTCAATGAAAAATCAAGAGGGAGAAGAGGCAGATAATAGAAGATCTCACAAGGCCATTCAAGAGCAGACTTTAAGGAATCATTGAAAAATTTTAAAGGGAGACTAGCATGACTCTCCCATCAGGAAGCTTCCATAAGCTGCTTATCCTTTTCCATCAGAAGGCAGACAGATGAAAACCAGAATCACAGAAAACTAACCAATCTAATCATGTGAACCACAGCCTTGTCTAATTCAATGAAACTATGAGCCATTGCATGTTAGGGCCACCCAAGATGGATGGGTCATGATGGAGAGCTCTGACAAAACGTGGTCCACTGGAGAAGGGAATGGTAAACCACTTCAGCATTCTTGCCTTGAGAACCCCATGAACAGTATGAAAAGGCAAAATGATAAGACATTGAAAGATGAACTCCCAAGATGGGTGGGTGCCCAATATGCTACTGGAGAGCAGTGGAGAAATAACTCCAGAAAGAATGAAGAGACGGAGCCAATGCAAAAATGACACCCAGTTGTGGATGTGATTGGTGATGGAAGTAAAGTCTGATGCTGTAAAGAGCAATATTGCATAGAAACCTGGAATGTTAGGTCCATGAATCAAGGCAAATTGGAAGTGGTCAAACAGGAGATGACAAGAGTGAACATTGGCATTTTAGGAATCAGTGAACTAAAATGCACTGGAGTGGGTGAATTTAACTCAGATGACCATTATATCTACCACTGCGGGCAAGAATCCCTTAAAAGATATGGAGTAGCCATCATAATCAACAAAAGAGTCCCAAATGCAGTACTTGGATATGATCTCAAAAGCAGCAGAATGATCTCTGTTTGTTACCAATGCAAACCATTCAATATTACAGTAATCCGAGTCTATGCCCTGCCGGGGGCCAGCGTGAGGAACTCCGCCCGTGGCAAAAGTCATGAGGAAGGAGGCTTGGCATACGCAAAGGCGTGATCAAGTCTCAGGAAACCCCCTGTTCCCGAGCATCTACCCCCAAAATCAGAGCCTGTTTCATGCTCTCACCTACACCTCTGACTTTACGCCCCCCCCCCCCAACCATTTCTCTCAGAGAAGGAGTTAACTTGCAGCTCCAGTTAATAAAAATTCCTGGGCGTGACAAGAGTGTTTCAGCTTACGAATTCCTCTGAAGGTTATCTAGCCTGCCTGTATAGGTTTGTCCGGCCAAATGTGATTGTTTACAGCCTCCCAACAGTGAGAGGCACGAGATGTTTTAGACTTACTAAAGGCAGATTCGTTTGGGAAGTTAGAATTTATTANAGAGTGTTTCAGCTTACGAACTCCTCTGAAGGTTATCTAGCCTGCCTGTATAGGTTCGTCCGGCCACATGTGATTGTTTACAGCCTCCCAACAGTGAGAGGCACGAGATGTTTTAGACTTACTAAAGGCAGATTCTTTTGGGAAGTTAGAATTTATTAGTATAGTGGGTCGATTAGGAATTATATTGGTGAAGGGCTTTTCATTTGTTGTGCCAATAATTGTTACTAATTCCCTGCCCTTGGGGTGACAAGGGTGTCTTGGGTCAAACCTCTCTGCTGGCAAACTAGTTTGTGTGATAGGATTATCCACACTCCTGCCACTACAGAGCACATAATTGTTTACTGCCTCTCAACCATAAATAGCACAGAGAGTGTGGGGTATTTTGAAGGCCTTAATTAACATAGGGCTTTTCTCATTGTTGAGTCAATGATTGCCACCAGGCCTCCATATCCTTAGGTACCTGGGAATATATTTATCAATGTATTTGGAATATAGAAAAAAGAAATATAGTAGTTTTTGATGTTAGCAATACTAAATTTGTTGAGTTAATGAATTTTCTCCTTTGTTATAGATCACTGTACTTTGTTATAAATCACTGTGTCTTTGCTATGTAAAAATGTAACTTTATCATTATCTTAAGACTGAATAGATCTTAAGACTGAATAGATCTTAAGGGGAACATTGGTGAAGGGATTTCATTTGTTGGGCTGATGTTTTGCTGTTAAATCTCCATATTCCCTGCCCTTATAATAAATATAACTAGCATATAAAAGAAATAAGTATTAACTTTTAAAATTAGTGATGTTAACCTTGAGTTAAATAAATTCCTTTCTTGATTATAACTCAATGCACCCTCACACTATAGGTACCTGGGAATATATTAAGCAATGTATTTGGAATATAGAAAAAGAAATATAGTAGTTTTTGATGTTAGCAATACTAGACTTTTTGAGTTAATGAATTTTCTTCTTTGTTATAGGTCACTGTACTTTGTTATAAATTACTGTGTCCTTGCTATGTAAAAATGTAACTTTATCATTATCTTAAGACTAAATAGATCTTAAGGGGATCATTGGTGAAAAGATTTCATTTGTTGGGCTGATGTTTTGCTGTTAAATCTCCATATTCCCTGCCCTTATAATGAATATAACTAGCATATAAAAGAAATAAGTATTAACTTTTAAAATTAATGATGTTAACCTTGAGTTAAATAAATTCCTTTCTTGATTATAACTCAATGCACCCTCACCCTATAGGAATGTAACTACTTGGAGGGTGGTGCCTGGTTTAAGGAAAAACACCCTTGGAAAAAATAAGTTTTTTGGTTATCAGAAAGAGAGGGTCATAAAGTGTCAGCAGGCCTTATGGCCAGAAGATGATGTAAAACCCCTAAGACCTCTTTTTTATGTAAAGCACCTGATTTTGATAAAGGTCAGGACTGCTGACCCCCGCATGACTTTGTATTCATCCCTATGTGTAACAAAAGGTATATAAGCAAACCTGAAAATAAAGAAAATGGATCAGTTTCCGGAAAGACTGATTCCCCCATGTCGTTCTTTCTCATCCTCCGTATTTCTGGCTGAATTCCCATCTGGAGCACGGGTGTCCGCCATGTCTACTTACTTGCCCCGGCTTTCAAGCCCACGTGAAAAAGGTGCCCAAGGAGGGGCACCTTTTGATGTTCAAGTGGCGCCGGTGGCCCAACGTAGATGGTGCAAATTCCTTGTCTTGGAATTTTATTGGTATCCCGTGTAAACCAAGTTATTCAGCCTCTTTCTCTCCTCTAATACCTCTTACTATTTTCTGGCTGAATTCCCATTTGGCACTTGGGTCCTCACCAAGCCTACTAACTCTGCCTGGGCTTCTAAGATTGGACTGGGGAGGCCTCAGTGCCTCCTCTCCTTCGGGAGAATGGAAAGACGCCTGTGGTCTACGTAGGTGGTGATTGGCATCCCATGTAAGCCAAGTTATTCAGCCCCTTTTTCTACTAATTTCTTAATCTCTCTCTATCTGTAATTGAATAAGTTCTTTCCTAGTATGCCAACTCCGTCTCCACCTTCAAATCACCCTGGATCCACTGGGGCTGGACCCCGGCAATGCCCCAACCAATAATGCTGAAGAAACAGAAGCTGAATGGTTCTAAACAGACCTACAAGACCTTTTAGAACTAACACTCCCCAAAGATGTCCTTTTCATTATAGGAGATTGGAATGCAAAAGTAAGAAGTCAAGAAACACCTGGAGTAACAAACAAATTTGGCCTTGGAGCACAAAATGAAGCAGGGCAAAGGCTAACAGAGTTTTGCCAATAGAATGCACTGATCATGGTGAACACCCTCTTCCAACAACACAAAAGAAGACTCTACACATGGACATCACCAGATGGTCAATAATGAAATCAAATTGATTATATTCTTTGCAGCCAAAGATGGAGAATCTCTATATGGTCAGCAAAAACAAGACCAGGAGCTGACTGTGGCTTAGATCATGAATGCCTAATTGCCAAATTTAGACTTAAATTGAAGAAAGTAGGGGAAACCACTAGACCATTCAAGTATGACCTAAATCAAATCCCTTACGACTATACAGTGGAAGTGACAAATAGATTCAAGAGATTAGATCTGATAGAGTGTCTGAAGAACTATGGATGGAAGTTTGTGACATTGTACAGGAAGCAGTGATCAAGACCATCCACAATAAAAAGAAATTTAAAAAGGCAAAATGAGGGGTGGAACTAAGATGGCGGAGGAATAGGACGGGGAGACCACTTTCTCCCCCACAAATTCATCAAAAGAACATCTCAACGCTGAGTAAAATCTACAGGGAAACTTCTGAATGTTGGCAGAGGACATCAGGCATCCAGAAAAGCAGAACATTGTCTTCAAAAACAGGTAGGAAAAATACAAAAGATGAAAAAAGAAACAAAGGAGGTAGGGAGGGAGCTCCGTCCCGAGAAGGGAGACCTGTCCTGGGAAGAGAGTTTTAAAAAGAGAGAAATTTCCAAACACTGGGAAACACTCTCACTGCCGAATATGTGGCAAGTCTTGGAAGCACAGAGGGCAACATAACAGGGAAGAAAAACAATGAACTAAGATGGCGGAGGAATAGGACGGGGAGACCACTTTCTCCCCCACAAATTCATCAAAAGAACATCTCAACGCTGAGTAAAATCTACAGGGAAACTTCTGAATGTTGGCAGAGGACATCAGGCATCCAGAAAAGCAGAACATTGTCTTCAAAAACAGGTAGGAAAAATACAAAAGATGAAAAAAGAAACAAAGGAGGTAGGGAGGGAGCTCCGTCCCGAGAAGGGAGACCTGTCCGGGAAGAGAGTTTTAAAAAGAGAGAAATTTCCAAACACTGGGAAACACTCTCACTGCCGAATATGTGGCAAGTCTTGGAAGCACAGAGGGCAACATAACAGGGAAGAAAAACAAATGGGAGATTAAGACCAACAGATTACGAGCCCAACGATAACTCTCCCAGCGGAGAAGCAGAGCAGATGCCTGCATCCGCCACTAGCAAGTGGGGGCTGGGCAAGGAGGCGCGGGAGATGCTGGCGGCAGCGCTTCTTAAGAATTGGCCTGAATGCCCACGCGTAACCAGAGCGAACTAACTCAGGCTAGCACACCAGACTGTGGGACAGTTACCACGTGAAAAGCTCAAACATAAGACACCGCCAGAACCATGCACAGAACAAAGGGTGGAACAGAAATAGCCATCTGCAGACCATTCCCCGCCGGCGATAGGCAGCCAGAGCCGTAAGGGCTGGAACATGCCAATCGCAGCCCCAGAGAGACTTTACTGACCAAACTGCAAGCAGGCTTCTTTGCTAAGATTTCTTGGGGTGCTGGACAGAAACAATTTGCCTGATAAAAGGTGCACCCAGAAAACTGAGCAGCAGGAAAAAGCGATAAGCTGCGCGACTGCACTCGCCAAACACCTGAGCTACTTGGTCCTGGGAAGGGCACAAAACACAGGCTCAATCAAATCTGCAACTACCTGGGCACCGAGCCTGAGAGGCTTAGACCAGGGAGGTGCATGCAGCTTAGGGCTAGCCCTAGACGGTTCCCGGCGGAGAAACGTAGAGCCTGAGCGATGTGCGCCGGGTGTAGGGGCAGGCCCAGCGGGGCTGAGACACTGCGAATACACGCCAGAGCTATTTGGTAGCAGCATCCCTCCCTCCCCACAGGGCGACTGACCAAGTGAGCCTTAAAAAAAAAAAAAAAGTGACTTCCACCGCCCCCTTGCGTCAGGGTGGAAATCAGACACTGAAGAGACCAGCAAACAGAAGAAGCTAAACAGAGGGAACTGCCTTGGAAGTGACCCCACACTGCCTACAACACAGAGAAAGGGCCAGAAATATCTTTACTATTTTTTTCGACCATTCTCTTTTATTATTATTATTATTAATTTTTATTATTATTTTTTTGGAAGATGTTTTTGTTTGATTGTATTTTCTTCCTCTCTTTTTCTTCTCCTTTTTTTAAAAAAAAATTTTAAGTCCTCTATTTCTCTTTTAATTTTAATATTTATAACCTACTATCACTTTTCAAAAAAAAAGACTATTTTTAAAGCAAATGCCGTATATACATATATATACAATTTTTTTGTTTCTTTTTTTTGAGTGGCTGTTGGTGTTGGTCCTTAATAATTCCCGTGACTTTTCTTTTTCTTCTCTTCTTGTTCTTCTTCTTTTCATTAATATTGTATTTTTGAAAATCCAACCTTGACTCTAAATTTTTAATCTTTGCTTTTTGGTGTTTGTTGTCAATTTTTTACATTTAAAAACCCAATCTTCATTACCCAACTTTATCTGAGAGTGAGACTACTGGCCTGACCACTCTCTCCTCTTTTGGACTCTCCTTTCTCCCCAGCAAGTTGTCTCTCTCTCCTCCCTCTCCCTTCTCTTCTGTACCCAACTCTGTGAATCCCTGTGTGTTCCAGATGATGAAGAACACTTAGAGAACTGGTTACTGGCTGGATCTATCTCTCCCCCTTTTCATTTCCCTCATTTATCCTCCTGGCCACCTCTGACTACTTCCTCCCTCTCCTCTTCCCTGTATAAATCAGTGATCATCTCTGAGCGGTCCAGACGGAGGGAGTGCACATAAGGAAGTGATTACTGGCTAGCTTTCTCTCTC
Organism: Aepyceros melampus; assembly: GCA_006408695.1. NCBI lineage: Eukaryota > Metazoa > Chordata > Mammalia > Artiodactyla > Bovidae > Aepyceros > Aepyceros melampus. The sequence continues at coordinate 178,323 of SJXQ01002841.1, read as the reverse complement.
TTCTTTTGATCCCACCTGATCCCATTCCAGTCACCTCTAACTACCCCCATCCCTCTCCCTTTCTCTACATAACTCAGTGAACCTGTCTGGGTGTCCCTCAATGTGGAGAAACTCTTCATCTTTAACTTAAATATTTTATCATTGGGAGAAGCTTTGAGGTTACTGTAAAAATAAAACTGAAAACCAGAAGCAGGAGACTTAAGCCCAAATCCTGAGAACATCANCTCTTTTGTTGACCATGATGGCTACTCCATTTCTTCTGAGAGATTCCTGCCCACAGTAGTAAATATAATAGTCATCTGAGTTAAATTCACCCATTCCAGATTACAATGGCCAAGATTACAATGCTTATTTTTGGAAATCCAGTAGTTGAAGCATTGCATGGAAGCAGGAAAAAAAATGTGTTCTTAGACTGGGTTCCAGATACATGGCAGATACTTAATAAATGTGTGATGAACAAGAGAAGCCATCAATCAGCTTATCAACAATGCTGGATTCTTGTCATACACTTGAATTATTCAGGGCACCAGGATAAACCTCTAACCTACCAGATTACTCTCTTTAACAGATTTAACAGATTTCTGTTAAAGTCTCCAGTGACAGATAAAAATTCACTAGCTATTCACCTCAAGTTTCTGTTTTCATTTCAATTATGTTCCCTGCCTTCCATCCCAGTCCTTTCAGACATGAATTCACATATGGGCTACTCTGCTGCTACTGCTAAGTCACTTCAGTCGTGTCCGACTCTGTGCGACCCCATAGACGGCTTCCCACCAGATTCCCCCATCCCTAGGATTCTCCAGGCAAGAACACTGGAGTAGGTTGCCATTTTCTTCTCCAATGCATGAAAGTGAAAAGTGAAAGTGAAGTCGCTCAGTCGTGTCTTACTCTTAGCGACCTCATGGACTGCAGCCCACCAGCCTCCTCCGTCCATAGGATTTTCCAGGCAAGAGTACTGGAGTGCGTTGCCATTGCCTTCTCCAGATGGGCTATTCTACTGGGTTACTAAATCCCACCAGGGCAGATATTGACGGCTTCCCACCAGATTCCCCCATCCCTAGGATTCTCCAGGCAAGAACACTGGAGTAGGTTGCCATTTTCTTCTCCAATGCATGAAAGTGAAAAGTGAAAGTGAAGTCGCTCAGTCGTGTCTTACTCTTAGCGACCTCATGGACTGCAGCCCACCAGCCTCCTCCGTCCATAGGATTTTCCAGGCAAGAGTACTGGAGTGCGTTGCCATTGCCTTCTCCAGATGGGCTATTCTACTGGGTTACTAAATCCCACCAGGGCAGATATTGAAAATTTTACTTTGTGAGAATACCTGCATGCCCCCCTTCATCTTAGAAGGGACTCTTCATCTTACAATTGCTAGTCAGGGTACTTTAGCCAGTATGATGAACAGTATTTATATTACAATAAATTATGAATGGGAAAGGCTATCGAGGTTTAAACACTAGATAATCCCCCTACAGAACCTTAGATATGAGAACTGGAGCATAAAGAAGGCTGAGCGCCTAAAAACTGATGTTTTCCATGTGGTGCTGAAGAAGACTTTTGAGAGTCCCTTGGACAGCAAGGAAACAAACCTGTCAATCCTAAAGGAAATCAACCCTGAATATTCATTGAAAAGACTGATACTGAGGCTCCAATACTTTGGCCATCTAATGTGAAGGACCAACTCATTGGAAAAGACCCTGATGCTGGAAAAGACTGAGATCAAAAGAAGGGGTTGACAGAGGATGAGATGGCTGGATGGCATCACTGACTCAATGGACATGAGTTTGAGCAAACTCTGGGAGATAGTAAAGGACAGGGGAGTCTGCCATGCTGCAGTTCATGTGGTCCCAGAGTTGGTCACAACTTAGCAGCTGAACAACACAACAGTTCAGTTCAGTTCAGTTCAGTCGCGCAGTCGTGTCCGACTCTGCGACCCCATGAATCGCAGCACGCCAGGCCTCCCTGTCCATCACCAACTCCACGAGTTCACTCAGACTCACGTCCATTGAGTCTGTGATGCCATCCAGCCATCTCATCCTCGGTCGTCCCTTTCTCCTCCTGCCCCCAATCCCTCCCAGCATCAGGGTCTTTTCCAATGAGTCAACTTTTCGCATAAGGTGCCCAAAGTACTGGAGCTTCAGTTCAGCTTAGCAGCTGAACAACACAACAGAGCTATCAATCTGAAGACAAGAAGTGAGGACAAGTTCATGGTTGGAGATGAACTGGGAAATTAGAGGATGAGTATCAGAGGCTCGAGAAAACCAGGAACAATCAAATGGTCAGGAGTAGAGGTGGGAATAAGTTCCAGGTGGTGGCTACAAGCACACACAGTTGTTTTATTTGGCTTTTTAAAGTATTTGGGAAAACTGGCCTGGTAGAAAGGGCAAGAGGCAGAGAAGACCATACACAATATGAGAAGAGGACTTGATCCGTTCCCTTCCGTTCAGTCGCTCAGTCGTGTCCGACTCTTTGCGACCCCATGAATTGCACTACGCCAGGCCTCCCTGTCCATCACCAACTCCAGGAGTTCACTCAGACTCATGTCCATTGAGTCTGCGATGCCATCCAGCCATCTCATCCTCGGTCGTCCCTTTCTCCTCCTGCCCCCAATCCCTCCCAGCATCAGGGTCTTTTCCAATGAGTCAACTCTTCGCATAAG
>SJXQ01002841.1:112205-174438 GCA_006408695.1 Aepyceros melampus | reverse complement strand
TCTATTTCTTTGCATTGATTGCTGAAGAAGACTTTCTTATCTCTTCTTGCTATTCTTTGGAACTCTGCATTCAGATGCTTACATCTTTCCTTTTCTCTTTTGCTTTTCACCTCTCCTCATTTCACAGCTATTTGTAAGACCTCTTCAGACAGCCATTTTGCTTTTTTGCATTTCTTTTCCATGGGGATGGTCTTGATCCCTGTCTCCTGTACAATGTCATGAACCTCATTCCATAGTTCATCAGGCACTCTATCTATCCAGACCGTTAAATCTATTTCTCACTTCCACTGTATAATCATAGGGGATTTGATTTAGGTCATACCTGAATGGTCTAGTGGTGTTGCCCACTTTCTTCAATTTCAGTCTGAATTTGGCAATCAGGAGTTCATGATCTGAGCCACAGTCAGCTCCCGGTCTTGTCTTTGTTGACTGTATAGAGCTTCTCCATCTTTGGCTGCAAAGAATATAATCAATCTGATTTCGGTGTTGACCATCTGGTGATGTCCATGTGTAGAGTCTTCTCTTGTGTCGTTGGAAGAGGGTGTTTGCTATGACCAGTGCATTTTCTTGGCAAAACTCTATTAGTCTTTGGCCTGCTTCATTCCACATTCCAAGGCCAAAGTTGCCTGTTACTCCAGGTGTTTCTTGACTTCCTACTTTTGAATTCCAGTCCCCTATAATGAAAAGGACATCTTTTTTGGATATTAGTTCTAAAAGGTCTTGTTGGTCTTCATAGAACCGTTCAACTTCAGCTTCTTCAGCATTACTGGTTGGGGCATAGACATTACTGGTTGGGGCATAGACTTGGATTAGAAGTTAAAAGGCTTATGTAAGTTTCCTGATGGGAGGGACTAGCATGGGAAAAGCTGGCAGATGGTGACTGCAGCCATGAAATTAAAAGATGCTTACTCCTTGGAAAAAAGGTTATTACCAACCTAGATAGCATATTCAAAAGCAGAGACATTACTTTGCCGACTAAGGTCCGTCTAATCAAGGCTATGGTTTTTCCAGTGGTCATGTATGGATGTGAGAGTTGGACTGTGAAGAAGGCTGAGCGCTGAAGAATTGATGCTTTTGAAGTCTGGTGTTGGAGAAGGCTCTTGAGAATCCCTTGGACTGCAAGGAGATCCAACCAGTCCATTCTGAAGGAGATCAGCCCTGGGATTTCTTTGGAAAGAATGATGCTAAAGCTGAAACTCCAATACTTTGGCCACCTCATGTGAAGAGTTGACTCAGAGTGAGTTTTTAAAAATTATTATAATTTGTGATTATCTTGATCTAATAATCTGACCATGATGGCTTGGAAAAGTCAGCTACTGTAATGCAACAGATCTTTAGTTATGTCCAGAGAAGAAACATTAGATGTGCCAGTGTCCCTTGAGATGTACTCATTGCTCTAAATCTCTGGTGCTTAAGTGAAAATTATGCAAGTGACATCCAAGAACCCTCCGCCACTACTTCCTGAGGAGCCAGGTCTGCAATGATGCACACTGAATTTACAGGAAAAAGCTTTCAACAAAACAAAGGATGACCCTTGTTTGTTCAGAAGAATAGATAGGTGCAGCATGTGCCTAGTAAATCTGATAACTCTCTGGAAGCAGAGTTTATTGTTAGCAAATAAAACATTATCCTACCTAAATGATTAAGAGGAAATCTTGTTCATTTAATTATTCTCATCTATTTAGAGTTTATCCAGTATTTGATCTTGAAGGAATCAGAAGCCCTGAACTGTTATCGTATTGAAGCAGTGATGTAATTGATAAGAAGTCTATAAACAGATATAAGTAAAGAATATAATTTGTGGTGGGGAGGTGATCACCATTAATTAAGGTCTTCTGGGTGTTACATATGATATGAGAAGCTTTACAACAGAGTTTCTCAACCTCAACATAATTTATGGACATTTTGGTTCAAATAATTCTTTGCTATTGGGAACTGTCCTGTACACTGTACCATGTTAATGGGATCTCTGGCCTCAACCCAATAGATTCAGTAACACCATTCTTCTTCTCAGCTGAAACAGCAAAACATATCTCTAGACATTGCTAAATGTCCCCAGAGTGGTGAAATTTCCACTAGTTGAAAACTGCTGCTTTAACAGTACACTAATAGCAAACATTCTGAAGGAGATAAACCCTGGGATTTCTTTGGAGGGAATGATGCTGAAGCTGAAACTCCAGTACTTTGGCCACCTCATGTGAAGAGTTGACTCATTGGAAAAGACTCTGATGCTCGGAGGGATTGGGGGCAGGAGGAGAAGGGGACGACCGAGGATGAGATGGCTGGATGGCATCACTGACTCAATGGACATGAGTGTGAGTGAACTCCAGGAGATGGTGATGGACAGGGAGGCCTGGCATGCTGCAGTTCATGGGGTCAAAAAGAGTTGAACATGATTGAGCGACTGAACTCTCAATAGCAAACATTTCCTGAAGGTGTACTACAGATTAACCAATGGTTTAAACTCTTTTGAAAAATGCCTTTTACGGTCAAATATGTGGCTTCCCAGGTGTCACAGTGATAAAAAATCTGCCTACCAATGCAGGAGATGCAATAGACTCAGGTTTGATCCCTGGGTTTGGAAGATCCCCTGGAGGAGGAAACGGCAACCCACTCCAGTATTCTTGCCTGAAAAATTCCATGGACAGAGGATCCTAACGGGCTATGTCCATGGGATTGCAAACAGTCAGACATGACCTAGTGGCTGAGCACACACAATACACACACATGGTCAAATACATTATCCATAGAGTGGGACACAAAATAAAAATGCATAGTTCAATAGCTTAATGGGGAACATCCACCAACTGGGCTTGGAAAAAAGAACATTACCATATTTAGAAACTTTCATTGGGCCTCCCCAGTCTCTATCACTGCTTTCCCCTCTAGGTAACCATTATCTTAATTTTTTTTGTTCTACTTAACAGATTTACTACCCAAATAAGTATCTCTAAAATTATAGTTGACGTTTACTGCAACATTTCTTGGTATTTTCTGATGGATATGTGCTATTTGAAAGGAAAATAAAGCAGAAAGAAAAAGATTTGGTTTCAGGAAACAGGGAAAAACAATACCAGAAACCCCAAGCAGTTACTACCCAGGACAGAAAGCAATCCATCCATACTGGAGCAAGTAAAACAGCTTGAGAATAATTTTCTTCAAGAAAATGAAATTGTATTAATGCTGATATATATGACTATATATTGAGACTGAATATATATTGGACTGAATTTAGGGAATAGGAAATAGATGGAGAAACAGTGGAAACAGTGTCAGAATTTATTTTGGGGGGCTCCAAAATCACTGCAGATGGTGACTGCAGCCATGAAATTAAAAGATGCTTACTCCTTGGAAGGCAAGTTATGACCAACCTAGATAGCATATTGAAAAGCAGAGACATTACTTTGCCAACAAAGGTCCATCTAGTCAAGGCTATGGTTTTCCCAGTAGTCATGTATGGATGTGAGAGTTGGACTGTGAAGAAGGCTGAGCACTGAAGAATTGATGCTTTTGAACTGTGGTGTTGGAGAAGACTCTTGAGAGTCCCTTGGACTGCAAGGAGATCCAACCAGTCCATTCTAAAGGAGATCAGACCTGGGTGTTCTTTGGAAGGAATGATGCTAAAGCTGAAACTCCAGTACTTTGGCCACCTTATGAGAAGAGTTGACTCACTGGAAAAGACTCTGATCTGGGAGGGATTGGGGGCAGGAGGAGAAGGGGACGACAGAGGATGAGATGGCTGGATGGCATCACCAACTCAATGGACGTGAGTGTGAGTGAACTCCAGGAGCTGGTGATGGACAGGGAGGCCTGGCATGCTGCAATTCATGGGGTAGCAAGGAGTCGGACACAATTGAGCAAGTGAACTGAAGTGAACTGAACTGAACATACAAAGCAAGCAAAGAAGAGACAATTTCACTGCTGAAAACAAAAAGCAGTGCAAAATAATTATTCTAGAGCACTAGAATAACTCAGTTGTAAACTGAGTTGTAAACTCAATGGCTCAGTTGTAAACTCTTTACATTCGCATAGTGTAAACCTGAGTATTGCTCTAACTTATAAATATAGTATGACAAGAGAATGAGAAGTGTGAGTGTTAGGGTTACAGGGATTGAGAGAGAGTTAAATCCTCTTGTTCAGAAGTCAATAGATAACGCCTAATGGGAAAATGTTATTTTAAAACATGGCAGTAAATAGCAAAAGAATTCACTAATGAGATGAAACTCCCTCTTAAAAGAGAAATCTGGGTAGAGAAGCAGTGCTACTGTTTTTGTATCAAGCTTTACATCACAGGTTGACTTGTTAAATCATCTGTATGTAAATCTTTGATGAAAATGATTACTTTAAAAACTGACTTAAAATGAGTTACTTATGATGGAGGTAAATCCACAAGTAGTGCTTGAAGCAAAATGAATAGGAAATAGGTTTCCATGTTCATAAACCCAGAGTGAATACAACCTTTCCTGAATGACCATTTGCAAATAAGTAATGAAATCGTTTGAGATGCTCCAGGGATGAAATGAAATGGCAATCAATGCATGCCATCCCATTCAAGCAAAGATTTTAAAGGGATGTGTCTTCAAGATGCAGAGCACTGAAGTACAGGAAATTGAAGTACTCAGAAAGTTTTCCTTCTTAGTGAGATATTCACTTATATTCTATAATTTAATATAACCTTTGTTTTCTAGGTCAAACCAGTCAAGAACTTGGAACTGTTTCACTTATCTCAACCCTGAGAATCCCTGACACTCCAAACCTGGAAATCTTTAATTTATTCAAGGAGGCATCTGACATTCCCCAGTAGCCATTGAAAGTTCCCTAGGAAGGACACAAGATACAGAGGAATGAGCACAGACTTTTGGATCAGGTCTACTTTGGTTCAAATACCAGTTCTGCTCTTAATAGATAAGTGTTATTGGTAAAATTACTTAATCTTTCTTGATCAGCAGCTTTGACATCTAAAATATAATGATAATAGTGGCTGTCTTGCTTGATGGTTTTTGAGATTATAGAGATTTATTTTTCTAAATTCCTTAGCACATACACCAGCACATGGTTCTCTAGTAAATTTAGCTAATGTATAGTAGTTGTGACTATTATATTAATAATTATAACAATAATAACTATTATTGTTGTTGCTGTTACCAATGGAGTTATATCCAATCCAATGCACAGTGGCTTTATACAACAGTTGTTGCTTCCTTTGGCTCCTTCTCCAAAGACTCTGACCTTGCTGAGGCCACTGGTGTCATGTATACCATTTCTGCCAGGTGGGATCAGGGGCTGTAGCCACAGTCACCAGCAGCTTTATAAAGCTTATTGTAAAGTCACAGACTTCTTAGTTTTCTTAGTCTCTTCTCTTCATGAAATTGGAACTGTCCTTGAGGGTTGGGTCAGATGAAATTTAAATGACTCCATTCTTTTATACAATAAACATTTATTAAGCAGCTACTATGAATCCAACACAGTTTTCCATACAAAACATCCAAAAACAGAAAGCCTTTGACTGTGTGGATCACAATAAACTGTGGAAAATTCTGAGAGAGATGAGAATACCATACACCTGACCTGCCTCTTGAGAAATCTGTATGCAGGTCAGGAAGCAACAGTTAGAACTGGACATGGAACAACAAACTGGTTCCAAATAGGAAAAGGAGTACGTCAAGGCTGTATATTGTCACCCTGCTTATTAAACTTATATGCAGAGTACATCATGTGAAATGCCAGGCTAGTGAAGCACAAGCTAGAGTCAAGACTGCTGGGAGAAATATCAATAACCTCAGATATGCAGACACCACCCTTATGGCAGAAAGTGAAGAGGAACTAAGGAGCCTCTTGATGAACATGAAAGAGGAGAGGGAAAAACTGGGCTCAAATAAACATTCAAAAAGCTAAGATCATGGCATCCGGTCCCATCAGTTCAGTTCAGTTCAGTTGGTCAGTCGTGTCCGACTCTTTGCGACTTCATGAACTGTGGTATGCCAGGCCTCCCTGTCCATCACCAACTCCCGGAGTTTACACAAACTCATGTCCATTGAGTCAATGATGCCATCCAACCATCTCATTCTCTGTCATCCCCTTCTCCTCCTGCCTTCAATGTTTCCCAACATCAGGATCTTTTCCAATGAGCCAGCTCTTCGCATCAGGTAGCCAAAATATTGTAGTTTCAGCTTCAACATCAGTCCTTCCAATGAACACCCAGGACTTATCTCCTTTAGGATGGTCTGGTTGGATCTCCTTGCAGCCCAGGGGACTCTCAAAAGTCTTCTCCAACACCACAGTTCAAAAGCATCAATTCTTCAGTGCTCAGGTTTCTTTATAGTCCAACTCTCACATCCATACATGACTACTGGAAAAACCATAGCCTTGACTAGACGGACTTTGTTGACAAAGTAATGTCTCTGCTTTTCAATATGCTGTCCAGGTTGGTCCTAAGTTTCCTTCCAAGGAGTAAGTGTCTTTTAATTTCATGGCTGCAGTCACCATCTGCAGTGATTTTGGAGCCCCGCAAAATAAAGTCAGCCAGTTCCATCACTTATGGTAAATAGATGGGGAAACAATGGAAACAGTGAGAGACTTAATTTTCTTGGGCTCCAAAATCACTGAAGATGATGACTGTAGCCAAAAAATTAAAAGACACTTGCTTTTTGAAAGATAAACTGTGACCAACCCTAGACAGCATATTAAAAAGCAGAGACATTACTTTGCCAACAAAGGGCCATCGGGTCAGAGCTATGGTTTTTCCAGTAGTCGTTATGGATGTGAGAGCTGGACTATAAAGAAAGCTGAGCGCTGAAGAATTGATAATTTTGAACTGTGGTGTTGGAGAAGACTCTTGAGAGTCCCTTGGATGGCAATGAGATCCAACCAGTCCATCCTAAAGGAAATCAGTCCTGAATATTCATTGGAAGGGCTGATGCTAAAGCTGAAACTCCAATGCTTTGGCCACCTCATGAGAAGAACTGACTCACTGGAAAAGACTTTGATGCTGGGAAAGCTTGAAGGCAGGAGGAAAAGGGGACAACAGAGGATGAGATGGTTGCATGGCATCACCAACTCGATTGACATGAGTTTGAGAAAGCTCTAGGAGTTGGTGATGGATGGGAAGCCTGGCATGTTGAAGTCCATGGACTTGCAAAGATTTGGACATGACTGAGTGACTGAACTGAACTAAACTGAACAGCAGCATTTAGAAGTGTCTCTTTCTAACATTGCTCAGGGGTTTTCATCTTTCCCAACGGGGCAGATTCTGTTTACTAAGAGGAATGCAAGAAACTCTCCTACCTTACAAACTGTTCCTACAACTTGACATTGATATTCCTGCCATCAGTTATTTGGATCTGTGTTCTCTTCTTTCAAATCTGGGTGGGTCCGTGACTTAGTGAAAGTGTTTCTATAGTATTTCCAAAGCCTTCTATATGTAAACGCACACATACACCTTACTACTTTAAAACAAAAATAATCTTTTTGCATATGCATCTTTAATGTGAGCAGGGTTCAACAGAACAACACTGTTGACTCCAAGAGGAATGTCATGAGATCATGAGGCAGCCTGGGCTGGAAGATCCACTGCCAGACTGGCTCAGTCACAAGACTGTCAATTGGATCCTGGCTGCCAGATCCTCTCCACATTGGCCTCTTAATGGGGAAAATCAGTTCCTCACAGCAAACTGGTCTCAGAGGTTTTACTTGGCAGTTCAAAACTCCTGAAGCAAGTTTCACATAGAACAAGGCAGAATATGCATGGTCTTCTTCCTCAGCTGGCATTCCCAGCATACTCCTGCTACATCCTATCTGCAAAGGCAGTAGCAGTGATCCGCATGGGTTCAGGGAGAATTACAGCCCATTTCTCAATGGGAAGAGTGTCATGGCTGTAATGTGAGGAAAGCAAGTGGAATAGGAGAGAGTATTGTGCTGCTTTTGGAAGAGTCAATCTGCCACACTCACAAGATTTCATACTTTCTTCTCTTTTCATAGGGCTCCCCATAGGCTTCAGGAGACCATTTCACCTATGCTCCTGGAAAGACCTTCCAGTGCCTGGGAAGTGACATTCCCCCATAGCCCTCAACCAATTACTGACAGGTGCAAGGGTGCATAAATTCCACCTTGCTTCCCTCCCTACTGGGGAAACTTTGAACTCCACTGTCTCTGTGTATAAAGTCAAAGATCTCCTTGGGGGAATTTCTTCAACACATACTTCTTTCTTGGACCCTTTCTACCTGATTCCAGTTCACCACTATTCCGATGACTCTTCCTCAAAATACATCCACATAAATCCCCATCCTCGAATCTCCTTAGACGACCCTAGGTAAAGCCTACTTAAGACATGTACCACCCCATCTGAAGATTTTTGAAGGTTTTTCAAAAGAAGCCTTTAGGGAAATTTCATGCCACATTCCAGAAAGAGTGGTCATTATTTTCTTCAAATGACAAGATTAAAAAAAAAATACTTATGGCAAAATGACTGGGTTATTATTATTATTTTTGACTTGTGAGTTAAGTTTTATTTGGGGCAAAATGAGGACTGCAGCCTGGGAGGCAGCATTTTAGATAGCCCTGAGAAACTGCTCCAAAGTGGGAACTCCAAAGAGGGAAAGTCAACATATAAGGTTTTGGTGAAGGTGACATTCAGTACCACAAAGCAGTCACTTTACAAAAGTTTTTGTTAGTCATGAGGATCTGATGTCATGATGAAGGGATTTAGTGCTTCTCTAGATATGAGGAGATGCAAGGATTGCGATCATAAAATCTTTCCTAAAAACATCCAGTTGGAGAAGACTCTTGAGAGTCCCTTGGACGAAAGGAGGTCCAACCAGTCCATCCTAGAGGAGATCAGTCCTGGGTATTCATTGGAAGGACTGATGCTAAAGCTGAAACTCCCAATACTTTGACCACCTCATGAGAAGAGTTGACTCATTGGAAAAGACCCTGATGCTGGAAGGGATAGGGGGCAGGAGAAGAAGGGGATGACATAGGATGAGACGACTGGACGGCATCACCGACTCGATGGACATGAGTTTGAGTAAACTCCGGGAGTTGATGAGGAACAGTGAGGCCTGGTGTGCTGTGATTCATGGGGTCGCAAAGAATTGGACAAGACTGAGCAACTGAACTGAAGTGAACTGATCAAAAGATCTGTCCCACCAGATTCCCTGGAGCACAGAGTGCCTCACTCCACCCTGAACTCCCTCAGGGGTTGTTGAAGTTCAACAGCTATAGCACCATGGGGTTCAATCTCCCTAGAGGCAGATGGCAAATGCCTTTGTGGTTCAGTTCTTGGCAATGCTCTTGCTAAGTGCCAATTTGTAGTTGACAAAGCCCCTTTGTGGTCACAAATCCGACCATGCTTTGGGGGGTATTTCATGACCATTTTGTCACACATTGCTGCAGTTCTGAAGAAGAAATTTGTTGATAGGCCACTCAATGTACTATTACTGGACTAGGTCTTAATAATCAAATATCTCTGGACACCTGTCTTCTAGTTATGGTTCAGGAAAGTATTCCCCTTTCATTGCATCTTCCCATATCCAAAGTTACACTATTACAATCATTGATCATATATCGAGCTATACATCTATACATTTGATCAACTGCTTCAAGTCTAGTCATCATTATTTTCATTGGAGGCTCAGTCATACACTTGGCAATACAAGAAATAATAATCTTATTTAGTAATAAAAAGGAAGAACCTTTCTATCAGGTACTCTTAACTAGCTCATGCTGAGTGAAACTGAAGGAAAACAGAGAGGCCTATTAACCTCAAACTCACCTTAAAACAATGCTCAAACAGAGGAAACTACACTATACTAGGATAAGAAGAGACATCAGAAGTAGACAGAGTGCCCAAGATGCTGATCTGACTCATATGATCATTTATAATGTTGTTGATTCCTTGGGCCTATGGCTATCAATAAAATGTTTTCTATCATGGACATGATTCTATGCTAGTTTAAAACTCAATCCAATTGTTTGGTTGTGGCCAATTACCTGTGTCTAGTATTTCTGGGTTACCTTGGTAGATTTCTGTTTTCTAGGGCTCTGATTGGATACCCTCTAGGGAAGTTACTTTAGATGAGTGTTCAGTCCTGTTCTATCTTCATGATATTACTAGATGAGATTCTCTCACCTGGCCAATTAATAACACCTGCTCTGATGCTGGCCATAGAGTTAAGTTTTCTCTTAGGATCATTCAAACTCAATCAGAGTGAGGAGCTAAGTCTCAATAAAAAAAAAAAAATTAACCTCTTATCTATTAAAAGAAAAATTCCCACAATTATGGTGTGGATCTACATGATTAACACCAGGCTATGGTTGCAAATAGGAAAAGGAGTATGTCAAGGCTGTATATTGTCACCCTGCTTACTTAATTTATATGCAGAGTACATCATGAGAAACGCTGGACTGGAAGAAACACAAGCTGGAATCAAGATTGCCAGGAGAAATATCAATCACCTCAGATATGACACCACCCTTATGGCAGAAAGTGAAGAGGAACTAAAAAGCCTCTTGATAAAAGTGAAAAAGGAGAGTGAAAATGTTGGCTTAAAGCTCAACATTCAGAAAACGAAGATCATGGCATCTGGTCCCATTACTTCATGTGAAATAGATGGGGAAACAGTAGAAACAGTGTCAGACTTTATTTTGGGGGGCTCCAAAATCACTGCAGATGGTGATTGCAGCCATGAAATTAAAAGACGCTTACTCCTTGGAAGACAAGTTATGACCAACCTAGATAGTATATTCAAAAGCAGAGACATTACTTTGCCGACTAAGATCCGTCTAGTCAAGGCTATGGTTTCTCCTCTGGTCATGTATGGATGTGAGAGTTGGACTGTGAGGAAGCAGAGTGCCAAAGAATTNGACTGCAGCCATGAAATTAAAAGGCGCTTACTCCTTGGAAGAAAAGTTATGACCAACCTAGATAGTATATTCAAAAGCAGAGACATTACTTTGCCGACTAAGGTCCGTCTAGTCAAGGCTATGGTTTTTCCTGTGGTCATGTATGGATGTGAGAGTTGGACTGTGAAGAAGGCTGAGCGCAGAAGAATTGATGCTTTTGAACTGTGGTGTTGGAGAAGACTCTTGAGAGTCCCTTGGACTGCAAGGAGATCCAACCAGTCCATTCTGAAGGAGATCAACCCTGGGATTTCTTTGGAAGGAATGATGCTAAAACTGAAGCTCCAGTACTTTGGCCACCTTATGCGAAGAGTTGACTCATTGGAAGATACCCTGATGGTGGGAGGGATTGGGGGCAGGAGGAGTAGGGGGGTGACCGAGGATGAGAAACCTGGATGGCATCACGGACTCAATGGACGTGAGTCTGAGTGAACTCCGGGAGTTGGTGATGGACAGGGCGGCCTGGCGTGCTGTGATTCATGGGGTCGCAAAGAGTCGGACACGACTGAGCGACTGAACTGAACTGAACTGATGGTCATTTAAGTTTAAAAACTCCTCTATGTTGGGAAGGGTTAAATCATCATAAAAATGATCAAGCTGGTAATTATGAGACAAGGCTGGGTGCTTTATGAAATATGCCTATTATTACCCTTAGAGAGAGTGATTGGTGTGGAATTCAGTGGATTTGTGGTACTAATTTATGACTTTCACATCTACAGGGATGGATGTGAAGGTGTAGCCTGGGATTCCTATGAATTTAAGGTCATACATGTTAACAAATTAGAGGTAACCCCAACCAATCTACCATTGGTATAATCCCAATGGGTCAAAGCTCTGTATTCTACTGGCATGACCATTTAACATCCTTTTTGGGGTGTGTGTATACCTTTGTTGGGGTTAGAGGGTGTAATTGGCCGTATCAAAGCATTAACACTTTCATACGCTTTAAATGATAGTAACTGAGCTATTAGTTTATTGAATTCTGAGATCTCTATGATGAGAAAGGCAGTGCTACACAACTGCAAGGCCTTTGACACCTTGCAGCATCTCAGGGAGATATGTGCTATAATTCAAAGTGAATGCTATATTTTCATACCTGATAAATCCTTTAATATAACACATCTGATGAACCACATGAAAAATCAGATTTCTGCTTTAACTGACCCATCCTAGACTTGATGATCTTAAAAAAAAAAAAAAACTGGTTTGGTGTGGAGGCTCGTGGCTAAAATATTTACTTTTAATTCCACAAATGTTATTAACTATACCATTTGTATTTTGCTTGTTTCACAGAATATTATTTTATTTTTGTATCTGGAATTTTAGCTCCTCTCCCATTTCCATTTCAAAAAAGTAGACAAGCTCTTTTTAATTCCCTGTAATTCGCAGAGAGTGATTACTGAGCAGAAAGCTGAAGTTTCTAGTGATGCATATGATGAAACATAGTTCTGTGATGGTGAAAGTCGAAAGTCCTTTAAGTTATGTTATATGTCTCAGTGGAGAATGAAGAAAGAAGAGAGAGAATTCCCCTGAAGGCCCTGAAAGAAAGGGTTTGCTCTACAGAGAAGCAGATGGAGGTTGTCAAGACCTCAAAATCTGGTACTGTAGGACTATTTGAGGAAGGTCTAGGACTATTTGAGGAAGGTCCTGAAGAAATATGGTTCCATGGTAGACCTAGTGGCTCACTGAATAGGTCAAGATTCTGAAATCTAACCATATAAGAAATTAGGTTTGCAACAAGTTGGACAGAAAGTCACAGGTCTGAGGTTGAAAAAAAAGGGAGGGATCAATTTTGCCAGGGAGAGGCAAGCACTTGACAGTGTAGGACTAGTAACCAGAGAGGTCTTTGTGAGACAACCTTTAGAAAGGTCTGATTCTCCTGCTTCTCTCTTAAAAATTGCCAAAAGTTAAATTTAACCTACAGTTTAACAGCTACTCTCTGAAAAGAGAAGCTTCCTACACTGTTGGTAGGAATGTAAACTGATTGCAGCCACTATGGAAAATAGTATGAAAGTTCCTTAAAAAAAAAAAAAAATAGAGCTACCATATGATCTTGCAATCCCACTCCCGGGCATATATATAAGAAAACTCTAATTTAAAAATCCCTATGTACCCCTAATGTTTAGTGTTTGTAGCAGGACTATTAACAATAATCAAGACAGAAACAAGGTAAATACCCATTGACAGATGATGAAGAAGATGTGATATGTATATACAATGGAATATAACTCAGCCATAAAAAAAGAATGCAATGATGCCATTTGCAGCAACATGGGTGGGTCTAGAGATTATCATACTAAATGAAATAAACCAGACAAATACCATATGATATTACTTATATGTGGAATTTAAAATATGACACAAATGAACGTATCTACAAAACGTAAACAGACTCACAGACATAGAGATTTGTATTTGCCAATGGGGTGGGGAGTAGGGGAAGGAATGATTGGGAGTTTGGGATTAGTATATGCAAACTATTGTATATAGAATGGGTCCTATTGTATAGCATAGGAAACTACAGTCAATATCCTGTGATAAGACATAATGGGAAAAATATGAAAAATGCATATATAAAACTGAATCATTTTGCTGTACAGCAGAAATTAACACAACATTGTAAATCAAATCAACTTCAATAAAATACAGTTTTAAAAACTATCTCTCTGAACTCTTTAATAAAGAGCAGCATCTCATACCACTTGGAGAAGTATATGTTGAGGACAGTGTAATTGGGGGTGGGCAGGAAGGAATGTTATCTGTTCCACATCCAGCCTTTGGATGAACCCACAATGAGGGAGCCATGTCGCTCCAAGGGGGCTGTCCCAGGGAGTTCCATAAGTGACCAATAGCAAAGTGAGAGAGGACCCACATCAATTAATCAAGATATCATGTCAAAGGGTGGTAAATATGTGGAGGAACCTAGACTTGAACTCAGTACAGATTCAACAGTGAACACAGTCACAAGTCACTCCATGATTTACTGGCAAATGGGACAATGATGACATGGTACCATCTGTATTGTAGATATGATCTTAGCTCATTACAATAAAAAATTAAATCTCCTAGAAACACAAACACTTCCTAGACAACATGGAAAAAAGTAGGTAGTTTCCTTAAAAAACTAAAAATAGAGCTACCAGATGATGCTGCAATACCACTCCTGGGCATACATGCAGAGAAAACTGTAATTAAAGAAGATACATGAACCCAATGTTCATAGGAGCACTATTCACATTAGCCAAGACATGAAAGCAACCTAAATATCCCCTAACAGATGAATGGATAAAGAAGATGTAGTAAACATATACAACTGAATATTACTCAGTCTTAAAAAAGAATGAAACAGTGCCACTGGCAGCAAAATGGATGGGTCTAAAGAGATGATGCCCTGATGCTGGGGAAGATCAATGGACATGAGTTTGAGTAAACTCCGGGAGTTTGTGATGCACAGGGAGGCTGGCATGCTGCAGTCCATGGGGTCGCAAAAAGTTGGACACAACTGAGCAACTGAACTGAACTGAACTGAACTGAAAACAACTGAAAAGAGATGATAATACTAAGTGAAGTGAGCCATACAAAGATATATATATATATATATATATATATATATATATAGAAAACTTACATGTAGAAGAACTGAACTGATACAAATGAACTTATATACAAAACAGGAATAGACCTGCAGACATAGAAAACAAACTTGTGGTTGCCACAGGGGAAAGGGGGGAGAGATAAATTAGGAGTTTGGTATTAACATATGCACATCACTATATATAAGATAGATAACCAACAGTGACCTATTGTATAACACAGGGAACTAAACTCAATGTCTTGTAATAATACATGAGGGAAAATAATCTGAAAATATATATATATATCACCTTTCTGTACACTTAAAACTAACAGCATTGTAAATCAACTATACTTCAATTGAAAAATACATTGTAATTGAAATGTGGAAAAAATTAATATAATCACTTTCTCATCAAACCTCTAAAATGCATTTCTAGTTAGAACTGTGGATCTAGATTCACTCAACTATCTTGACCACCTTCAGGCCACTCAATTATTGGAAGTACATTAACATCTTAATGTAAGAGGCAACAGAGAGGCCAACATAATGAAAATGTGAGCCAAAATGGTGTGCCTGGAAGATTAAAAGCAACCAATCTCATACTGTTGTTTAATCATTAGAATTTTAAGAAAGGAGAAAAGCTATTTAGAATAAAATCCTAACCATTCTGTTTTCCCATGAAGGTTTTAACTTCCCACTTGAGAGTCAATCTACAAATGCTATATTGTTCTGTCTTGGGTCCCTATGAATAAAGACAATGTCCAATCACTATTGGACCCTGATGAGGGAAAGATTAAAGGCAGGAGAAGAAAGGGATGACAGAGGACAAGATGGTTGGATGGCATCACCAATTCAATGGACAGGAGTTTGAGAAAGCTCTGGGATATGGTAAAGGACAGGTAAGCTTGGTGTGCTGGAGTCCATGGGGTTGCAAAGAGTCAGACATGACTGAGTGACTGAACAACAAGAACCAGTCCCTATTACAGGCTCCAAGCAGTCAGCAGGTGTTGAGAATCCTGATGGTATTTAAGGAAGATATATTGACCAACAATCTTTAGCTGATTCATATGATGGATTTCCTTGGCTTGGATAAACTCTAAAACTGCTACATTATAAAAAATATTTTTCATCTAGCTCTGAGAAATAATCCAAATTAAATTTCTAGTCAACTAGACTAATGAGAACAGCCTTCCTTGAAAATGAAATTTGAAACCTATGTGTGGGAGGGAGGCAAACTCAGTTTCACTGCTGGAGTTTGGATTTCTACTCTCTTGTAAAACTCAGCTGTTATTTTTAATGCCCATTTCTAAACATCCTTTGTTGCTTGCTAGGAACAGCTTTGAAGACTTTGGGATGGGTCTGACACCTGATTATTTCATTTATGATACCAGCTTGGAATAGGGCTGCATCTTCCTCTAGAATTCACTGAGAAAAATGTTTGTGCCTCCATTTACATACATCCAGTGCTTGGTGTGTTATAGACACACAAGAGGGAGTTAGATTAATGGAAAGAAAGGAGGGAGGGATTGAGGGAAGAAAGTAGGAAGAGAAGTGGGGAGGAGGAGAGAGAGATCGTACTTTACTTTTTCAGTCCATTCACTTCCTACACTTTGAAAGGACTTTCTCACACCTTCTCTTCTCAAACTCCCAAAAAACCTCCCACATTCTTATTTTTAGCCATTCTCACTTGCTTCTTCCTGAAGAAGTTTGGAAGAATAGAAGTTAGGCAAACCCCACCACCGGTTCTACCTATCTACCATCTCCAAGGCCACATTTCCTATCTGTTCATCTGCTAACATGTGAATTAATCACACTTCTGTCTAAAAATCCTCCTCTCTGTACTTGGTAACATCCCTCTGGTATTGAAGGATATTTTCCTAGCAATACTCTCCTAACAATTAGTTGCTTTCTCCTGCATGCTTGTGTGCTAAGTCGCTTCAGTCATGTCTGACTCTCTGCGACCCTATGGACTAT
Source organism: Aepyceros melampus (assembly GCA_006408695.1). Taxonomy (NCBI): domain Eukaryota; kingdom Metazoa; phylum Chordata; class Mammalia; order Artiodactyla; family Bovidae; genus Aepyceros; species Aepyceros melampus. The sequence goes on along the minus strand of SJXQ01002841.1, from coordinate 157,991 downwards.
AGCCTGCCAGATTTCTCTGTCCATGGAATTCTCCAGGCAAGAATACTGGAGTGGGTTGCCATGCCCTTCTTCAGGGGATCTTCCCAACCCAGAGATTGAACCCACATCTCATATGTCTCCTGCATTGGCAGCATGCTATTTATCGTTAGTGCCACCTGGGAAGCCCCATTCTCTCCCTCATCAGCAAATTTTCACCCTCTATGAAATTACTTACATCAGTTTACAAACACTTTATATCTTCCATCTTACAAAATGCTCTCTGGATGGGCCTAGAGATTATCATAAGTGAAGTAAGTCCAAAAGAGAAAGACAAATACCATATGATGACATTTATATGTAGAATCTAAAATAGGACACAAATGAACTTATCTATAAAACAGAAACAGACTCACACATAGAGAACAAACTTGCGGTTGCCAAGGTTGGGGGATGGGGGGAGAGATGGACTGGAAGTTTGGGATTAGCAGATGCAAACTATTATATATAGAATGAATAAAAAACAAGGTCCTACTGTACAGCACAGGGAACTATATTCAATATCTTGTGATAAACCATGATGGAAAATAATATAATATGTGTATATATATATATATATATATATATATCTGATATAAATATAACTGAATCACTTTGCTATACAGCAGAAATTAACAAAACATTATAAATTAGCTATATCAGTTCAGTTCACTTCAGTCACTCAGTCGTGTCCGACTCTTTGCGACCTCATGAATCACAGCACGCCAGGCCTCCCTGTCCATCACCAACTCCAGGAGTTCACTCAGACTCATGTCCATTGAGTCCGTGATGCCATCCAGCCATCTCATCCTCGGTCGTCCCCTTCTCCTCCTGCCCCTAATCGCTCTCAGCATCAGGGTCTTTTCCAATGAGTCAACTCTTCGCATGAGGTGGCCAAAGTACTGGTGCTTCAGCTTTAGCATCATTGCTTCCAAAGAAATCCCAGGGTTGATCTCTTTAAGAATGGACTGGTTGGATCTCCTTGCAGTCCAAGGGATTCTCAAGAGTTTTCTCCAACACCACAGTTCAAAAGCATCAATTCTTTGGTGCTCAGCCTTCTTCACAGTCCAACTCTCACATCCATACATGACCACAGGAAAAACCATAGCCTTGACTAGACGGACCTTAGTCGGCAAAGTAATGTCTCTGCTTTTGAATATACTATCTAGGTTGGTCATAACTTTTCTTCCAAGGAGTAAGCGTCTTTTAATTTCATGGCTGAAGTCACCATCTGCAGTGATTTTGGAGCCCCAAAAAATAAAGTCTGACACTGTTTCTACAGTTTCCCCATCTATTTCCCATGAAGTGATGGGACCAGATGCCATGATCTTCGTTTTCTGAATGTTGAGCTTTAAGCCAACTTTTTCACTCTCCTCTTTCACTTTCATCAAGAGGCTTTTTAGCTCCTCTTCACTTTCTGCCATAAGAGTGTAAGTTAAATAAGCAGGGTGACAATATACAGCCTTGATGTACTCCTTGTCCTATTTGGAACCAGTCTGTTGTTCCATGTCCAGTTCTAACTGTTGCTTCCTGACCTGCATACAGATTTCTCAAGAGGCAGGTTAGATGGTCTGGTATTCCCATCTCTTTCAGAATTTCCCACAGTTTATTGTGATCCACATAGTCAAAGGCTTTGGCATAGTCAAGAAAGCAGAAATAGATGTTTTTCTGGAACTCTCTTGCTTTTTCCATGATCCAGCGGATGTTGGCAATTAATTAGCTGTATACTTCAATGAAAAACCATCTTGTCCACTAGTTCCCACTTTCCCTCTAGCTACCTTTCGTTACAGCAAAACCCTTTGAAAATGTTGGTCATATAAACTATCTAAAATTCTTTTTTCACCTAAATGCACTCCTTCAACTTCACTTTTTCTATGGCTGCTCCACCAGGACTGCTCATATGAAGGTGTCCTCTGTGGTTGAGTCCTATAGTCAGTGTCCAGTCTTCATTTTTCTTGATCCATCATCAGCATTTAATGGTTCCTCACTCCCTCCTTCTTAATTACACTTTGTTTACTTGGATCTCAGGACACCACATGCTCCTGCTTCTATCTCCCTAGCAGCACCTTCTTAGTCTCTTGATTTCTCTTATATTTGACCCTTAATGTTGAGATTCCTTGGGGCTGAATCTTTGGTTATCTCTTCTTCTCTATTTATGCACTCTATCAGACAGTTTAATCGAGTTTCATGGGTTTAATACACATATAGTAGCTACTTCTAAATGTGCATCTTGAGTTCAGAGCTTTCTCCTAGATTCTAATGTCTAGCCACTTGGATTCCAATAGGCATCTGAAATTCAAGTGTCCAATACTCTTGATTTTCCCTCTCAAACTTGCTCCATTTCAATTGATAGCAAGTGCATCTGTCTTATCATTCAGTCATAAACTCTGGAGTTAATCATGACTCTTTCCTTCACTATACTTCAATCCAACAACATGGCTTTACCTGAAAACTACCCAGAATACTCAGAATATCTCATCATCCATTTGTCTGAACAAAGAACACTAACTGGGCTCCCTGGCTAACCTGGCTTCCAAATCTCAACAAGATGGTTACTCTGAGACATTAGTCTACCATCTCCTCGGTCGGCTGGATTTCCGAATAAAGTCATATTCTTTGCCTCAACACCTTGTCTCTCACCACCTGTCGTGTGGTGAGCAGAGTGAGCTTAGACTCGGTAACAATTTCATGGATATTATTGCTTAGGATAAGTCTAAATTAACTTTTAAGTTTAAAAAATCAGTTGATTAGCAATGATTCTGGGGACCACTTTTCACAAGAGCACTGCAAGCTGAGCATAAAGTGCAGAGAAAAAGCATGTGGGCACTACTGGCCCATGTGTGTGAGGTGAAGGTGGCACCAAGTGAGCTGGCAGGAACTACTAGTAAAGGCTCTTAGCACACTAGTGGGCTTTGCCACTGAGCCCCCATTACTGGGTCAGCATTGGGTCTGAGAAAAGAGAAGTGTCCCCACAAGAGACTGAGCCAGACTTGCTTGGGTTGTGTCCAGGAGTCTCCAGTGGAGGCGTGGGTCCAGTTGCCTGCTGAGGGGTCAGAGGCACTGAATATAAGAGTGTGGGCATAAGTCATTTTGAAGAAGGTCGTTATTACCACCATTACACTTACCATAGTTTGGCCTCAGGCCAAACAACAGGGAGGAAACACAGCCCTGCCCATCAACAGAAAACTGGATTAAAGATTTACTGAGCATATCCCTGCCCATCAGAACAAGACCCAGATTCCCCAACAGTCAGTCTCTCCCATCAGGAAGCTTCCATAAGCCTCTTATCCTTATTCATCAGAGGGAAGACAGAATGAAAAACCAATCACAGAAAACTAACCAAACTGATCATGTGGATCACAGCCTGGTCTAACTCAACGAAACTATGAGCCATGTTGCATAGGGCAATCCAAGACAGACAGGTCATGGTGGAGAGTTCTGACAAAACACGGTCCACTGGAGAAGGGAATGGCAAACGACTTCAGTGTTCTTGCCTCGAGAACTCCATGAACAGTATGAAAAGGCAAAAAGATGTGACACTGGAAGATGAACTCCCCATGGTGGTATGTGCCCAATATGTTACTGGAGATGAGTGGAGAAATAACTCCAGAAAGAATGAAGAGATGGAGCCAAAGTGAAAACAATGTGCAGTACGGATGTGACTGGTGGTGGAAGTAAAGTCCGATGCTGTAAGAACAATATTGCGTAGGAACCTGGAAGGTTAGGTCCATGAATCAAGGTAAATTAGAATTGGCAAATAGGAGATGGCAAAAGTGAACATTGACATTTTAGGAATCAGTGAACTAAAATGGACAGGAATAGGCAAATTTAACTCAGATGACCATTATATCTACTACTGTGGGCAAGAATACCTTAGAAGAAATGGAATAGCCCTCATAATCAACAAAGGAGTCCAAAATGCAGTCAGTCAGTCAGTTCATTGCTCAATTGTGACCGAGTCTTTGCGAACGTTTGTATTCCAGCACGCCAGGTATCCATGTCCATCACCAACTCCCAGAGATTCTCAAATCCATGCCTGTGAAGTTGGTGATGCCATCCAACCATCTCACCACTGTTGTCCCCTTCTCCTGCCTTCAATATCTCCCAGCATCGTGTCTCTTCAAATGAGTTAGTTCTTCACATAGGGGGCAAAGTATTGGAGTTTCAGATTTAGCATCAGTCCTTCCAATGAATATTCAGGACTGATCTCCTTTAGGATGGACTGGTTGGATCTCCTTGCAGTAGTTCAAGGGATTCTCAAGAGTCTTCTCCAACACCACAGTTCAAAACCATCAATTCTCCAATGCTTAGTTTTCTTTATGGTCAAACTCTCACATCCATACAGACTACTGGAAAAATCATAGCTTTGACTAGATGTAGATGGACCTTTGTTAGCAAATATCTCCTCTTTTTAATATGGTGTCTAGGTTTGTCATAACTTTTTTCTGAAATGCGTACTTGAGTACAATCTCAAAAATGACAAAATGATCTCTGTTCAGTTCCAAGACAAACCATTCAATATCACAGTATTCCAAGTCTGTGCCCCAATAACTAATGCTGAATAAGCTGAGGTTGAACAGTTCTATGATGACTTAAAAGATTTTCTAGAACTAACACTAAAAAAAGATATCCTTTTCATCATAGAGGACTGGAATGCAAAAGTAGGAAGTCAAGAGATACCTGGAATAACAGGCAAGTTTGGCCTTGGAGTACAAAATGAAGCAGAGCAGAGGCTAACAGAGTTTTGCCAAGAAAATGCACAGGTCATAGCAAACACCCTCTTCCAACAACACAGTAGAAGACTCTACACATTGACATCACCAGATGGTCAAGATCAAAATCAAATTGATTATATTCTTTGTAGCCAAAGATAGAGAAGCTCTACACAGTCAGCAAAAATAATACTGGGAGCTGGCTGTGGCTCAGATCATGAACTCCTTATTGTAAAGTTCAGACTTAAACTAAAGAAAACAGAGAGAAATCACTAGATCATTCAGGCATGACCTAAATCAAATCCCTTACAATTAATAGGTAGTAGTGACAAATAGATTCAAGGGATCAGATATGATAGACAGAGTACATGAAGAACTACAGAGTTAATTACATTGTACCAGAGGTGATGGGCAAGACCATCCCCAAGAAAAAGTAATACAAAAAGGCAAAATGATTGTCTCAGGAGACCTTACAAATAGCTGAGGAAAGAAGAGAAGTGAAAAGCAAAGGAGAAAAGGAAAGATATACCCATTTGAATGCAGGGTTCCAAAGAATAACAAGGAGAGTTAAGAAAGCCTTCCTCAGGGATCAATGCAAAGAAATAGAGGAAAATAATAGAATGGGAAAGACCAGAGATCTCTTCAAGAAAATTAAGTTACCAAGGGGACATTTCTTGCACACATGGGCACAATAAAGGACAGAAATGGTATGGACCTAACAGAAGCATAAGATACTAAAAAGAGGTGACAAGAATACACAGAACTATACAAAAAAGATCTTCATGACTCATATAACCATGATTGCCAGGAGCCAGCGTGAGGAATCCCACCCATGACAAGGTCATGTGGCAGAGGCCTTGATGAGCAAGGCGAATCAGGCCTCAGGGTTCAGTTCAGTTCAGTTCAGTTGCTCATTCGTGTCCAACTCTTTGCGACCCCATGAATCACAGCACGCCAGGCCTCCCTGTCCATCACCAACTCCCAGAGTCCACCCAGACCCACGCCCATGGAGTCAGTGACGCCATCCAGCCATCTCATCCTCGGTCGTCCCCTTCTCCTCCTGCCCCCAATCCCTCCCAGCACCAGGGTCTTTTCCAATGAGTCAACTCTTCTCATGAGGTGGCCAAAGTACTGGAGCTTCAGCTTCAGCATCATTCCTTCCAAAGAAATCCCAGGGCCGATCTCCTTCAGAATGGACTGGTTGGGTCTCCTTGCAGTCCAAGGGACTCTCAAGTGTCTTCTCCAACACCACAGTTCAAAAGCATCAATTCTTCGGCGCTCAGCCTTCTTCACAGTCCAACTCTCACATCCATACATGACCACAGGAAAAACCATAGCCTTGACTAGATGGACCTTAGTCAGCAAAGTAATGTCTCTGCTTTTGAATATACTATCTAGGTTGGTCATAACTTTTCTTCCAAGGAGTAAGTGTCTTTTAACTTCATGGTTGCAATCACCATCTTCAATGATTCTGGAGCCCAGAAAAATAAAATCTGACACTGTTTCTACTGTTTTACCATCTATATCCCATGAAGTGATGGGGCCAGATGCCATGATCTTTGTTTTCTGAATGTTGAGCTTTAAGCCAACTTTTTCACTCTCCTCTTTCACTTTCATCAAGAGGCTGTTTAGTTCCTTTTCACTTTCTGCCATAAGGGTGGTTTCATCTGCATATCTGAGGTTGTTGATATTTCTCCCAGCAATCTTGATTCCAGCTCGTGTTTCTTCCAGTCCAGCGTTTCTCATGATATATTCTGCATATAAGTTAAATAAGCAGAGTGACAATATACAGCCTTGACATACTCCTTTTCCTATTTGGAACCAGTCTGTTGTTCCATGTCCAGTTCTAACTGTTGCTTCCTGACCTGCATACAGATTTCTCAAGAGGCAGATCAGATGGTCTGATATTCCAGTCTCTCTCAGAATTTTCCACAGGCCTCAGGGTTTTGCCCTGGTATTTCCTGAGCATGTACCCCCCCAAAATAAGAATCGGCCTGCCTTATTTTTCCACTCTTCTGAGACACTCTGGAAAAAGTCACCTCAGGGCTTTAATCTTCTGCATTTGAAAGGGTGTTTCAATCCAAAAACCTCTCTGATGGCTTTCTAGCCTGCCTGTAGGACTCGTACAGCTGCACATGTGATTGTTTGAGGCCTCCCAACTGCGGGAGGCACAGGAAGCTTAAAATATCCTAGGAATGTAGGGGCTTCCGAGGAGTCAAAATCATTAGCATAGGACTGATTAAAGGTTTCATTTGTTGAGCCAACACTTGCTGCCAAATTTTCATGTCTTTTATTTGTAGATATAGTTGGTATATAGAAAAAGAGGTAGTAGACCTGGTATTAGCAACATTAGATCTTTGAGTTAAGTACTTTCTTTGTTATAACCCACTGCACATTTGTTCTACAGGAATGTAACTTTATTTAGTACTTTGAGGGTGATGCAGAGTAAAGAAAAAACACTTCTAGGGAAAAGGAGTTTTCTGGTTGATAGACAATTATCCACAAAGAGAGTCATAAAAATGTTAACAGGCCTCTTGGCCAGAAGATAATGTAAACCACCTGAGACCTTTTGTATATGGGAGGGTATGAAAAAGAAAGCCTGGTCTCAATGAGGGTCAGGACTGCCGCCCCTGTATAACTATGCATATTCCATTATTTCTTTATGTACAACTTGGGGTATATAACCTGATTTTGAAAAATAAAGTTTTTTGGAGTCTTGCACCAATGCTGGGCTTCCCCATGTCGTTCTTTTCTCCCCCTTTTTGGCTGAATTCCCATCTGGAGCAGGGAGGCTTACCATGTCTACTTACTTGTCCTGGCTTTTAAGATCCACGTGAGGGGGAGCCCAAGGCGGGGCACCCCCCAATATTCAAGAGGACACCGGTGGCCTAACGTAGATGGTGCAAACCTCTTGTCTCGAGGTTTTATTTGTTTTCCCCATACATCAAGTTATTCAGCCTCCTTTTCTCCACCTAAATTTCCTACTATACTATTTCTTCCAATCTAATCTTATATCTCTAAATAAATAAGCTTTTCCTCGCCAACACCATCCCCACTTTGAATTCCCTTGACCCACCGGGGCTGGTCCCCAGCACACGATGGTATGATCACTGAATGCAAACTAAGTGGGCCTTGACTTGATGTAGGAAGCATCACTACAAACAAAGCTAGTGGAGGGGATGGAGTTCCAGTTGAGCTATTTCAAATCCTAAAAGATGATGCTGTGAAAGTGGTGAACGCAATATGCCAGCAAATTTGGAAAACTCAATAGTGGTCACAGATCCAGAACAGGTCAGTTTTCATTCCAATCTCAAAGAAAGGCAATGCCAAAGAATGTTCAAGCTACCACACAATTGCATTCATCTACATGCTAGCAATTAATGTTCAAAATTCTCCAAGCAATGTTTCAATATTACATACACTGAGAACTTGCAGATGTTCAAGCTGGATTTATAAATGGCAGAGGAACCAGAAATCAAATTGGCAACATCTGTTGGATCATAAAAAAAAATGCAAGAGAGTTCCCAGAAAAACCTTTACTTCTGATTTATTGACTATACCAAAGCCTTTGACTATATAGATCACAATAAACTGTGGAAAATTCTTCAAGGATGGGAATATCAGACCACCTTATCAGTCTCCTGAGAAATCTGTATGCATATCAAGAAGCAACAGTTAGAACTGGACACGAAACAACGGCCTATTTCCAAATTGGGATAGGAGTGCATTAAGGCTATATATTGTCACTCTACTTACTTAACTTATATGCAGAGTACATCGTGCAAAATGCCAGGTTGGATGAAGCACAAGCTGGAATCAAGATTGCTGGGAGAAATATCAATACCCTCAGATATGCAGATGACATCACCCTTATGGCAGAAAGCAAAGATTTCACTTTCTTGATGAAAGTGAAGGAGAAGAGTGAAAAAGCTGGCTTAAAACTCAAGGTTCAGAAAATGAAGATCATGGCATCCGGTCCCATCACTTTATGGCAAATAGGTGGGGAAACAATAGAAACAGTGACAGACTTTATTTTCTTGGGCTCCAAAATCACTGCAGATGCTGACTGCAGCAATGAAATTAAAAGTCACTTGTTCCTTGGAAGAAAAGCTATGACAAATGTAGATAGCATACTAAAAAGCAGAGACATTACTTTGCCAACAAAAGTCCATCTACTCAGAGCTATGGTTTTTCCAGTTGTCATGTATGGATGTGAGACTTGGACTGTGAAGAAAGATGAGTGCAAAAAAATTGATTCTTTTGAACTGTGGTGTTGGAGAAGACTCTTGAGAGTCCCTTGGACTGAAAGGAGATCAAACCAGTTAATCCTAATGGAAACCAGTGCTGGAACCAGATGCCATGACTTTAGGTTTCTGAATGTTGAGTTTTAAAGCCAACTTTTTCACTCTTTTTTCCCTCATCAAGAGGTTCTTTAGTTCCTCTTGCTTTCTGCCATTAGAATGGTATCATCTGCATATCTGAGGTTATTGATATATCTCCCAGAAATCTTGATTTCAGCTTGTTCTTCATCCAGCCTGGCATTTCACATGATGTATTCTGCATTTAAGTTAAATAAGCAGAGTGACAATATTTACTCCTTTCCCAATTTTGAACCAGTCAGTTGTTCCATGTAGGTTCTAACTCTTGCTTCTACATAGGTTTCTCAGGAGGCAGGAAAGGGAGTCTGATATTCCCATCTCTTTAAGAATTTCCCACAGTTTGTTATGATCCACACAAAGACTTCCTCATAGTCAATGAAGCAGAGGTAGAATTCTTGAATTTCTTTGCTTTATCTATGATCCAACAAATGTTGGCAATTCTATCTCTGGTTCCTCTGCCTTTTCTAAATTCAGCTTGAACATTTGTAAGTTCTCAGTACATGAACAACAGAAGCCTAGCTTGAAGGATTTTGAGCACAACCTTACTAACATGGGAAATGAGCATAATTTTCCAGTAGTCTGTATGTTCTCTGGTACTGCCCTTCTTTGGGATTGTAATGAAAACTGACCTGTTCCAATTCTATGGCCACTGCTGAGTTTTCCAAATTTACTGGCATATTGAGTGCAGCACTTTCATAGCATCATCTTTCAGGATTTGAAATCCTGAAGGTTGTAAAGACCTTACTAGACCTACTCCCATAATTTACATTTTAAGATAACAGGATTAGCCTGAAGGTTTTTCCCAGAGACTGTCCTCAAGCAGGGTACATTATTGTTATATAACCTAAGGAATGTAGAGCAAAAAAAAAAAAAAAAGTTTGTGCTTTCTTCCTCCTTGAGAATTCCAGACCCCTCTCTCCTTGGGGACCCATAGACTTCTTATCAATCTGCCTAAGAAATGATTCTCTCAATTCTTTGTATGACTAGGATATGAGAACATGTAATTTATCTAGTAGATACCAAAATTCTTAGTCATCCACTCCAATACATAAGTCCTACATGTTTAAGTTAAGAGAAAGTAAATGATAATTATCAATTTCTTCAAGATTTTGTGCTTCATTTTATTTCTGGCCTGATTTTTAAGACTTTGAGTGGGCAACAAAGGCTAATATATTGGCCATATATGCTATAACTGAAGAATTATTTAAGAGTTTCAGATGCAAAGATTCCTATTAAAGATTTTCTTGAGTGTGCAAGAAGGTTTTTATCAAGCACCTAAAATTATGTCCTTTAGGAATACTCTTAGAATAGAGGTTTGTTTCCTTTCATTCTGCTTGTGAAATTATGGCCACTGTCTACAAAAATGATCCATGATTTGATTATTTTCCTGGAAGATTTAAAATGGAAGAGAAAAATAACAAGGGAATAGGAAATGAATTTTGTGAAAATACCAGACTCTAGTATATGGCAACTGTTTAATATTACAGCAATCTAGAAAAGGCTTGAATGAACGAAATAACTTGCCCAAAGTCACCCAAGACAGAGTCAATGTTTGAACACCTATCTGTTTGGAAAACCTCTGCTCACTCCAGTGTCAAGTTCTGAAAGTGTGACCCCCACTCCATCAGTATCAGCATTACCTAGGAATTTGTCACAAATGCAAATTTGGAGGTCTTGCCCCCAGACCTTCTAAAAAATACCTCTGAGAAGGGGGCACACAATTTATATTTTATTAGGTTTCTGAGTAACTCTGATGCACACTCAAATTTGAGAACCCCTGCATTGTGCCAGACTAATTCACAATAAGAGAGGACATAGGCCTATTGTGTAAAATGAAAAAGGTGCTAATGGTAGCAGACTCTTAATTAAAAAAGCACAGACCCTGGACATCCAGGGTCTAGCTCAGACCCTGGCTCCTACTTCTAAATACATATTGAGCATGAAACTTAGAGGATAATAATCAGGAATAGCTGGTGCCCTAAAGGGAGATTTCCCTGGTGGCTTAGATGGTAAAGAATCTTCCTGCAAAGCAGGAGACTTGGGTTCAATCCCTGGGTTGGGAAGATCCCATGGAGTAGGAAATGGCAACCTACTCCAGTGTTCTTGCCTGAAGAATTCCATGGACAGAGGAGCCTGGTAAGCCAAAGTTCATGGGGCTGCAAAGAGTTGGACATAACTGAGCAACTAACACTGAAGGGAAACAAACACACTGAGTCCTTCCTTTTTCAGCATTTTAAAGACGGAAACAGACTAGTCCACTTATAAGACTCAGAAAGGTTTACTGATTTGCTCCAACAGTTCCCCAATATCTAGTTGTGCTTATTCTTTTGACCCCCTATTCCTTTGCTGCACATCACTTGAACCATCAGATACAGAACTGCTGCCTTTTCCTCTTTGGAGACACTATAAGTTTGACATGATTTTAATTTCCAAATTCTGAAGAGAATTTTAATTTTTAATTCAGCCTTTCTACTTCCTGGGCTTCCCTGGTAGTTCAGTTGGTAAAGAATCTGCCTGCAATTCAGGAGACTCCAGTTCAATTCCTAGGTCAGGAAGATCCCATGGAGGAGGGATAGGCTACCCACTCCAGTATTCTTGGGCTTCCCTGGTGACTCAGGTGGTAAAGAATCTGCCTGCAAGGCAAGAAACCTGGGTTTGATCCCTGGGTTGGGAAGATCCCCTGGAGGAAGGCATGACAACCCACTCCAGTATTCTTGCCTGGAGAATCCCCATGGAGAGAGGAGCCTTGCAGGCTACAGTCCATGGGGTTGCAAAGAGTCAGTCACAACTGAGTGAATTTTAATTTTTTTTATAATTTAAACTTATTTATTTTAATTGGAAGCTAATTACTTTACAGTATTATATTGGTTCTGCCACACTTCAATATGAATCTGCCACGGGTGTGCACATGTTCCCATCTTTTAATTTTTAACTCAGCCTTTCTACTTCCTGGCTCTGGGCCAAGGAAGCCAGCCACCAGTTCTTTTTTTATTTTTTTGGCTATATTAAGCCTTCACTGTGGCATGTGGTCTTTCTCTAGTTATGGTGTGTTGGCTTCTCATTGTGGTGGCTTCTCTTAATCCAGAGCATGGATTCTAGGGCACATGGACTTCAGTAGTTGCGGTCTGTGGGCTCAGTAGCTGTGGCTCATGAGCTCTAGAGCACAGGCTTGGCAGTTGTGGTGCACAGTTCAGTTGCTCTTTGGCATGTGGAATCTTCCTGGATCAGGGATTGAATCTGCATTCACTACATTAGCAGGCAGCTCCTTAACCACTGGAACACCAGAGAAGTCCCTGGCAACCAGTTCTTCACCCATTTTTATCAGGTGTGAAAAAACTGAGAGAGAGATGCTAATATTAACCTCCTCCAGAAATACAGCCTAGGGCCCCTGGTTAAGTAAGCTGCAGTCAGCAAGGAAATTGTGTACAGCTGGCAAGCAGAAATATAATCAAGAATGAAGACAACAAACGCCTGTTGTCATTTGGGAATATTTTCATTCCTAGGTCTCCCACCACACTGTAAGACCTCTCTGTTGAAAGATGCATGATGGAGAAATTGAAAATTAGATACCAAGCACCAGGAACTTTGTTGTCAGTGACAAGGAAATAGAGGACAGGAAATAGGTACAAGGTGGCAAGAAAGAATTTGCTAAAACCATGGTTGGGTAGGCTCCTGGCAGAGGAGGATGGGTGAGCAGAATTCAAATCGCTACATAGATTATCCACTTAAGAAAGAGATGGAGAACAGTGAACAGAATCCATGCAAATCCTGAGAACTATTGGGTGAATATGAAAAGGGGAGAAAACTGTTTGGGCCACTGCCAAGCAAAAGCAAGAGAATGAATCAGACTTCCAGATAAGCTGAATGTAAAATGCAATGCCAGTCTGAAAAGCTTCTGTTTGTTATTGATCATTAAAAGATTAAAGGGTGGTATTATTCTGGTTATGGTTTTATTCCAAACAACTGCACTGTGACTTGTAAGATGGTATAAAGATGAGGAGGCAAGTTGGTACAAAGGTCCCTGCATGATTTGCCCCCTAGTAAGAGCCCAAGGAGGCCTGGGCTCACAAGGAGTAAGGGCATATCAAACAGTGTAGGAACTCAGGTTCAAGATCAAGATAAGAATTGAAAATAATCCCAAATATATTCAAGTTAGAAAAATGGATAGAGTCAAAAATAGACATTTGGGAATAAAAGAAAAATAACACAGGAGGTGAGCATCAAATCATCCAAAACGTTGTTAGCATTTGTGGCTTTTTAAATTAAGTGACAGCTGGTTATAAATAAGTTCCTGGTTCAGTGGGGTGAGGGTCAGAAGTTGGGCAAATACCAGTTCAGTGGTTTAACAAAGTCCCTCTCTTACAGCCTCAGTCTACAAAGAGAATAAATTGGGATTTTTTTCCTTGGGCTGTACCTGAACTCCCACCATGCAATTGTTTTAAAAAAAAAAAAGATACACGTAGAAAAGGCTATGAAATGCAAAGGACATTAAATGCAAGGTTATGATATTATGGTGTCATTTCTCTAATGTGACACTGGCTTCTTGGTTCAGTGTGAGGGTTGGTCTGTTTGTGAGCTGGTTGGTTGCAAGGGAGAAAAACTCAAGAATGATATGCTTGAGACAGAAGTTAAGTCCAAGCAAACAATACAGTGGAAGTCCCTTTATCTGGTGGGGATTTCTACGAAAAGCCCTCCAACTGTTAGGCTAGTGATTCTCTATTGATTTCCACTGCAACAACAGAGGGGTTGATTTTTTTCACTTGCCACATGTAGCGTGCACCCCAATTACTATCTCTGAAATTTACTGCAAAATGAGTGACTATCTCACTCTCAATTTAGTCTTTAAGATGGATAAAAGCGAAACAGAGAGTCTAGCTTACCTCCAGGGCCTTCTGCTGAAGCTGTCTTCAGTTCAGTTCAGTTCAGTTCAGTCGCTCAGTTGTGTGCGACTCTTTGCGACCCCATGTATCGCAGCACGCCAGGCCTCCCTGTCCATCACCATCTCCCAGAGTTCACTCAGACTCATGGCCATTGAGTCCGTGATGCCATCCAGCCATCTCATCCTCTGTCGTCCCCTTCTCCTCCTGCCCCCAATCCCTACCTGCATCAGAGTCTTTTCCAATAAGTCAACTCTTCACATGAGGTGGCCAAAGTACTGGAGTTTCAGCTTTAGCATCATTCCTTCCAAAGAACACCCAGGGCTGATCTCCTTCAGAATGGACTGGTTGGATCTCCTTGCAGTCCAAGGGACTCTCAAGAGTCTTCTTCAACACCACAGCTGTCTACTGGGTTATAAACTCAGCCTTACTCATGTCTGTATGAGCATAAAACAGAGCAGTCTTCTGGGTTTGTGTGAGCACAACGAGAACCCATTGCTAAAACCATGTGATTGGTGAATTCTTAGCATAGACATCACTAATTATCTAATCAATGGCTATACTCCCCTCACATCACCCACTCCTACCATCTTCCCCCTTAGCTCACACTTGCTTCTTCCTTACTAACCTGATTTGTTCAGGGCAGTAATGTAGCCATCTACAATTTGCTCCCTTGTAGATAGTGGTAGTCTTATTGCACATGCCTAACTGATTAAATATAGGCTAACATCCACGGATAAAAGGGTTAAGCCTTGCTAAAAAATACCCCACCACCATTCACTTTACTTCCTGTAATTGTGAGGCCTAGATACATAACCATTTCACCATCTTTAACCAGTAGGTGACCAGCAGGGGGAAGGAAGGCTGACCCAGCCAGAATGGAGACAGAGCCTGAGTCCCCAGGGCCATCTCTGGGACTGGTAGCTGCAACACTTTCTTGTTGCTTTTTATTGAGAAAAATCCCTTGTTTCAACTTCTCTCAGCTGATATTTTATTTTCAGATGAACATATTCCTAATTAACAAGAGGAACTTTCTAAGGAATATTGAAGCTATGTAGCCCATCAGTTCATTTGAGCCCTTTACTGGGAAGATAGTGAAGGCAAGTAAGAATGATAAGGAAATTCTGGAGAGATGACACACAGTGACTGGTGTTGACTGATACATCATCATTTTGACATAAGTAGAAAATGCTATGACATTTTAAAGGCAAACTGTGGAAATGACTTGCAGGGTTACTCAATTTATTAATCTATGAATATTTACTAAACCCTGTTCTGCACCCAGCATCTTCTTCACTTAATCCTATCAACCCATGCTCCCCTCTATCTTTGCTTCAAAGTTACTGACACACCAAAATATTATGACCCAGAGGCAAGGACAAGGTAAGGACTCTTAAACGAGCAAGATTTCCCAGCCATTGAACTGTAAATATGAAAGCATCATCTCTGTAGTGTTATGTGTCCAGAACTCTTCTAAGTGTTTTACATACATTTGCTCATTTAATTTCACAAAACAACCCTGTGAGGCAGCTGTTTTTTCCTATATATTGTATATTTTTACAATGAATATAAAAACAGCATGCTATTATTATAACTACCTTTAAGGGGAGGAGTGGAAGTGAGCGAAGAGAAGTTAAGTACATTAGGATATTGTACATGATAGTATAGGATAAGAACATTACAACATAGGATAAAGGATGTTATAGTATAGGATAAGGACATTATAGTATAGAATATAGTACATTATAGTATAGGACAAGGAGGTCATAGTATACATTACAGTATAGAGTAAGGACATTATAGTATAGGATATGGTATGTAATAGTATAGAATAAGGACATCACAGTATAGGATATAGTACATTATAGTACAGGACAAGGACATTATAGTATAGGACAAGTATATTATAGCATAGGATGTATATCCTATGTGTTATATTATAGAATAAGAAAGTGATAGAACAAGTATGTTTTAGTACAAGATGAGTGAGAGAGGCGTGGTCTGAATGTTGGCAATCTGGCTCTAGAATCTGGGCTCCTAAGTGCATTGCTCTCTATTCTCTCTCCCAGGACACTGTAGGAACCCTGATGGACCTCAGGTTGAGGCATTCACTGGGTATCCTCTATCTCCCCTCAACTTACCAGTTTGTGCCCTTCTCTGCCTTCCTCTGTGTCCCACAGACTGAAGGCTGCCTGCATCATGCAGGCTCCCTTGACTCCCAGGCTGCAGGTTTGACATTGCAAAGGGCTGACATGAGATGAGAGGGAGAGAACAGGATATTTATTCCCAATTCCCTTCCCTCACTCCTTTGTCCTCCTCACAGTGCCAGCCAAGTTTACTTCCTCATCTGCTCCTGCTGGGCAGCAACTCTCGACAGACTGTGGTCGCCATGTCTCCTCCCTCCCCTCTCTAGGCCTGGGCAGTTCACAGCCCTTCTATGTTGCCAATCTCTGGGTGTTTCCCCATCCTTCAGGGCCTGCTTTATCTCAATCCATGTTCATTAACTTCTCTTCACCTAAAACTTTCAATTTGTCATCCATTTCCCTCCATGGCCATGACCTGACCTATACAAAGGTTCCTCTCTCTGGTCAGGGTGGTCTCAGGAAGGGACACACTAGTGTGACACTCGGCTCTGTTTCCCTAAGATCATCTCAGATCTTCAAAATAGGTTCAGTTCAGTTCAGTCACTCAGTCGTGTCCAGCTCTTTGCGACCCCATGAATCGCAGTATGCCAGGCCTCCCTGCCCATCACCAACTCCTGGAGTTCACACAGACTTGCATCCATCGAGTCAGTGATGCCATCCAGCCATCTCATCCTCTGTCGTCTTCTTCTCCTCCTGCCCCCAATCCCTCCCAGCATCAGGGTCTTTTTCAGTGAGTCAACTCTTCACATAAGGTGGCCAAAGTACTGGAGCTTCAGCTTCAGCATCATTCCTTCCAAAGAAATCCCAGGGCTGATCTCCTTCAGAATGGACTGGTTGGATCTCCTTGCAGTCCAAGGGACTCTCAAGAGTCTTCTCCAACACCAAAATAGGTTAATATATACTAAAAGGGATTTTTTTTAAGATAATTAAGGTGTCAAAGTCAGGAAGATACAAAAATTATAAATGTTACACATCTAATAAAAATTCAAAATGTATAAAATAAAAATTGATGAAACTAAAGAAAGAGACAAAAAAAATACTCTAGCCAAAAACTTCAACACAACTCTCTCAAAAATAGTAGAATAACTAGATAACATCAATAAATATTCTGAACAATTGACCCTGTCTTCATACCATTACCAACCATGTCCATATCAGGGGGACACATCTTTTATAGGTATTTAGAAACAAAATAATTTTAAACACTACCACACTGCTGATACTGTATACCAAGCTAAGTGCCAATGAACTATAGAATCTTTAACAAGAAGGCTGTGAAAGCTAAGGACTCTTGAAACTTTAAAAGGGAGAACTTATGAAAAGCCACGTAAAGAACAAGCTGGAAGTTCAAAAGATGGAATCTGGCTATGATATGATCCATTCATATAAAGTCCTAAATTTCATCACTATGCTAGAAGTCTAGATAGGAGCTACTCTTAGGGTGTATCAACTGGAAGATGGTATACAGAGGACTTCCAGGATATTGATTCAGTTCAGTTCAGTTCAGTGGCTCAGTCGGGTCTGACTCTGCGACCCCATGAATTGCAGCATGCCAGGCCTCCCTGTCCATCACCAACTCCTGGAGTTCACCCAGACTCACATCCATTGAGTCGGTGATGCCATCCAGCCATCTTATCCTCTGTCATCCCCTTCTCCTCCTGCCCCCAGTCTCTCCCAACATCAGGGTCTTTTCCAATGAGTCAACTCTTTGCATGACATGTCCCAAGTACTGGAGTTTCAGCTTTCGCATCATTCCTTCCAAAGAACATCCAGGGCTGATCTCCTTTGGAATAGACTGGCCGGATCTCCTTGCAGTCCAAGGAACTCTCAAGAGTCTTCTCCAACACCACACTTCAAAAGCATCAATTCTTCAGCACTCAGCCTTCTTCGCAGTCCAACTCTCACATCCATACATGACCACAGGAAAAACTATAACCTTGACTAGACAGACCTTAGTTGGCAAAGTAATGTCTCTGTTTTTGAATATACTATCTAGGTTGGTCATAACTTTTCTTCCAAAGAGTAAACGTCTTTTAATTTCATGGCTGCAGTCACCATCTGCAGTGATTTTGGGGCCCAGAAAAATAAAGTCTGACAGTTTCCACTGTTTCCCCATCTATTTCCCATGAAGTGATGGGATCGGATGCCATGATCTTCATTTTCTGAAAGTTGAGCTTTAAGCCAACTTCTTCACTCTCCTCTTTCACTTTCATCAAGAGGCTCTTTAATTCCTCTTCACTTTCTGCCATAAGGGTGGTGTCATCTGCATATCTGAGGTTATTGATATTTCTCCCAGAAATCTTGATTCCAGCTTGTGTTTCTTCCAGTCCAGCGTTTCTCATGATGTACTCTGCATATAAGTTAAATAAGCAGTTCAGTTCAGTTCAGTTCAATCGCTCAGTCATGTCCGACTCTTTGTGACCCCATGAACGCAGCCTCCCTGTCCATCACCAAGTCCCAGAGTTCACTCAGACTCACATCTATCGAGTCAGTGATTAATTTGTCTACATGCTGGTTACACTGCTGTGCACAATCTGTATTAATAAGAACACTTTAAGCTATTAAGTCATGTATAAATGTGAGAGTTGAACCATAAAGAAGTCTGAGTGGCAAGGAATTGATGCTTTTGAACTGTGGTGTTGGAGAAGACTTTTAAGAGTCCCTTGGACTGCAAGATCAAACCAGTCAATCCTAAAGGAAATCAACCTGAAATATTCATTGGAAGCACTGATGCTGAAGCTGAAGCTCTAATACTTTGGCCACCTGATGTGAAGAACTGACTCATTTGAAAAGACCCTGATGCTAGGAAAGACTGAGGGCAGGAGGAGAAGGGAACAACAGAAGATGAGATTATTGGATGGCATTATAGACTCAATGAACATGAATCTAAGTAAACTCCAGGAGACAGTGAAGGACAGTGAAGACTCGTATGCTGCAGTCAATGGGGTTGCAAAGAATTGGACATGACTTAGCAACTGAACAACAACTTCAAGCTATGAAGTGTACACTTTTTGGACTTTGGGGATGTATATTAATCATGAGCAACAAAACATTTTTAAAAGAAAACTCTAGGAACTTCACTTATTTTCAGTTACTGGTTTATCTTCATGAATGTTAGTTGGAATGGAAAAATAGCACATATATCTCATATTCTACTCTGGCTGCCATGTGTGTGCTTGAAAGAAACATTAGCCCTCAATGCAGTACCACAAATAACAAAGTAATCTGCTAAGTAAATAAATAGGAATTACATTTAATAAAATAGAAAGTCTTTCTGTTAATTCCTGGTAGGGATTGCTGGCCCCAGTTCTTCACTCTTCCATATATCCAAGCACTATGCTATGAGCTTTTGAAAAAAGAAATTTCCTCCTGCCTCCATTGATGGTATACAGTTCCCTAACCTTTGCCTGTGGACTTGATTTTGTTATTTTCTTTAGCCAGTTATACATATGAGGAGCACCAATTCCAAGGCTCAACCTTCAGAGGCCACATGTATTTTTATTTTCTGTTTTGTGTCTCTGTCATTGCCTTAAGAAGTAGCTGTTCCTGATCCTGAACCTTAGAACAAAGCACATGCAGCAGCTGTAACCTCAACTTAAAGCAAGGACACCTTAACAAACCAGAAGCTAAGTTAACACTTATCGTTAACAACTGAGATTTTTTTGTAGCTGCTTGTTATACAGCAATAGCTAACCACTACACTAGCCAAACTCTTGGACTGCAAGGAGATCCAACCAGTCCATTCTAAAGGAGATCAGCCCTGGGTGTTCTTTGGAAGGAATGATGCTAAAGCTGAAACTCCAGTACTTTGGCCACCTCATGCGAAGAGTTGACTCACTGGAAAAAACTCTGATGCTGGGAGGGACTGGGGGCAGGAGGAAAAGGGGGTGACAGAGGATGAGATGGCTGGATGGCATCACCAAGTCGATGGACGTGAGTTTGTGTGAACTCTGGGAGATGGTGATGGACAGGGAGGCCTGGCGTGCCGCGATTCATGGGGTTGCAAAGAGTCGGACACAACTGAGTGACTGAACTGAATTGAACTGAACACTAGCCAAAAGCCAGAAATGTGTCAATGAAGCCAGTTATAAAATTCTGCCTGATCCCTTCAAGCTGTAAGACCTACTCATACACAACGTAACCTGTACTAGGTCTTAAAATATTGTTATTATTGCTACTGTTGTTGCAGTGATCATAATGATGATGATGATGTCTAGCTTCTGACATTTGTGCATGAGAGGAGCCAAGGGCAGGCCCAGGTCAAAGCTAGAGAAAGGCACTGTGTGCCAGGTAAGAGATGTGAGAACAACTTATAAATAGTATAGAGTTCCTGACTTTCTTTGCTTCTAGTTTTGTGGTCTGTTTACAAATGTCTGCCTTCTGCAGTCCTGAGTAAAGACCTCTACTACTTAGTGAAACCTTATGGACCATACTGCTTGAAATGGGCCTCACTTTCCTCCTCTTCACCACGGAGCACACCCTTGTTGTGGATCCTAGGGCTTGGCAAATGGATCCCTGACACATTGAGCAGAAAGAGCCCTCTCGATCAGTAAAGGAGGCCACTGTTCCCCATCACACCTAGTGAGAGTTAGCACCTTCCTCTCCTCCATCAAAACTATGTGCTCTGATGCCCTGGTGTTGGAGCCCCAGCTCAGGTGATGAGTACTTTCGTGAGCCTCTCACCGGTGCATCCTTACGTCTAACCATGCCTCTGAAGCTACAGTGAGAAAGCTTGAGTCCTGCCTTGGCAAGCCCTTGAAGTTCATTGGTTTTAAAATTTTAAAATGTGCTCCAAGAGCTCAGAGCAGTGATGGCAAAAGAGAGCATACTAATAGTCTTTGGCAGAAGTGCTACTTCCTGACATTCAGCAGCTCTTGGAGAGGCTTCATTTCTATACTCAGCAGGTCTCAGAATGGTCTTTGTAAATCCAGAATCCAGCCTCTGTAGAAACAAGAATGAAGTTTAGAGCACCTGGCAGGCATCTGAGAAAGAGGCCCAATTTGGAATAAGACAGAGGTGCCAGGGCACACTGGCTTTCCACTTACAGAGCAGCCTACTTTTTCTGTGGCTAAATGAATCAGAAAGCAAGTAAAATTTCCAAAGATCCTCAGTAGGCCTGCCAAAGTTCTTAGGATTTTCGTGCATTGTCTTATTTAATCCTTATAGTGGCCCTGAGAGATCTCTTTTTCACCTCTGTAAATGAAAAAAATGGGGCTCAAATAGATTAGACTCATTCAAGGTCATGTGGCTGGTTAAAATGAGAATACAAGTTGGAAGATGGATCTATTCCACTGTGTTCTTAGAATCCAAATGGTAAATGTGACAACAGGAGAACTTCGATAAGACAACTACCAATGGCAAATATTTTCCAAAAGTCTACAGCTGCCTCATCTGAATGACAGGGTAGAAATCTGCCCCTAGAATCCAAGCTGGGCTTTTAGTCTCCATCAGCCATTGTTAGAGAATATTGTATTAGGTGACCCCACTTCAAGTAGAACAGAGAGCCCTCTCCCTGATAGGTTTCTGGATACTCTCAGATCACTCCGTTTAACAACCCAAACTTAGAATTATTGCAACTCCATAGTAGATGGCACTGTCAGGAAGTAAACAGGACAGACCTGCTCCAAAAAAAAAAATGATGGCAAATGTGGCATTTCACCAACATACAAGTGAACACCAAAACAAAACTTTGAGATATTCACCTACATTCTGCCTCAATACATTTCACAACTTAGACAAAGGCTACTCTAGGAAGCTAACTATGATTTTGACACAAATTTGGATTCCAATATAAGAAATATTTGTAAACATTTATTTTATACCCATCACTGTGCTAGGACTTTCCCCATGAGTTATCTTGTTTATCTTCTTTACCAGCCCTGTGAGTGAGGGATCTCTGTTGCCTGAGAAAAGTGAAATCCATACAAGTTACATACACACCATACTCAGCATCTCACAACTAAGAATGATGAAGCTGCATGTTAACTCAGCTCTTTTGAAGAGCAGTTCAGAATTCCCAGCTACAAACAGTTGTGGCTGCATGTAATCACTTGGATTTTTCAATAATTATTAAACAGTAAGAATACCACTGATGATAAAGCTGAAACTCTAATACTTTGGGCTCCTCATGCAAAGAGCTGACTCATTGGAAAAGACCCTGTTACTGGGAGGGATTTGGTGCAGGAGGAAAAGGGGATGACAGAGGATGAGATGGCTGGATGGCATCATCGACTTGATGGACATGAGTTTGAGTAGACTCCGGGAGTTGGTGATGGACAGGGAGGCCTGGCATGCTGTGATTCATGGGGTCACAAAGAGTTGGGCACAACTGAGCAACTGAACTGAACAGAACTGAAGAATACCACTACTGGGAAAGAGTGAGAGTTGGACCATAAAGAAAGCTGTTGGACCAAGTGAGAGTTGGACCATAAAGAAAGCTGAGCACCAAAGAATTGATACTCTTGAACTGTGGTGTTAGAGAAAACTCTTGAGAATCTCTTGGACTGCAAGGAGATCAACCAGTTAATCCTAAAGGAAATCAGTCCATTGGAAGGACTAATGCTGAAGCTGAATCTCCAATATTTTGGCTACTTGATGTGAAGAACTGACTCATTGGAAAGGATCCTGATGCTGGGAAAGATTGAAGGCAGGAGGAGAAGGGGATGACAGAGGATGAAATGGTTGGATGGCATCACAGACTCAATGGACATGAGTTTGAGCAAGCTCCCAGAGTTGGTGATGGACAGAGAAGCTTGGTGTGCTGCAGTCCATGGGGTTGCAAAGAGTTGGCTATAGCTGAAAGACTGAATTGAACTGAAGAGTACCACAATATTTTGAATAATATAGCATCACTGGATAAAAGATGCTACCTCCAAAGGTGGAAATTTGAATGATAACTAGATTGTACATGAGGGAAGAATTCACATCTGATTCTTCTTAATAAATATTCTTAAACAAATGCTTCTTGAAGGAAAACCAAACCAGGGCTTACATATCTAATTTTAACAGAATCACTTACTTTATAGGCCCCCAATGTGGTTTTATAATGACCTCCCTTTATGGAGCAATAACATTTCATTGATTAGCCAAGTGGTCAGCCTTAAAGATGCTAAATTCAGAAAAAAGTGCTCTAGGCTTTAGGAAGATTTTCATTCCTTGTAGGGAGTTAGGGCCATGATTACTAGATGGGTTTCTAGGAGTTCTTAGAGGTATGTCATCAATGTTCTATCCACAAGCATTTGAAAAGGCTAGTGGAAATTCTCTGTTTATATTAACATATGATCTTATGAATCAACAGATAAATAAGTCTTATTTTAGCTGGAATTATATCAATTCATTGATTAGAAAGACTGATAGGAAGCCATGGTCAGTAGACAAAAAGATAGGCAAAGCTCTATATACAGTGAAATAAGAAAATGATTCATTATTACTCATTTATACCCAACAAAATGAAGTTTGCAATAAAAGATGAAAATACTAATAAAAACAAATGAGCAGAAAAATATGAAAAGGTAGTTCACAGAAAGAGAAACCTCCAAGCAATATTACTAATAATCAGAGAAATGCAAATCAAAATAAATATGTTTATCATATTAGCAAAAGTAAAAAAAAAAATTATGTGATACCAAGTATTGGCAAGAACATGCAGAAATGGGAAACTTGATACACTGCTACTGGAATTATGTCCCAGTATAGCCATTTTGGAAATAAATCTGGTGTAGATAGTAAAGATGAGTGTGTGCATCCTTGAAATCACAGCATCACCAATCCAAGGCATAGTCCCTAAAGAAATCCTTGTCTCGATCCAGAAGGAGTCAAGGATGTTCATTTGACTCCTTTTTGTGAAAGTAGGAAATTGGAGGCAGCCTGGTTTATTCATTAGGGGAATGAAGAAATCAAACGTAGACCGGAGAGTACTCCACTGGAATTAGAAGCAATGAACTAGATGTTCTACATGATAAAACAATATAACTACCACTACAATATTATAAAGTAATTAACCTCCAATTAAAATAAATAAATTAATTTAAAAAATATAACTAAATCTCAGAAAGTTAGTGTTAGGTGATGAAAGTAAAAATCAGAATGAAGGCTACAGGTGGTCCAGTGGCTAAGAATCTGCTCTCCCAATGCAGGGGGTTTGGGTTTGATCCCTGGTCAGGGAACTGGATCCCACATGCTAAAACTAAGAGTTTGCATGCCACATCTAAAAAGATCTCACATGCTGCAACTAAATATCCAGCATGCTACAACAAAGATGGAAGCTCCTGCGTGCCATGACCAAGACCCTGTGCAGTCAAAAATAAATAAATAAATATATATATATATATATATTTTTAAAAAGCTAATAAAGGTTACAATGTAAAACCACCCCAAAGAACACACACATCATGTTTTCTAATATGATATGAAATATTTCCTGCTATACCTGTAAAGAAGAATGTCACAGCCATCAGGGATTGCAGCCTTTCTAATGTAAGTTTCTGAGACCAGGAAAACAATTCTGCGCTATCAGGCAGCCATCAGCCACTTCCCAGTTTAGTGCTGAGAAGTTAGAGGTTGGGGAGTGATGTGAGAAAGTGCAAGAAGCAGCCATCCACCATACAATAAAAGGTGAATGAAGAATTAAGGGTGTGAACAAGCAAGAAGCAGAATTTGGCCCCAAATAGCTAAAATGCACTTGATGGTGGTGGTTTAGTCACTAAGTCCTGACTGACTCTTGCGATCCCATGAAAGGAATGAATTCTATGAGCCCAGATGTTTGCATTTTCTATAAATAGAAGAGTGCTAAATCCCTTAACAAAAGATACCTGGTTTCTTTAATTAATAATAATCTTTTAAAATTAAGATTATCAGGCCCCTTCCATGTAGCCTGGTTCCTCCCCACCCACCTCCTTGAAAACAAGGTCACCTGAGATGTTGTCTCCTGGGCTTGAAGTCCTCAGAATTCCTGACTTTCAGGTTGTGATTACCATTTTAGACACTAAGAATCCACACAAACTTAAGGATATGCATCTGACACATTAAACAGGCTGCCTAGTGACCAACACACTTTAGATAAAGAGTGGGAGAGAGGCTAAGGCATAAAAGAGAAAATAAAAATATAACAAGAGCAGGAAAGATAGCTAGTGGGAAGCTGCTGCATAACACAGGGAGCTCAGCATGGTACTCTGTGATGACCTAGATGGGTGGGATGGCGGGATAGGAGGGAGGTTCACATATGTTTAGCTGACTCACATT
Organism: Aepyceros melampus; assembly: GCA_006408695.1. Lineage (NCBI taxonomy): Eukaryota > Metazoa > Chordata > Mammalia > Artiodactyla > Bovidae > Aepyceros > Aepyceros melampus. The sequence goes on along the minus strand of SJXQ01002841.1, from coordinate 132,624 downwards.
GTTGTACAGCAGAAACTAACACAACATTGTAAAGCAATTATCCTCCAATTAAAAATATATACTATGATAAATCATAATGGAAAGGAACATTTAAAACAGAATGCATGTATGTTTTAAAATCAAATCACTTTGCTGTATAACAGGAATTAACAACATTGTAAATCAACTAATTGTTGCTGTTGTTGTTTATTCACTAAGTCATATCCAACTCTTTGTGACCCCATGGACTTTAGCCCATCAGGCTTCTCTGTCAATGGGATTTTACAGGCAAGAATGCTGGAATGGGTTGCATTTCCTCCTCTATGGTATCTTCCCAACACAAGGATTGAAACTGAGTCTCCTTCTTGTTCTTGCAGGGACGGGGGCGCCTTGTGGGCTGTTGCCTCTGGGGTCGCACAGAGTCGGACATGACTGAAGCAACTTAGCAGCAGCAGCAGCAGCTCCTTCATTAGCGGGTGAATTCTTTACCACTCAGCCATATACTCAAAAGAAAAAAAAATTAAGTTAAAAAAAAAAACAACAAAAAAGTGGGAACTCTAGTGATAGTGCACTGCTAACTGAAAAGAATGCTGATCTTAACTCCATGCATCTGAGGTCCAAACAAATAAAGTATGTACTGCATAGCAAACAGGGTAATGGGAAAACACTGAGCTTGGTAATGATCTTCAGGCTCTTTCAGTCAAGATTCTGCCATTATCATTGGATGAAACCCCCCAGATTCCAGGGAATGTTGACAGTTTCTATCATTCAGTTCCAATTCTTCCTCTGTGATTCTGAAGAGCTCTAAGCCACATGAGGTGTTCAGTTAAGAGCCCAGTTCCATCTTTAGCTTCCAGGAGAAAAGATCAATACAAACAATGGTTGTGATTACATCTGAACCAGCTTAGTATAAAAATAAATGACTGCCACAGATAGAGAGGAGAAAGGTAGATAGTAACTTGGAAGGAAAACACAATGCTAATCCATCCTTCTACATTTCCTATCAAAGTTGAAACCTTTTTAGCAATGACTCTGCTGTGGCTTCCCAGTTATCCCTCAATTAGGTGAAGAAATTTCAGGAAATAGCCAAATCAGGAAAATATAATTGGTTGTTCTAAGAAAGATAATTGGAGACAGTTAACCTCCTAAATTACCATCCAGACTGAAGACTCCCGAGTTCTTAATAAACAAGCAAATAAGAAAACAAATAAAGAAATCAGAAGCAGTTACATTTGCTGCCAATGAGCAATAAGAAAAAAAAAATTGCTTCAACAAGTAAGAAATATTTTCTAGAGCAAAACAAAAGGCACAAGAAAACTGGGAGTGATTCTGTTGAGGTGTGCAAGTGTGTGTGTGTGTGAAAATGTAAAGTCACTCAGTTGTGTCCACTCTTTGTGACCCTGTGGACTGTAGCCCACCAGGCTCCTCCATCCATGGGATTCTCCAGGCAAGAATACTGGAGTGGGTTGCCATTTCCTTCTCCAGGGGATCTTCCCGACCCAGGGATTGAACCCAGGTCTCCTGCATTGCAGGCAGACAGTTTAACCTCTGAGCCACCAAAGAAGCCCCTGAGGTATGCAAACAGTTGTTTAAATATGAATCTGTGAAAGAGTCAGTCATGTAGAGTATAGAGTGTACAAGGTAGTAAAAAGTGCAACAAACCTAGACAGCATATTAAAAATCAGAGACATTACTTTGCCAACAAAGGTCTGCCTAGTCAAGCCTATGATTTTTCAAGTAGTCATGTACGGATATAAGAGTTGGGCTATAAAGAAAGCTGATTGTGGAAGATTTGATGCTTTTGAACTGTGGAGTTGGAGAAGACTCTTGAAAGTCCCTTGGACTGCAAGGAGATCCAACCAGTCCATCCTAAAGGAGATCAGTCCCAGGTGTACATTGGAAGGACTGATGTTGAAGCTGAAACTCCAATACTTTTTGGGCACCTGATGGGAAGAGCTGACTCATTGGAAAAGACCCTGATGCTGGGAAAAAGCAGGAGGAGAAGGGGATGACAGAGGATGAGATGGTTGGATGGCATCACCAACTCAATGGAATTGAGTTTGAGCAGGCTCTGGGAGTTGGTGATGGACAGGAAGGCCTGGCATGCTGTGGTCCATGTGGTCATGAAGAATCGGACACAACCGAGCGACTGAACTGAAATGAACATTGCAAAAAGAACTTCACATATTGAATAATTACTGGTATCCAATCTCATGTTTAAGATAAAGTTCCAGACATTCATTTAGCATACAGTCATATGATAGCCAAAAGAAAATCATGTCGCTGTGGTAGAACATTTGCAAATATCACTTGAAAAGTCATTTTTCAGGCAATATATTATACACTATTAAATATTTTTTAAAAGTGAGGACTGTAGTTACACAAAATGGAATCAAATGAAAATTCAAGGCTGTGCTTAAAGTTGCTGTTAAATGTTAATTCTAGGAAAATTTCAAGATTTCTAGTATTGACGAGATGGTGAGATAAATAATTTCTAAGTCATTTGGAAATTTTGGGGATTCTACATTCCATATGTGAATTTATGAAATACTTTTTTTTTCTATAACCGGAAATTTTCTTGTGCCTCAGTCGCTCAGTCATGTCCAAATCTTTATGATCCCATGGTCCACTGGGCTTCTCTGTCCATGGAATTTTCCAGGCAAGAACACTGGAATGGGTTGCCATTTCCTCCTCCAGGGAATCTTCCTGACCCAGGGATCAAACTCCAATCTCTTTCTTCTCCTGCACTGGCAAGTGGATTCTTTCCACTGAACTGCATGGGAAGGCCTGGGAATCTTCTTAAACAACTCCTATTCCCAAACTGTTATATAATCTCATTTAATGACATTGAAAACTTAGGAATATTTCATATTCTTTTCCAATGGCTTTCATCCTTTAGATGACAATGGCCCTGATGCTGTTTTGTTTGTTTGTTTGTTTCACTGCAGAGCTTGCCAGATCTTATTTCCCAACCAGGGACTGAACCCACACCCTTGGCAGTGAAAGCACTATGGATTTAAAAAATATTCAAAACCTAAAAATTGAAAGTTATGTTTTATTCAGTGGGAATTTTTAGGACTTCACACCCAGAAGACAGCATTTCAAGTAACCCTGAGAAAACTGTTCTGAGAAAGTGAGAGAAGGAGCCAGTTTATATAGAAGTTTTGCAACAAATGGTAAGTAGTCTGAACATCAAAAGGTTATTGTTTATTAAAGAAAACCAGACATCTCAAGTTAAGGAATTTAGCACTTTTCTATGTATGAAAAGATTGGCAAGCACCACTCCCTACAGTGAATTTCCTCAGAGCTCACTGTAGGGAGTGACTGCAGTCTGATGGCTGCTAAATGGCAGGTATTCTTTCCTTCCTGAGTTCCCACAGGGCACAGCTGCAATTGCTGATGCCTGTGACATCTTTTGTTTACTGATATGGAGGAAATAGTCCATTTCTGTGTCAAGTCCTAACCACTGGACCATCAGAGAATTCCACCCTAATACTTTTCAGTCTTTTCTAGCCCTTGAGAAATGGAGTATTTCCTGCCATATCAGTAAATAAGGATGTCACAGTTATCAGAAATTCCAGCCCTTCGAACATGAATTCCTGAGTCCTAAGTGTACTTAGAAAGGAGAAGAATACCTGCAATCTGGCAGCCATCAAGCTGTAGCCACTCGCTATGGTTACGTCCTGAGCCCTGAGGAACTCAGGATGTGAAAACAGAGGATACTGACTCCAAGGTAGCTGCAATGAATATAGAAGGAATAATTTCAGTGAGCCCAGACTCTTGTATATTCCCGTATATAGAAAAATGTTAAATTATTTAACTTGGGATATCTAATTTTCTTTAATTCCCCAAAATACTTTTGATGTTCAGACTACCTACCCTTTGTTGCCAATCCCTGTATAACCTGACTCCTCCCCCGACATCCTGAAAGTAGTTACTTGAGATGCTGTCTCCTGGGCTTGAGGTCCTAAAAATTCCTGTTGGGTAAAGCATAACTCTCAACTTTTGGTTGTGACTATTTTTAAAGTTCACACCCCTTCTAGAAAAATGTAAAGGAATATATGATCCTTATAGCTTTTCAGTTCTCTAGGTGAGCTAGAATCAAATGAAATCTAAGTGAATTTTTTACTCCTGAAAGTGGAAAACAATCATTTCTATGCCTTAAACTATCTTAGTGTCTAATGGGGAAGAAATAAATGTAGAGAGATAAAAGCATACAATACGATAATATGGTAGCAATAATCACAGGATTTTATAGGGAAATACAAACCATACTTAGGAAGAAGAGAAAGAAGGTCAGAACTAGATGCCCAGAGGAAGTAATGACCAAGAAAGAACCAGAAAGCAGATCACAGGGGAAAGGAAAAATCAGCACAGACTGAGTCATGAGCATGTCAGCTTTTTACATCCACATACTTTAATATCCTAGAATGTTTGAGATTAACATGAAATAAAATAGAACTTTATAACAACAGGCCAGTAATTTAAAGTGCTAATGTTGCATGTCTATTTAACTAATACTAGGAGAGAATTAGTTTGCACTTCAGAGTTTATTTTGTAATGATGTCATACAGGGCATCATTGATTGTTAGAGTTATCTTTCTGGAAATCTCACCCAGCTTTGGTATGCTCTAAGAAGCTGTCATGGTTCTATATACCCCTGGGTCAACATCCTATTTTCTAGAATCTAGGAAAGATAATATAGGCAATCAATGTAAGTTATAGTATTTTTCTCTACCCATATCTTCAGTCATAACCTTATTGTGTAAAAGAAGTATACCTGGATAGAAATCTTAAAAAACAGGCTTGTGATGGTAGTTACACAATTTCATAAATTTACTAAAACCATTCTAAATAGTTATTTTAAACCATAAATGGTGATTTATAAATGGTGTTCCCCACCCATGGATGATTTTCAAGATGTGTAAATTATAACAAAATAAAGCACACCTGAATGTTTAACTTTTAAGACTTACATACTATTTCTTTCAATGCATTTTTATGCATTTCTATATACAGTATATATGTTATAATGGCATCAGCCTTACTTCTGCATCCTTGTTCCCACCCACATCAGCTCTGTGAGCTCAGCATGCAGCAAACCTCTCTGAAATTCTATTTTCTTACATTAAAGATGAATTTTAATATTATTTACACACCTGTTTCATAGAACAAGTTGGGACATGAATGAGAAAGTATAAGATCAGTGCCAATCAGGAGCCTATTCGTTAATAGAAGCTTCATAAATATTCATTTTCTTCCTTCCTTCTCTTTCTTGAAGTATAACATTTGGTAACTAATTTGCACATTGCAACTCTAACACTTCTACCAGGTGACAATATTCCACAGCAGTGATTTTTCCCCTGCTTTCTTGGCAGAATGCATGCCTCCACCTCCCTGGTGTATAACTGAAATGGAGCAAGACTCTATGGTCCTTGACTCTCATGTCCTCTGCCTGCCTTTTGTCTGTGGAGAATTTTAGACAAAGAATAAGTTTAATCAGAGAAGTGAGAAAATGCAGAAGCAACGGAAAACAGTCAAAGGACACCAAAGAATAATAGTTTAGTCTTTAAGCATAATCAAGGACTTCCAGTTCCTTCTCAAGGGCTATAGATAACATTCTGAGCCATATTCTGTGAGCTGTCTTATAGACATTGAAACCCCCAGGTGGAAGAAGTAAACTGCGTGATGACCAGACTGTAGGCATGGCATTCATGTATGTGTGGTCAGTCCCTCAGTCATGTCTGACTCTTTGCAACCCCATGGACTGTAGCCCTCCAGTCTGCTCTGCCCATGGAATTTTCCAGGCAAGAATATTGGAGTGGATGGCCATTTCCTCCTCCTAGGTATCTTCCCAACACAGGGATCAGACCTGCATCATTTGCGTCTCCTGCATGGGCAGGCAAATTCTTTACCAGTGTGCCACCGGGGAAGTCCAGCCATGACATGCTGTGCTTAGTCGCTCAGTTGTGTCCTACTTTTTGCAACCCCACAGACTGTAACCTGCCAGGCTTCTCTGTCCATGCATATTCTCCAGGCAAGAATACTGGAGTGGGTTGTCATGCCCTACGGGGGATTTTCCAAACCCAGGAATTGAACCCAGTTCTCCCACATTGCAGACAGATTCTTTACTGTCTGAGCCACAAAGGAAGTTATGACATCAGTTCAGTTCAGTTGCGCAGTCGTGTCCGACTCTTTGCGACCCCATGAATCCCAGCACGCCAGGCCTCCCTGTCCATCACCAACTCCCAGAGTTCACTCAGACTCACGTCCATTGAGTCCATGATGCCATCCAGCCATCTCATCCTCGGTCGTCCCTTTCTCCTCCTGCCCCCAATCCCTCCCAGCATCAGGGTCTTTTCCAATGAGTCAACTCTTCGCATGAGGTGGCCAAAGTACTGGAGCTTCAGTTTTAGCATCATTCCTTCCAAAGAAATCCCAGGGTTGATCTCCCTCAGAATGGACTGGTTGGATCTCCTTGCAGTCCAAGGGACTCTAAGAGTCTTCTCCAACACCACAGTTCAAAAGCATCAATTCTTCGGCGCTCAGCCTTCTTCACAGTCCAACTCTCCACATCCATACATGACCACAGGAAAAACCATAGCCTTGACTAGACGGACCTTAGTCGGCAAAGTAATGTCTCTGCTTTTGAATATGCTATCTAGGTTGGTCCTAACTTTTCTTCCAAGGAGTAAGCGCCTTTTAATTTCATGGCTGCAGTCACCATCTGCAGTGATTTTGGAGCCCAAAAAAATAAAGTCTGACACTGTTTCTACTGTTTCCCCATCTATTTCCCATGAAGTGATGGGGCCAGATGCCATGATCTTCGTTTTCTGAATGTTGAGCTTTAATGTTGGTGCCCTTCTGAAAGCGATGTCATCTTGCTTTCCACCTTTTGTTTAAGATACTATAGATTATACCAAGCAACATCAGACTTTCAAAGAGCTTCCAGGATTCTTAATAGTGAGGTCTTGAGAAAGAGAGAGAGAGAATGAGAGAGAGAGAGAAAATGAGAAAGAGAGAGAATGAGAATTGCCAACCAGAAAAGAATTAGCTAATGTTCTCTTCTGGTGGCATTCAGAGTTCACAGGCTTCTCTTGGCTGTGTAGTTAATGCCTCACCAGGGGATAAGGGGGAATTAAGATGTCTTGAATGAGAAGCAGCTGAGAATGGAAAGCTTTGGACTTAACACCAACTGCAGCTTAAGACCTGACTGCCAATGTGTATTTCCCTTCTCCCATGACTCATTTTGGGCAAATGCTAATGAATACCAATCATTCTCTCCATCTCAACAGCCTTGGGTGAGGGCCTGGGATCCTTGCTGCAGCCCTCAGCTCTGTGAGCAGCTCAAAGCAATGCTTCTTCAGGGTGGGGGTGCATGTGTGAAAGTCACTTAGTTATGTCTGACTCATTGCAACCCCATAGACTATACAATCCATGGAATTCTCCAGGCCAGAACGCTGGAGTGGGTAGCCATTTCCTTCTCCAGAGGATCTTCCCAACCCACAGATCAAACCTAGTCTCCTTCATTGCAGGAGGATTCTTTACCAGCTTAGCCACTAGAGAAGCCCAAGAATACTGGAGTGGGTGGCCTATCCCTTCTCCAGGGGATCTTACCAACTCAGGAATCAAACCAGGGTCTCCTGGATTGCAGACCAGTTCTTTACCAGCTGAGCTACCAGGGTGGGGTTGGGGGGACTAAATTAAAGCAAGGTCACTACTTTCAGGATAAATCTTGGATTTCTTCTCTTTGACCTTCTAATTCTGCAGCCCCTTTGCCCTCTTGGTCTGCTAGACTTCCTCCAGAGACCTTCTAAACACCTGGACCAATCTCATGTTGAAGAGAAAGAATGATGTGCTTTTCAGGAAAATTCATGTCTCACATTACTTTCCCCCCCACCCACCAGCTGCCCAACACCTGGAATTCTACTAAAAAATTGTCATTCCTGTAGTCAAGGCTTTCATTCTCAAAATACAAGTGTCCAAATTCAATAATACATGTTAATAGTATTCCAAATGTTTATATCCTCCAATTTATCAACCCCAGTAAAAACATTTGATCTAACAAAACAGAGATATGCATCAAGATTTTTGCAGGAGGTGTTTATCACAGGATTGCTTATCACAGTCAACCCTCTGTATCTGAATTCAGGATTCAACCAACAGCTGATCAAAAATGCGTGGAAAAAATCCAGAAAGTTCCAAAAAGTGAAATTTGAATTCTGGCAGGCCTACAACAATTTACACAGCATTCACATTGTATTAGGTAGTATAAGTTATCTAGAGATGATTTAAAGTAATGTTGGGATGTACGTGCAAATGCTATAGTGTTTTACATAAGGGACTTGAACATCTGCAGATTTAGTATCCGAGGGGTTCCTGGAGTCAATCCTTCATGGATACCAAGGGGTAACTGTCTGACAAGGAGACTTCTAACTATTACATTAATAGTTCAAGAGTGGTAATACATGGTTTAGAAGTTATGGGGAAACAGGTATTCTGGTATATTGTAGATGAATGTTTTAAGAAAACAATTTTGCAAATTTCTCAAAATTTTAAATGCAGATACCTCTTAACCTGGCAATGCTTGTCTCTGCCTTGCAGAAACTTTGTTGCTGTTCGTGTTGAGTAGGTAAGTCTTGTCCGACTGTTTTCCACCTTGTGGACTGCAGCATGCCAGGCTTCCCTATGCTTCACTATCTCCTGGAGTTTACTCAAACTCATGTCCACTGTGTTGATGATGCCATCCAACCATCTCTTCCTCTGTTGCCCCCTTCTCCTTCTGCCCTCAATCTTTACCTTTTTAAAAAATGAAACTGATGCAAATGCCCTCAAATTAAAATATGAAACAAATTTGGCATGACCATATGATGGAGTATCAAGTCAACATTGAAAATCTTGATTACAACTTATTTTCTAAGTTAATAAAAAGAACAGGACAAAAAGTATAGAGTGATTCTGATCAAAACAATACACATCACAAATATCTCACACAATATTATGCATAGAGAAAATTCTGATACAAAAGGTTCAAAAATATTGACAGTGTTTTTCTTCAGGTGGTGAGATTCTCAGTGACTCTTTTAATTTCCACAGTTCTCTTTATTCCTCATTTAGCGAGCATATGGTACTTTTCTGATGAAAATAAAAGATTTCTTAAAATAAACTGGTGAAAATTTCACAATCCTCTAGAGAAGATAGGACTTTGGTATCTTGTTTTCACCTAGGGTCTCTGGGAATGTCATCAATTACTTACAATCCAAAGAGTTTTCAGTTTCATATCTTCTAGAGAAGCAAGTTTTTGTTTTGTTTTTTCTTTAAAGATTTTTTGATGTGGACCATATTTAAAGTCTTTATTTAATTTGTGACAATATTGCTTCTCTTTTACATTTTGGTTTTTTGGCCCTAAGTCATGTGGAATCTTAGCTCCCTGATCAGAGATCCAATCCACACCCCTTGCATTGGAAAGTGAAATTTTAACCACTGGACCACCAGGGAAGTCCCGGGGATCAAGTTTGGACTGGGAGGAGGCAAGACATACATCGGTGAGTGTTGAGCAAAGGGAGAAAAGGAAAAGGCATACTGTTGGCCTGTGGTGAGGTGCTGGGATCATAACACATCACTCCCAGCCCCATTCACATTGCCCTTTCTCAGACACCTCTAAACCTGGACACAATATTGAGAAAATTGTTTATAAACAGGTAGTGTGGCATAATGAAATCACTGAATTAGAAGTACAAGACTTTTAGAAAGAAAAAGAGCAGTTGCTGACTCACAGGAAAAGCCTGGTATTTTCTAGTTAACTATTTCATAGGACATTAACTCTAACAAAATGATTTTTGTCAAAGACAAAACAAAACCTCTCTAGAAGTGTGCAAATGACAAAGATATCCTACTATACTGGCTAAAATGAATGACTGCTGTCTTTCTATCCCTACACCACTTCTCCCACCTCCGGAATTTTAGTTTTTAGGATACTCAACTGCAGCTATCTAAAATTTCCTCCTAACAGCCCTCAATCCAGAATAAAGCCATGCTTCCTTGAAGCCTACTCCAATGCTCCTAATCCAAGCTCAATCCCATAGCAATCTTCTTATACAGAAAGGTCCTTTTTCCCCCATGGTGTATGCCCTCCCTTGTTGAAACAAGTATCAGTAAAACCAACTTGTTCCATCACAGGTTTGTTCCTTCTGGTTTTTGGCTGGTAAACATCAACATTGCATTTCCTTTTTGTTTCTGCCTCTTAGTGGACATATGTCCTGCAACAGATGAATTAGCTTTACTGCACACCTTTTCCCTCATGTTTAAAACAGTTACAGGACTGCCTTGGCAGTTCAATGGTTAAAACTTCATCTTCCAGTGCAGGGGTTGTGGGTTTGATCCCTGGTCATGGATTTAAGATCCAATATGCCTTGTGGCCAAAAATACCAAAACATAAACAATATTGTAACAAATTCAATAAAGGCTTTAAAAAAATGGTCCACATCAAAAAAAAAAAATTTAAACAATAAAAACAAAATAGTTTCAACAAACCCTATACCTCTTATCTCTCAGGGCTTTTGCATTTTAGTGCTAATAAAGCAACTTATAAAACAAAAATGCGAAGTCTTGGTTGAAAGTAAATTCAAAAGCAATGAATACTGTGATGTAGCTTGGAAAGAGCTACTGATAATTCAATGCAACTGAAGCAGCATTCTGGTTTTTCCATGTGCTTCCTGTGTGATATTTGGCAAACCAACTAAACTCTCTGAGTGTTAACTATGGGAAAATGATGATCATAATAGTATACACATTCAGAGGGTCCTTGTGAAGCATAAATGAGAGAATTATGGAAGAGACAGTTCAAGTCTACTAGCTGTGCATGCTGCTGCTGCTGCTGCTGCTGCTGCTAAGTCACTTCAGTCGTGTCCGACTCTGTGCGATCCCATAGACGGCAGCCCACCAGGCTCTGCTGTCCCTGGCATTCTCCAGGCAACAACACTGGAGAGGGCTGCCATTTCCTTCTCCAGTGCATGAAAGTGAAACGTGAAAGTGAAGTCACTCAGTCCTGTTTGACTCTTTGCGACCCCATGGACTGCAGCCTACCAGGATCCTCCGTCCATGGGATTTTCCAGGCAAGAGTACTGGAGTGGGGTGCCATTGCCTTCTCCGAGCTGTGCATAGTAAATACAACGAATACAGCAAAAAAGATGTATAGACGCTAGGTCTAAAGTTTATTCATCTTGATTTTCTGGTGCTTAACACTTAGTAGATATCTAAAAAAATATTTTAAATGAGTAAATATGAGTGAATTACATTTGGAATTATTTTATTCACTGAAGAAAATTTTGTGAGCACTTTCTACATGGCATGCCATGTTTAATAATCTGAGAGTTCATTGATAAATCAGCTAGCATCTTTTTCAGTATATGAAGCAGATAGATATTAAATAAAAATGCAAATAAACTATATTTATAAGTAGTGATAATTGGTACATCAAGATTTCCCAGTATTGACACCATTAATGCTGTGAAAGTGCTGCATTCAATATGCCAGCAAATCTGGAAAACTCAGCAGTGACCACAGGACTAGAAAACATCAGTTTTCATTCCAATTCCAAAGAAAGGCAATGCCAAAGAATGCTCAAATTACTGCACAATTGCACTCATCTCACATGCTAGTAAAGTAATGCTCAAAATTCTCCAAGCCAGACTTCAGCAATACATGAACCGTGAACTCCCTGATGTTCAAGCTGGTCTTAGAAAAGGCAGAGAAACCAGAGATCAAATTGCCAACATCCGCTGGATCATGGAAAAAGCAAGAGAGTTCCAGAAAAAACATCTATTTCTGCTTTCTTGACTATGCCAAAGCCTTTGACTGTGTGGATGCAATCAACTGTGGAAAATTCTGAAAGAGATGGGAATACCAGACGACCTAATCTGCCTCTTGAGAAATCTGTATGCAGGTCAGGAAGCAACAGTTAGAACTGGACATGGAACAACAGACTGGTTCCAAATAGGAAAAGGAGTACGTCAAGGCTGTATATTGTCACCCTGCTTATTTAACTTCTATTAAGTAATGCTCAAAATTCTCCAAGCCAGACTTCAGCAATACATGAACCGTGAACTTCCTGATATTCAAGCTGGTTTTAGCAAAGGCAGAGGAACCAGAGATCAAATTGCCAACATCTGCTGGATCATGGAAAAGCAAGTTCCACAAAAACATCTATTTCTGCTTTATTGACTATGTCAAAGCCTTTGACTGTGTGGATCACACAGTCAAAGTTGTGGAAATCAATTTTCCACAACTGTGGAAAATTCTGAGAGAGATGGGAGTAACAGATCACCTGACCTGCCTCTTGAGAAACCTATATGCAGATCAGGAAGCAACAGTTAGAACTGGACATGGAACAACAGACTGGTTCCAAATAGGAAAAGGAGTACGTCAATGCTGTATATTATCACCCTGCTTATCTAACTTCTATGGGAGGAATTGGGGGCAGGAGGAGAAGGGGACAACCGAGGAAGAGATGGTGGGATAGCATCACTGACTCGATGGACGTGAATCTGAGTGAACTCTAAGAGATGGTGATGGACAGGGAGGCCTGGCGTTCTGTGATTCATGGGGTCGCAAAGAGTCGGACACAACTGAGCAACTGACCTGAACTGATGCAGAGTACATCAGGAGAAATGCTGGACTGGAAGAAACACAAGCTGGAATCAAGATTGCCGGGAGAAATATCAATAACCTCAGATATGCAGATGACACCACCCTTATGGCAGAAAATGAACAGGAACTAAAAAGCCTCTTGATGAAAGTGAAAGAGGAGAGTAAAAAAATTGGTTTAAAGCTCAGCCTTGAGAAAACAAAGATCATGGCATCTGGTCCCATCACTTCATGGGAAATAGATGGGAAAACAGTGGAAACAGTGTCAGACTTTATTTTTGGGGGCTCCAAATCACTGCAGATGGTGACTGCAGCCATGAAATTAAAAGGCGCTTACTCCTTGGAAGAAAAGTTATGACCAACCTAATTCAAAAACAGAGATATTACTTTGCCGACTAAGGTCCATCTAGTCAAGGCTCTGGTTTTTCCGTGGTCATGTGTGGATGTGAGAGTTGGACTGTGAAGAAGGCTGAGTGCCAAAGAATTGATTCTTTTGAACTGTGATGTTGGAGAAGATTCTTGAGAGTCCCTTGGACTGCAAGGAGATCCAACCAGTCCATTCTGCAGGAGATCAACCCTGGGATTTCTTTGGAAGGAATGATGCTAAAGCTGAAACTCCAGTACTGTGGCCACATCATGTGAAGAGCTGACTCATTGGAAAAAACTCTGATGCTGGGAAGAATCGGGGAAAGGAGGAAAAGGGGACAACAGAGGATGAGATGGCTGGATGGCATCACTGACTCGATGGACATGAGTTTGGGTGAACTCCCGGAGTTGGTGATGGACAGGGAGGCCTGGCGTGCTGTGATTCATGGGGTCGCAAAGAGTTGGACACGACTGAGTGACTGAACTGAGTTCTAGTATGACTTCACAGATAGATGAACATATTTTAAACATACAGTTGCAAATGTAACTATATTATGCATCACATAATTAGATACCTAGTACTTAGACATCATTCTATGATATACGTTTAAAAGGTATTTTTAAAGTTTAGAAATTATATGCCATTTTATTTGTGTTCTTCTGGCCCACTAAAATAAGACCACCATATTGAACATCTCCAAGTGTACTTCTGTTCACATTATTAATTTATTTTCTCAGAACTAATGCCAATAAGGAGAATTGCCTTTCCATATTACCTAAATATGCATGTTTTTGATATATATATGTAGCTAAACTTTTTAAAATGGAAGTATCATATTTTACTCCCAACAGCATGCTTGATTTTGTCTTCATGCATTTATTATTTCTCAACTTTTTCTAATTATATGTACAGTGATATATTTTCCATGATATCACAAAATCCAACACCTATCCACAATAAAAATTCTCAGTGTGTATTGATCTAGAAAAAAGAATAAAAGATTCTTTTCGTTGTCTCAGGATACCAAAGTATTTCCTTTAAAACTTATAAAAATTGCTAATCATCAAGAAAATATTGATCAATTGACATTTTTCAATTAAATCATTTCTTCACAAAACACCATGAAGAATGAGAAAGTAAGCTGCAGAACTAGAGAAGATTTTATTTTTTCCCCCATGGATAATTTGTACATGCTATGGATAGAAATCCTACATCCATGAGTCAGTATATGGCCATTATCTGATATTTGTTTTTCCTTTTACTATTTGCAAGCTAAGAACAGCTATACATTTCTACAGAATGAAAAAAAAAAAAAATCAACAGAAGACTACTTTATGGTAGATGAAAACTATCAAGAATTCACATTTCAGTTTTACAGAAATACAGCCATCCGTGTCTGTGCACATATCGTGCACAGTTGTTGTAAATGAGATTGGCCAGTTGAACTGAGCTCAATGAAAACCTGAGCAGTTGAATCCTACGTGTGGTGCTTCCATGGCTTCATAGCCCTGCTTCGTGCACCACATACCACTATGGCACGCTGATAACCCAAAAGTATTTAGAGTGTTATACACTGGTATGCCACGGAGTTTCATTTTATTCGCTGCAATATCAGAGCTTCAACATCATGTCCAAAAAGGAAAAAAAAAAAAGTTCTAATTGGACTTCCATTGTCACACTTTTAAGTTACATTAAGTTCTGGAACATTTTTGTTATTTTTAATACATAAAAAAAATCTATTTTTGATCATTAAGCAGTGGCACTAACGTAGTGCAAAAAGAATGTAATGTTCTTTGAAATGACCAGCCTAAAACAGTCATCACAATATTCTGAACTCACAGGAAAGCAGTATTGAGAAAAAATGGGAAATTCAAACAGGAATATTCACCACAGCATAATTTTTTTCCCAAAATGCAAAGTGGAAATAGTACAGCAAAGAAGTATGTTTGCAAGTGGCTCATTTGTTAACTAAGTGGGGGAAACGCATTTATTGATATTTATGGTGAGTTAATTAAATTATGTCTAATTACAGCAGCTGTTAAAAGTATCCAAAGAAAATTAATTTGTTTATGTGTATTAGTCTTTCAGTAAACAATTGCTCAAAAACTAAGGGCATTGGAAGCAGTATCAATAATCTTCTTATTTCTTAAGACATTATTTCTAGTAGTTGCCCTTGCCTTTTGACACATCAACAGATGTTATCAATACTGCTCACTTATTTATCAGAGGAATCAATGCAGAGCATGAAGTAACTTGGTGGCTCAGATGGTAAAGAATCTGCCTTCTATATGAGAGATCCAGGTTTGATCCCTGGGTCAGGAAGATGCCCTGGAGAAGGAAATGGCAACCTACTCCAGTATTCTTGCCTGGAGAATCCCATGGACAGTACAGTCCATGGGGTTATAAAGAGTCAGACACAGCTGAGCGGCTTTCATTTTCATGTGAAGTGACTTAAGAACTGGCTTCTGTGAATATCTGCACAACTACAAAAGGAAATATTTTCAAGGAAATTGAGAAAATGCAATTTCAGTTTAATTTAAAGTAAAATATTCCAAGATGTGTAACAGCTGATAGTTGTAAACACGTGTGTGTGTAGCAGTAAAATTTTTCATTGGAAATATTTGCAATCTTTATGAAAATATAAAGGGTTTAAACACTATAATTACTTATTATGTCATTCAGCATCATGTGAAAAAGTTATAGGAAATATTAGAAGTTATAATGTGTTATTGAACCAGTATCATCTGTGGAATCTTCCTTTGCTCTCTCAGATTTGGCCATGGATATTCTGTAAATTTTGTCAGAAATAGAAGTTAGAATTCTCTTGCCTACAACTTATTGATTATATACCAGAACATTAATAAAGCTCTGTTGTGATTATTCAGGATCAAGACTGAAATTTTTCTGAAAAAGAATGACCTTTATCTACCATTACTGATTATTAAATGGCCTTGAAAATTAGATTTTTTTGAATAATTGTTTCTTAATTCAATCTAAGTTTACAAGGCAAAAGAATATTGTGTGAAAATTATATCGCAGTAAATCCATTTCACTAAAAATTTTTCATTCACAAGTTATGTCAACCTTTTTTCCCCCATTTCTTATGCTGCTGCTGATGCTAAGTCGCTCAGTTGTGTCCGATTCTGTGCAATCCCATAGATGGCAGCCCACCAGGCTCCCCCGTCCCTGGGATTCTCCAGGCAAGAACACTGGAGTGGGTTGCCATTAAAGTTAAAACAAAAAATGAGATCTCTCTTCCTACACAGCTCTTCTTGATACGTTTTCTGAGATAAAACTACAGTCCAGAAGCAATGTATAGGTAAAGAAACTTTCTATGTTTTAAAATTAATTTATCTACAATTAAGGAACTTTGGCATAATCTTCAGTTAGAATTGATTAATTGACAATGTAATGGCATGCTTAAAGGCAAATAACAAGAGTGAGAATTAATAGGATACTATAAAAAAAAAACTTTCAATGAATGAACATGATCAGTTAAAATCATGGACTGCCTTCCATGTTTGCTAGGACCTATGTGTGTGACAAGATATTTTCAAAGATGAAGAAATATGAAAAAAATATCATTATAGATAGGCATTAAAAGGAGAAAATTTACAATCAGATTTTTAACACATCATCTAATCTTGTTCTTTTTATGACAAGTTTTATTGCCAATATGTTAGTTATTTGAATAATTGGTCCTTGATTAAAAATAAATGACTGAATACAGACAGATACATTAATGTTTATATCACCTAAACAATTCATGTACTTTATTTCATACTTTAGCACTGAAAATATGGCATTCAATTTAGGACATCTTCCACAGATTACTCTTTTATTTGTTTTTACTTACTATTTATATCATTCTATATAATAAAATACTAAAAATAAAAGTATAAATTGTTTTGTGGTATATTAGTCTAAATTCAATAAATGATATAACCTTATGTTTAGCTAATATAGATTTAGAGAGGTTATGCCAGTTAGAAAAATTTTCTTAGGATGAATATAAGCATTTTAGTATTCCTAGAAAATCTGGTCTCTCTCTACACATTATTCCATGTTTTGAAAGTTTAGTTCAAATCCAGATATTTCAAGATGTAAATTAGCTTTAATTCAAGAGAAGGCATTTATTTTCAGAGAAATATAAGGAAATTGGACAGCTCTATTCTATGCTATATTATCTTCTAATTGCTAGCTATTTCCACAAATTACTACCATTATTTTAAGAAATACCTGTAATTCTTTAAAATTTTCCAAGCTGAAATGATTATTTGCATGAGTAGAACAGGTTATTGATACCAAAATCCTTACCTGTGATGTGATGGGTGCTGCTGCTGCTGCTGCTATGTCACTTCAGTCGTGTCCAACTCTGTGTGACCCCATAGACAGCAGACCACTAGGCTACCCATCCCTGGGATTCTCCAGGCAAGAACACTGGAGTGGGTTGTCATTTCCTTCTCCAATGCATGAAAGTGAAAAGTGAAAGTGAAGTCGCTCAGTCGTGCTAAGAAGAGCATAATTCAGTTCAGTTCGGTTCAGTTCAGTTCAGTTCAGTCGCTCAGTCGTGTCTGACTCTTTGCGACCCTATGAATCGCAGCACACCAGGCCTCCCTGTCCATCACCAACTCCCGGAGTTTACTCAGACGCACGTTCATCGAGTCAGTGATGCCATCCAGCCATCTCATCCTCGGTCGTCCCCTTTTCCTCCTGCCCCCAATCCCTCCCAGCATCAGAGTCTTTTCCAATGAGTCAACTCTTCGCATGAGGTGGCCAAAGTACTGAGGTTTCAGCTTTAATATCATTCCTTCCAAAGAAATCCCAGGGATGATCTTCATCAGAATGGACTGGTTGGATCTCCTTGCAGTCCAAGGGACGCTCAAGAGTCTTCTCTAACACCACAGTTCAAACACATCAATTCTTCAGTGCACAACCTTCTTCGCAGTCCAACTTTCATATCTATACATGACCAGTGGAAAACCATAGCCTTGACTAGACTGACCTTAGTCAGCAAAGTAATATCTCCGCTTTTGAATATGCTATTTAGGTTGGGCATAACTTTCCTTACAAGGAGTAAGCGTCTTTTAATTTCATGGCTGCAATCACCATCTGCAGCGATTTTGGAGCCCCAAAAAATAAAGTCTGACGCTGTTTCCACTGTTTCACCATTATTTCCCATGGAGTGATGGGACCAGATGCCATGATCTTCGTTTTCTGAATGTTGAGATTTAAGCCAACTTTTTCACTCTCCTCTTTCACTTTCAACAAGAGGCTTTTTAGCTCCTCTTCACTTTCTGCCATAAGGGTGGTGTCATCTGCATATCTGAGGTTATTGATATTTCTCCCAGCAATCTTGATTCCAGCTTGTGTTTCTTCCAGTCCAGCGTTTCTCATGATGTACTCTGCATATAAGTTAAATAAGCAGGGTGACAATATACAGCCTTGATGTACTCCTTTTCCTATTTGGAACCAGTCTGTTGTTCCATGTCCAGTTCTAACTGTTGCTTCCTGACCTGCACACAGATTTCTCAAGAGGCAGGTCAAGTGGTCTGGTATTTCCATCTCTTTCAGAATTTTCCACAGTTTCTTGTGATCCACACAGTCAAAGGCTTTGGCATAGTCAATAAAGCAGAAATAGATGTTTTTCTGGAACTCTCTTGCTTTTTCCATGATCCAGCAGATGTTGGCAATTTGATCTCTGGTTCCTCTGCCTTTTCTAAAGCCAGCTTGAACATCAGGGAGTTCATGGTTCATGTATTGCTGAAGTCTGGCTTGGAGAATTTTGAGCATTACTTTACTAGCATGTGAGATGAGTGCAATTGTGCGGTAGTTTGAGCATTCTTTGGCATTGCCTTTCTTTGGAATTGGAATGAAAACTGACCTTTTCCTTGGGGTTCACTCCTAATCGGAAAAAGACCACCTCACTTTTTAATGCCGCTACAGTTCTGGCCATATGGTAATGCTAATGCTAACCACCAGGAGTCTTTGTGCCAAGCAGTTTATATACACGTCTATCTTATTTAAAACTCGCGGTCACACATTTACGGAGGCATCATTCCTCCCATTTTGCAGATGAGGAAACAGATTAATAAACTTGCCTCAAATCATGTCAGTGGTGGTTGGGAGGAGCTACCCCGCGTCTGAGGTCAGGGCGGCGGCCGGGAGGAGACACCCTGCGTCCGAGGTCAGTGGTGGCCGGGAGAAGACACCCCATGTCTGAGGTCTGGGGCGGCCGGGAGAAGCCACCTCGCCCCCAAGGCCAGGAGCGGCAGCTGAGAGGAGCCACCCATGCCCAAGGCCAGGGCCAGCGGCTGGGAGGAGCAACCCGAGGAGTGGTGGCTGTGCAGGCACAGGAGGGCCTAGAGGAGCTATCCTATGTTGAAGGTCAGGAATGGTGGCGGTAAGGAGATACACCTCATCCAAGGTAAGGAGCAGCGGCCGTGCTTTGCTGGAGCAGTCGTGAAGAGATACTCCATGCCCAAGGTAAGAGAAACCCAAGTAAGATGGTAGGTGTTGCAAGAGGGAATCACAGGGCAGACACACTGAAACCACACTCACAGAAAACTAGTCAACCTAATCACACTAGGACCACAGCCTTGTCTAACTCAATGAAACCAAGCCATGCCTGTGGGGCAACCCAAGATGGGCGGTTCATGGTGGAGAGGTCTGACAGAATGTGGTCCACTGGAGAAGGGAATGGCAAGCCACTTCAGTATTCTTGCCTTCAGAACCCAAGAACAGTATGAAAAGGCAAAATGGTAGGATACCAAAAGAGAAACTCCCCAGGTCATTAGGTGCCCAATATGCTACTGGAGATCAGTGGAGAAATAACTCCAGACAGAATGAAGGTATAGAGCCAAAGCAAAAACAATACCCTGTTATGGATGTGACTGGTGATAGAAGCAAGATCCGATGCTGTAAAGAGCAGTATTGCATAGGAACCTGGAATGTCAGGTCCATGCATCAAGGCAAATTGGAAGTGGTAAAACAAGAGATGGCAAGGGTGAACATTGACATTCTGGGAATCAGCAAACTAAAATGGACTGGAATGGGTGAATTCAACTCAGATGACCATTATATCTACTACTGCGGGCAGGAATCTCTTAGAAGAAATGGAGTAGCCATCATGGTCAACAAAAGAATCCAAAATGCAGTACTTGGATGTGATCTCAAAAATGACAGAATGATCTCTGTTCGTCTCCAAGGCAAACCATTCAATATCACAATTATCCAAATCTATGCCCCAACCAGTAATGCTGAAGAAGCTGAAGTTGAACGGTTTTATGAAGATCTACAAGATCTTTTAGAACAAACACCCAAAAAAGATGTCTTTTTCATTATAGGGGACTGGAATGCAAAAGTAGGAAGTCAAGAAACACCTGGAGTAACAGGCAAATTTGGCCTTGGAATGCGGAATGAAGCAGG
>SJXQ01002841.1:101844-111877 GCA_006408695.1 Aepyceros melampus | reverse complement strand
AGAAGGACTGTACAAAAAAGATCTTCACGACCCAGATAATCATGATGATGTGATGACTAATCTAGAGCCAGACATCTTGGAATGTGAGTCAAGTGGGCCTTGAAAGCATCACTACGAACAAAGCTAGTGGAGGTGATGGAATTCCAGTTGAGCTGTTTCAAATCCTGAAAGATGATGCTGTGAAAGTGCTGCACTCAATATGTCAGCAAATTTGGAAAACTCAGCAGTGGCCACAGGACTGGAAAAGGTCAGTTTTCATTCCAATTCCAAAGAAAGGCAATGCTCTAGGTCCCAGTACACCTGAAAACTTGTGTGCACTTTTCAAAGTGGTGTGTCTGTTTCTTCAAAATTCAGAAGAACATTCTCTATAGAGCTTCTTTAGGTACTTCTGTTAATCACATGCATAGGTAATCAGAATTACAAATTGTTCTGGTTCAGTTGTCATATGAATTGGGTCAAACTAAAAAAAGTTAAGACAATTGTTCTGTCTTTGGAAGAGAATGAAAAGGAGTCAAGGTAACTTTTATTTATTTATTTTTATTTACAAGTTGTTTATTTATTTTTTAATATAAATTTATTTTAATTGGAGGCTAATTACTTTACAATATTGTATTGGTTTTGCCATACGTCAACATGAATCCACCACGGGTGTACACATGTTCCCCATCCTGAATCCCCTTCCCACCTCCCTCCCCACCCTACCTCCCTCCCTATCTTTTAAAGAAAAAGATGTACTATACAGTAGGTGGGAGGACATATAAAAATAAATATTTAAATGATAGCTTATTGCTCCCCAAAAATTTTTGTTAAATTTTTACATCTACAGAGAAACTGAAAGACTGATACAAATAAAAGCTGCATATATTTCATGTAAATGCATTCAATTTACCAATTTTGCCACATTCATGTGTGTCCTCTCTCTCCCCAACACACACCTCTTATCTTAGTTTTTGGTTGAATCCTTTGAACTTGAGCTCATGTTCATCATGACAATTCATTTTCAGCAATATTGAATGCTATTATACCAGCTGAGCTACCAGAGAAGCCCAAGAATATAGTATAGGTTGGCTATACCTTCTCCAGGGGATCTCCCAACCCAGGAATTGAAATGGGATCTCCTGCATTGCAGGCAGATTCTTTATCGCTGAGCTACAAAGGAAATCCATCTAGTTCTATTGTGAGTCTACCTCTTCCTTGATTTTAATGCATATGAAAGAGGTAAATTTAAAGCAGATATTCCTACTTAAAAATATCAGATAGGAACAATTACATTTTTAAAAGTGGAGATAAAGAGAGAATGATTGCAATTGAAAGGATACTTTATACTGGGTGACCAGGGAAGTCTTCTCTTCTAATGACATTTTAGCAGACTCCAATGAAGTGAGAAAGTAACCATGAATTGACTTGGGGGACAGCATTTAAGACAGATGGAAAAGCAAGCACAAAGGGAAAGAGAGATTGATGTAGAAAAGCAAGGAGGCCAGGGTGCCAAACCGGAACAAACAAAGGCAGAATGAAGGGATATGTAATTGGGGCATGTTAGTAAAGAACTGACATTTTATCAGAATGTGAAGGAGTACACTTAGCAGTGGTTTTCAATCAGAGACAATTTGGCAATGTCTGGAGTAAGTTATGGTATCACAACGAGTGTCCCAGTATTGATGTTGGAGGATAGAAGCCAGGGATACTGCCAAATATCCTACAAGGTATGGAACAGTAGCCAGGAATCATCCAGTTTGTAATGGCAATAGTGCTGAGATAGAGAAACTTTGAGGAACAGAAGACAGAGATCTCTCAGGCTCTTCTGTGGTCCTGGCGCTGCAAGTGAAACTAAGGAAAGGAAACAAAGGTGGGTGAATGGTTGGGAGGTTTGTAGGGAGTGGCTTGGACTTCAGGTGATAAGAATGAATGTGAAAATGGTGAAAATAAATATATTTTGAAGTTAGAAACTGCTGGTTTTACAAAAAATTACATGTAGGTATGAGGAGAAGCGGAGAAGGCAATAGCACCCCACTCCAGTGTTCTTGCCCGGAGAATCCCGGGGACGGGGGAGCCTGGTGGGCTGCCATCTATGGAGTCACACAGAGTCAGACACGACTGATGTGACTTAGCTCAGCAACGAAATGAGGAGAAGAGAAAAATCAGACAAATATACAAACATGCAAGTAGAACCATTCAAGTACTATTGGTATTGGTGAAAATCAGCTAAAAGACCTATGCCAATCTAATCAGTAGGGAATTGGGTCAATCTATGTCAGCAAAATAATATTTCACTCAATGTGGTATATTTATTTATGTGTAAAATTATATATATAGCTGTATATACAGTGTGATTTCTTTTAATATTTGTAGATATAAATATATACATCTGTATATTATAATATTCAACAAAATATTTATCAACAATGATTTTCTCTGAGGGATGGGAATAAGGGGATTTTATTTTAGTAAATTGTAATCTTTTGTAACTGGTTTGACTTTCTTAAAATAATCATACTTTTATAAAAGATCATACATATAGTGGATAAAGTCACCTGCCATATCAGTAAACAATTGTGTACATAGTTAAGTTAGAGAAAGCTGACTTGATAAAACATCTTTTAAGAATTCTGACCTTAAACAAAAGTTGTTCTAGGAGGAACTTGCATTTCTCTCCCTGTGCCTTTGAGATGTAAATGCTCTACCTGAACTCTGTGTGTGTGTGTGTGTGTGTGTGTGTGTGTGTGTATGTGTTGACAACCTGATCTCTGCCATTTGAAAGGTATACACATGGTGTACATTTTGCTGTCAATCTAATAGACTGATATTCTTAGCAGTCTTTTGTCTGTGCCAATTCTCAGGGGCTTTTTGCCATCTTAACCTTCATTGAGTCAACCTGTGCAACAGTGACCTTTACTTTTTAGACCATTTTTCAGAATAAACTTTGTAATTCTCACTCTCTTGTGGAAATACCTCTTGCATCTTATTGAGTCACTGTTTAGATGTCTTATTAATGGCCAGATGATGAATCTTTTCAGTTAGAGAAACTTCTAAATTGGTAAAATTTTAGAGATGTGTGTGTGTGTGTGTGTGTGTGTGTGTATGTGTTGACAACCTGATCTCTGCCATTTGAAAGGTATACACATGGTGTACATTTTGCTGTCAATCTAATAGACTGATATTCTTAGCAGTCTTTTGTCTGTGCCAATTCTCAGGGGCTTTTTGCCATCTTAACCTTCATTGAGTCAACCTGTGCAACAGTGACCTTTACTTTCTTAGACCATTTTTCAGAATAAACTTTGTAATTCTCACTCTCTTGTGGAAATACCTCTTGCATCTTATTGAGTCACTGTTTAGATGTCTTATTAATGGCCAGATGATGAATCTTTTCAGTTAGAGAAACTTCTAAATTGGTAAAATTTTAGAGAGCTCTCATTATAAACAGCTGTCTTATTGGTACTTAGAGCGGGGAATAAAGGTGGAAAAAATATATACATAATGGTTAACCTAGGAACTCTCTTGTGTGTGCTTAGTGGCTCAGTTGTGTCCAATTCTTCACAACCCCATGGACTATAGCCCACCAGGCTCCTCTGTCCATGGAATTTTCCAGGCAAGAATAGTGGAATGGGTTGCCATTTCCTCAATCCCAACCCAGGGATTGAACCCACATCTCCTGCATTGGCAGGCAGATTCTTTACCACTGTGCCACCTGGGAAAATTTTAGGAACTCCCTTAGTATAAAATAAGCAAACAAGCAAACAAACAAAAACAAATGGTTTTGGAAGCCTTTCTTGTGGTCTCTGTTTCCTCTCAATGGGCCTTACAAATGCTAATACATGTTTAAGGGTAATTACACTGTTTCCACTATTTCCTCATCTATTTCCCATCAAGTGATGGGACTGGATGCCATGATCTTCGTTTTCTGAATTTTGAGNAAGGCTGAGCACCGAAGAATTGATGCTTTTGAACTGTGGTGTTGGAGAAGACTCTTGAGAGTCCCTTGGACTTCAAGGAGATCCAACCAGTCCATTCTGAAGGAGATCAACCCTGGGATTTCTTTGGAAGGAATGATGCTGAAGCTGAAGCTCCAGTACTTTGGCCACCTCATGCGAAGAGTTGACTCATTGGAAAAGACCCTGATGCTGGGAGGGATTGGGGGCAGGAGGAGAAAGGGACGACCGAGGATGAGATGGCTGGATGGCATCACGGACTCAATGGACGTGAGTTTGAGTGAACTCCAGGAGTTGGTGATGGACAGGGAGGCCTGGCGTGCTGCTATTCATGGGGTCGCAAAGAGTCAGACAAGACTGAGCGACTGAAAGGAATGGAAAGGAACGGACACCATTGACATTTATAATGGTGACATTCTTTGGGGAATAATCCTGTGCCTTGGAGGATGTTTAGCAGCATCTCTCCTTCAATATTCACAAAACAATCAGTGTGACTGAAAGATAAAAACCATGATTACTTCAACAGAGGCAGAGAAAGCCATTGACAAAATTCAACATCCATTTATGATTAAAAAAAACTCTCGAAAATGTAGACGTAGAAGGAATCTACCTCAACATAGAGAGAGAGAGAAAGAGAAGTTGCTCAGTCTTGTCCAACTCTGTGACCCCATGGACTGTAGCCTACACAGGTTCCTCCATCCAGGGGATTTTCCAAGCAAGATTACGGGAGTGGGTTGCCATTTCAGCCAAATATGACAAACCCACAGCAAACATTATCCTCATTACAAAAAAATTGAAAGCATTTCCTCTAGAATCAGGAACAAGACAAGGGTGCCCATTCTCACCACTACTCTTCAAAATAGTTCTGGAAGTACTAGCCATGGCAATCAGAAAAGAAAAGGAAGTAAAAAGGATCCAGATTGGGAAAAAGAAGTAAAATTCACTGTTTGCAAATAACATGATGGTCTACAGAGAAAACCCTAAAGATGCCATCAGAAAATTACTAGAGCTAGTCAATAAATATAGTAAAGTCACAGGATATAAAGTTAATACACAGAAATCCCTTGATATCCTATATGCTAACAATGAAATATCAGAAAGAAATTAGGAAACAATCCCATTTACCATCACAATGAAAAGAATAAGATACTTAGGAATAAATTTACCTAAAGAGACAAAAGACTTGTTTTCAAAAAAGTATAAAATACTGATGAAAGAGACAAAAGATGACACAATAGATGGAGACATATACCACGATCTTAGATTGGAAGAATCAATATAGTGAAAATAAGTATACTACCCAAAAACAATCTATGAATTCAATGCAATCCCTATCAAACTACCAATGATATTTTTAACAGAACTAGAATAAATTATTTCAAAATTCATATGGAAACACAAAAGACCCAAAAGAGCCAAAGCAATCTTGAGAAAGAGGAATGGAACTGGAATAATCAACCTCCCTGACTTCAGACTATACTACAAAGCTACAGTCATTAAGACATTATGGTACTGGCACAAAGACAGAAATATAGATCAATGGAACAAAACAGAAAGTCCAGAGATAAATCAATGCACTTATGGACACTTTATCTTTGACAAAGGAGGCAAAAATATACAATGGAGAAAAGATAGTCTTCAACAATTGGCGTTGGGAAAACTGGTCAACTACATGTAAAAGAATGAAATTAGAACATTTTTTAACACAATACACAAAAATAAACTCAAAATGGATTAAGGATCTAAATGTAAGGCCAGAAACTATCAAATTCTTAGAGGAAAACATAGGCAGAACACTCTATAAGATTAATCACAACAAGATCTTATATGACCCACCTCCCAGAGTAATGGAATAAAAACAAAAATCAACAAATGGGGCCTAGTTAAATTTAAAACTTATTCTTGTTTTTTTGGGAGGCTTCCCTAGTGGCTCAGAGGTTAAAGCATCTGCTTGCAATGCGGGAGACCTGAGTTCGATCCCTGGATCAGGAAGATCCCCTGGACAAGGAAATGGCAACCCACTCCAGTATTCTTGCCTGGAGAATCCCATGGACAGAAGGTCCATGGGGTCGCAAAGAGTGAGACACGACTGAGCGATTTCACTTAAAAGCTTTGGCATTATGAAGGAACTACAAGCAAGATGAAAATACAGCCCTCAGAAAGGGATAAAATAATAGCAAATGAAACAACTAAGAAAGAATTAATCTCTAAAATATACAAGCAGCTCTTGTAGCTCAATACCAGAAAAATGAACAACCCAGTCAAAAACTGGGCAAAAGAACTAAATAGACATTTCTCCAAAGAAGACATAAAAATGGCTAATAAACTCATGAAAAGATGCTCAATATCACTCATTATTAAAGAAAAGCAAATCAAAATCACAATGAGGTATCATCTCACACTGGTCAGAATGCCCATCATCGAAAAGCCTACAAACAATAAATGCTGGCGAAGGTGTGAAGAAAAGGGAACCCTCTTACACTGTTGGTGGGAATGCAAACTGGTGCAACTACTATGGAGAACAGTGTGGAGATTCCTTAAATAACTGAGAACAGAACTCCCATATGACCCAGCAATCCCACTGCTGGGCATATACTCTGAGAAAATCAGAACCAAGAGAGACACATGTACCCCAATGTTCACTGCAGCACAATTTACAATAGTTAGGGCATGGAAGTAACCTACATGTCCACTGACAGATGAATGGATAAGGAAATTGTGGTACATACACACAGTGGAATATCACTTAGCTATAAAAAGGAATGCATTTGAGTCAGTTCTAATGAGGTGGATGAACCTAAAGGTACTACACAGAGTGAAGTCAGAAAGAGAAAGATAAATGCTATATATTAACACATATATATGGAATCTAGAATGATGGTTCCAACAATCCTACGTATGGGCAGCAAAGGAGACAAAGATATAAAGAACAGACTTTTTGACTCAGTGGAAGAAGGAGAGAGTGGGATGATTTGAGAGAACAACATCGAAACATATACATTACCATATGTAAAACAGACGACCAGTGTGAGTTTGAAGCATGAACCAGAGCACCCAAAGCCAGAGCTCTGGGACAACTTAGAGGGACAGATGGGGAGGGAGATGGGAGGGTTGTTCAGGATGAGGTGGGGACACATGTATACCTATGACCATTCATGTTGATGTATGGCCAAAACCTTCACATTGTAAAGTAATTATCCTTCTACTAAAATAAATATTTTTAAAAGGTAACAACCATCACCAACAACAAATGAATGAGCAAATATATTGTGATATATCCTGACAAAAGACTATTACTCTGCAACAAAGAGAAAATATTGGTACACAAAATATGGATGAAACTCACAGACTCCATACTAAATGAAAGACATAGTACATATTATGTGATTCTGTTTATATACAATTCTATATAAATCTGCTCTTACTGACAAAAAATACCATTGTTTTCTGGGATCTAAGAGAAGACTGACCATCAGGGGGCACAAGGGAATTTCAGGAGATGATTGAAATATTTTATATCTTTATTATGGTGATGGTTAAATGAATGTCTACATTTGTAAAAATTCATGGAATTGTACATTTTAAATGAATGAGTTAATTTTGGCTCCAATAATGGGTATTGATCCTTTGAAAACCACATGTTATTACTCAGACTCTTTAGATTCAGATAATATCAAAAGTCTTTCTGGAATCCAAGTGATTGACATATTATTCCAAGAGGCTTGTCATGTAATTCATGATTATATCAAACATGGTGTACAATTAACCATGAGACCTAATACCCAGTAATTCTAATTGGTATCATCCTTTAGAAATCTGAAAACTTTAGAAATCTGAAAACATTCAGAAAATGAAGATCATGGCACCTGGTCCCATCACTTCATGGGAAATAGATGGGGAAACAGTAGAAACAGTGTCAGACTTTATGTTTTTGGGCTACAAAATCAGTGCAGATGGTGACTGCAGCCATGAAATTAAAAGATGCTTACTCCTTGGAAGGAAAGTTATGACCAACCTAGATAGCATATTCAAAAGCAGAGACATTACTTTGCTGACTAAGATCCGTCTAGTCAAGGCTATGGTTTTTCCTGTGGTCATGTATGGATGCGAGAGTTGGACTGTGAAGAAGGCTGCGTGCCAAAGAATTGATGCTTTTGAACTGTGGTGTTGGAGAGACTCTTGAGAGTCCCTTGGACTTCAAGGAGATCCAACCAGTCCATTCTGAAGGAGATCAACCCTGGGATTTCTTTGGAAGAAATGATGCTAAAGCTGAAGCTCCAGTACTTTAGCCACCTCGTGCAAAGAGTTGACTCATTGGAAAAGACCTCGATGCTGGGAGGGATTTGGGGCAGGAGGAGAAGGGGATGACAGAGGATGAGATGGCTGGATGGCATCACTGACTTAATGGATGTGAGTCTGAGTGAACTCCGGGAGTTGGCGATGGACAGGGAGGCCTGGCCTGCTGCAATTCATGGGGTCACAAAGAGTCGGACACGACTGAGTGACTGAACTGAACTGAACTTTAGAAGGCTGTTTTCATCCTTACTTATACTATAAATAATAGAGTACTTTGGCGGGACTTTTCTGGTGATTAAGACTCCAAGCTTCCACTGTTGAGGTCATGGGTTCAATCCCTGATCAGGGAACTAAAATCAAACATGCCACATGGCACAACCAAAAATTAAATAAATGTTAAAAAATAAAGTACTTTATAGTAAAAATCACTTTACTCTTTGAAGAGAATTTTCACTTATATTTTATCTGAGAAATAGTTCAATAAGGCATATGTTTTTATTCTTCTTTTACAGCTGAGGAACTAAGGTTTAGAATCACAGAGCTAGTAAATGGACTAACATCTACTTGTATCTGAATCTATTGTTTTCCCATTACATCACAGATGGCTTTAAGAGTGCTCATTAACGGGCTCTTTATTTTAGGTTTTAATTTCTTTAGCAAGCACCAGAAGACATATTTGGTACATCTTATCTGCTCTCAAAAAATAAAGTTTAGTTCTGCTGCTATGATTCTAACCCACAGATCTATACTTTATGTGTTCTATACGATCAAATGGAAGTCACCTTTTAGGGACATTAAAAAAAAAAAAAGAAAAGAAAAAAGATGTCCTTTACCTAAAATCTCCATTTTTCTTCCTCCAAAGAAGTGAATGCTCTTTCCTCAAAAGATTTGGCTAGTTATCAAAAAGAAGCTATCAAAGAGAGGAGTCTATGACCTCCTTGTCAAGGGAAATCAGATTATTCAATGCCAAAAAAAAAAAAAAAGCTATTTTTATGTCCATCTGATGGTCTGCAGGATTTTTAAAGGTCAGCATCATGGAATTAAAAGGAGAAACTCAGGAGAGCTCTCACAAATCTCTCTCCTCATAATAGCCTCAAGCCTGATCTTGTCTTATCACTAGCCTTGGTAGTTAGAGCGTGGTGACATAAAGAGGACGAGGGACGAGTTCTATCCCCAAGGAGGCCTCCTAAACCACTGTTGACATTGGTAGTTGCAATAAAGTCCAGAAAGGTGGATCTCCCTTAACTCCTGCTGCTACTGGAAACACACATCTGCAGCACCTTTTGAATAGCTAAAGGAAGGAAAAACATTGATTGTTCACTTAGTTCTTGGAGCACGACTATGAGAGCTGGGTCTCAGGAGATAAGAAGATTGGGACACGTTTAGTTCACGTAATACAATCTCTTCAAGCTGCAGCAAAAAATATCTTGTAAAAGTCACTAATTAACTACACGATCCTGGGCAAATCATTCTGTTTCTCTGAGCTTCGTCTTCATCTAGAAAATGAGAACAATCATTCCCCACCTCACCAAGTTGTAGTGAAGTTTAGGTGTGATAAATGTGAAAGACTTGTGGAAACTGGAAAAAGCAGTATAAACATTCAGTCATTCTCTCCTATCTATGTACATTGTATTACAGAAAATTATTTTTGGCTCAAGATTTTTGTTGATTCATTTAATAAGGGTTTGCTGAGAGCCTGCTATGTGCCAGACAATGGGTTCTGTGTGGAAAATACAGAAGAAATAAAGGAGATCTTGACTCTCAAAAACTACCTAGTCTGTAAGGTGGAGTGGGAAGCATGGGGTTGG
>SJXQ01002841.1:63080-100761 GCA_006408695.1 Aepyceros melampus | reverse complement strand
AGAGATGGGAATACCAGAGCACCTGAGCTGCCTCTTGAGAAATCTGTATGCAAGTCAGGAAGCAACAGTTAGAGCTGGACATGGAACAACAGACTGGTTCCAAATAGGAAAAGGAGTACGTCAAGGCTGTATATTATCACCCTGCTTGCTTAACTTATATGCAGAGTACATCATAAGAAATGCTGGACTGGAAGAAACACAAGCTGGAATCAAGATTGCCAGGAGAAATATCAATAACCTCAGATATGCAGATGACACCATCCTTATGGCAGAAAGTGAAGAGCTAAAAAGCCTCTTGATGAAAGTGAAAGAGGAGAGTGAAAAAGTTGGCTTAAAGCTCAACATTCAGAAAACAAAGATCATGGCATCTGGCCCCATAACTTCATGGGAAATAGATGGAGAAACAATGGAAACAGTGTCAGACTTTATTTTTGGGGGCTACAAAATCAGTGCAGATGTTGACTGCAGCCATGAAATTAAAAGATGCTTACTCCTTGGAAGAAAAGTTATGACCAATCTAGATAGCATATTCAAAAGCAGAGACATTACTTTGCCAGCTAAGGTCCATCTAGTCAAGGCTATGGTTTTTCCTGTGGTCATGTATGGATGTGAGAGTTGGACTGTGAAGAAGGTTGAGCGCAGAAGAATTGATGCTTTTGAACTGTGGTGTTGGAGAAGACTCTTGAGAGTCCCTTGGACTGCAAGGAGATCCAACCAGTCCATTCTGAAGATCAACCCTGGGATTTCTTTGGAAGGAATGATGCCGAAGCTGAAGCTCCCGTACTTTGGCCACCTCATGCTAAGAGTTGACTCATTGGAAAAGACCCTGATTCTGGGAGGGATTGGGGGCAGGAGGAGAAGGGGACAACCGAGGATGAGATGGCTGGATGGCATCATGGACTCAGTGGACGTGAGTCTGAGTGAGCTCCGGGAGTTGGTGATGGACAGTGAGGCCTGGCGTGCTGCGATTCACAGAGTCACAAAGAGTCGGACACGACTGAGCGACTGAAGTGAACTGAACTGAGGAGGCCTTACAAATAGCTGTGAAAACAAGAAAAGCAAAAAGCAAAGGAGAAAACAAAACATATACCAATTTGAATGCAGAGTTCCAAAGAATAGCAAGGAGAGATAAGAAACCTTCCTCAGTGATCAATGCAAAGAAACAGAGGGAAATAATACAATGGCAAATACTAGAGATCTCTTCAAGAAAATTAGAGATACTAAGGGAACATTTCATGCAAAGATGGGCTCGATAAAGGACAGAAATTGTCTGGACCTACCAGAAGTGGAAGATGTTAAGAAGAGGTGGCAAAAATACACAGAAGAACTGTACAAAAAAGATCTTCACAACAGAGATAATCATGATGGTGTGATCACTCATCTAGAGCCAGATATCCTGGAATGTGAAGTCAAATGGACCTTAAACAATCACCATGAACAAAGCCAGTGGAGGTGATGGAATTTCCAGTTGAACTATATGAAATCCTGAAAGATGATGCTGTGAAAGAGCTGCACTCAATAGGCCAGCAAATTTGGAAAACTCAGCAGTGGCCAAAGGACTAGAAAAGGTCGGTTTCATTCCAATCCTAAAGAAAGGCAATGCCAAAGAATGCTCAAACTACCGCACAATTGCACTCATCTCACATGCTAGTAAAGTGATGCTCAAAATTCTCCAAGCCAGACTTCAGCAATACGTGAACTGTGAACTTCCAGATGTTCAAGCTGGTTTTAGAAAAGGCAGAGGAACCAGAGATCAAATTGCCAACATCCGCTGGATCATGGAAAAAGCAAAAGAATTCCAGAAAAACATCTGTTTCTGCTTTATTGACTATGCCAAAGCCTTTGACTGTGTGGATCACAAGAAACTGTGGAAAATTCTGAAAGAGATGGGATACCAGACCACTTGACTGCCTCTTGAGACACCTATATGCAGGTTAGGAAACAACAGTTAGAACTGGACATGGAACAACAGACTGGTTCCAAATAGGAAAAAAAGTATGTCAAGGCTGTATATTGTCACCCTGCTTATTTAACTTATATGCAAAGTACATCATGAGAAGTGCCTGGCTGGAAGAAACACAAGCTGGAATCAAGATTGCTGGGAGAAATATCATTCACCTCAGATATGCAGATGACACCACCCTTATGCCAGAAAATGAAGAAGAACTAAAGAGCCTCTTGAAAGTGAAAGAGGAGAGTGAAAAAGTTGGCTTAAAGCTCAACATTCAGAAAACTAAGATCCAAAATCACTGTGGATGGTGACTGCAGCCATGAAATTAAAAGACACTTGGTGCTTGGAAGGAAATTTATGACTAACCTCAGTTCAGTTCAGTCGTTCAGTTGTGTCCGGCCCCTGCGACCCCATCAACTGCAGCCCGCCAGGCCTTCCTGTCATTCACCAACTACCAGAGTCTGCAGAAACCCATGTCCATCGAGTCGGCGATGCCATCCAAACATCTCATCCTCTTTCGTCCCCTTCATCTCCTGCCCTCAATCTTTCCCAGCATCAGAGTCTTTTCAAATGAATAAACTCTTCAAATCAGGTGGCCAGAGAATTGGAGTTACAGCTTCAACATAAGTCCTTCCAATGAACACCCAGGACTAATCTCCTTTAGGATGGACTGGTTGGATCTCCTTTAGGATGGACTGGTTGACTCTCCTTGCAGTCCAAGGGACTCTCAAGAGTCTTCTCCAACACCACAGTTCAAAAGCATCAATTCTTCAGCGCCCACCTTTCTTTATAGTCCAACTCTCACATCCATACATGACCACTGGAAAAATCACAACCTTGACTAGACAGATTTTTGCTGGCAAAATAATTTTTCTGCTTTTTAATATGCTGTCTAGGTTGGTCATAACTTTCCTTCCAAGGAATAAGCATATTTTAATTTCGTGGCTGTAATCACCATCTGAAGAAGATGAAAAGGAAAAATAAGGAAAGATATAAGCACCTGAATGCAGAGATCCAAAGAATAGCAAGAAGAAATAAGAAAGCCTTCTTTAGCGATCAATGCAAAGAAATAGAGGAGAAGAACAGAAGGGGAAAGACTAGAGATCTCTTCAAGAAAATTAGAGATACCAAGGGAACATTTCATGCAAAGATGGGCTCGATAAAGGACAGAAATGGTATGGACCTAACAGAAGCAGAGGATATTAAGAAGAGATGGGAAGAATACACAGAAGAACTGTATCAAAAAGATCTTCATGACCCAGATAATCATGATGGTGTGATCACTCACATACAGCCAGACATCATAGAATGTGAAGTCAAGTGGGCCTTAGAAAGCATCACTACAAACAAAGCTAGTGGAGGTGATGGAATTTCAGTTGAGCTGTTTCAAATCCTGAAAGATGATGCTGTGAAAGAGCTGCATTCTATAGGCCAGCAAATTTGGAAAACTCAGCAGTGGCCACAGGACTGGAAAAAGTCAGTTTTCATTCCAATCCTAAAGAAAGGCAATGCCAAGGAATGCTCAAACTACCACACAATTGCACTCATCTCACATGCTAGTAAAGTAATGCTCAAAAACTGAGGGAGAGGGAGAGGGTGGGAGGATTTGGGAGAATGGCACTGAAACATGTATACTATCATGTAAGAAACGAATCGCCAGTCTATGTTCGATACAGGATACAGGATGCTTGGGACTGGTGCACGGGGATGATCCAGAGAGTTGATATGGGGTGGGAGGTGGGGGGGTGGGTTTCAGGATTCAGATCTCATGTACACCAGAGATGGATTCATGTCAATGTATGGCAAAACCAATACAATATTGTAAAGTAAAATAAAGTAAAAATAAACATTAAAAAAAAAAAAGCAGAGACATTACTTTGCCAACTAAGGTCCGTCTAGTCAAGGCTATGGTTTTTACTGTGGTCGTGTATGCATGTCAGAGTTGGACCGTGAAGAAGGCTGAGTGCCGAAGAATGGATGCTTTTGAACTGTGGTGTTGGAGAAGACTCTTGAGAGTCCCTTGGACTGCAAGGAGATCCAACCAGTCCATTCTGAAGGAGATTAGCCCTGGGATTTCTTTGGAAGGAATGATGCTAAAGCTGAAGCTCCAGTACTTTGGCCACCTCATGCGAAGAGTTGACTCATTGGAAAAGACTCTGATGCTGAGAGGGATTGGGGGCAGCAGGAGAAGCGGATGGCCGAGGATGAGAGGGCTGGGTGGCATCATGGACTAGATGGACGTGAGTCTGAGTGAACTCCGGGAGTTGGNATTTCTTTGGAAGGAATGATGCTAAAGCTGAAGCTCCAGTATTTTGGCCTCCTCATGCGAAGAGTTGACTCATTGGAAAAGACCCTGATGCTGGGAGGGACTGGGGGCAGGAGGAGAAGGGGACGACAGAGGATGAGACGGCTGGATGGCATCACGGACTCGATGGACGTGAGACTGAGTGAACTCCGGGAGATGGTGACAGACAGGGAGGCCTGGCGTGCTGCGATTCATGGGGTTGCAGAGTCGGACACGACTGAGCGACTGAACTGAACCGAATCACCATCTGCAGTGATTTTGGAGCCCAGAAAAATAAAGTCAGCCATTGTTTCCAGTGTTTTCCCATCATTTGCCATGAAGTGATGGGGCCAGATGCCATGATCTTAGTTTTCTGAATGTTGAGATTTAAGCCAGCTTTTTCACTCTCACTTTCATCAAAAGACTCTTTAGTTCTTCTT
The DNA here is from genome assembly GCA_006408695.1 of Aepyceros melampus. Lineage (NCBI taxonomy): Eukaryota > Metazoa > Chordata > Mammalia > Artiodactyla > Bovidae > Aepyceros > Aepyceros melampus. The sequence continues at coordinate 96,086 of SJXQ01002841.1, read as the reverse complement.
CACGTTCTGCCATAGGGGTAGTGTCATGTGCATATCTGAGGTTTTTATGTTTCTCCTGGAAGTTTTGATTCCAGTTTGTGCTTCCTCCAGTCCAGCGTTTCTCATGATGTACTCTGCATATAAGTTAAATAAGCAGGGTGATAATATACGGCCTTAACATACTCCTTTTCCTTTTGGAACCAGTATGTTGTTCCATGTCCAGTTCTAACTGTTGCTTCCTAACCTGCATACAGGTTTCTCAAGAGGCAGGTCAAGTGGCCTGGTATTCTCATCTTTCAGAATTTTCCACAGTTTATTGTGATCCACACAGTCAAAGGCTTTGGCATAGTCAATAAAGCAGAAATAGCTGTTTTTCTGGAACTCTCTTGCTTTTTGATGATCCAGCAGATGTTGGCAATTTGATCTCTGGTTCCTCTGCCTTTTATAAAACCAGCTTGGACATCTAGAAGTTCATGGTTCATGTATTGCTGAAGCCTGGCTTGGAGAATTTTAAGACCAGCCTAGCTGCTACTGCTAAGTCACTTCAGTCATGTCCAACTCTGTGCGACCCCGTAGACAGCAGCCCACAGGCTCCCTCATCCCTGGGTTTCTCCAGGCAAGAACACTGGAGTGGGTTGCCATTTCCTTCTCCAATGTATGAAAGTGAAAAGTGAAAGTGAAGTCGGTCACTCATGTCCGACTCTTCACAACCCCACAGACTTCAGCCCACCAGGCTACTCCGTCCATGGGATTTTCCAGGCAAGAATACTGGACTGGGGTGCCATCGCCTTCTCTAAAGACCAGCCTAGACAGTATATTAAAAAGCAGAAACATTACTTTGTCAACAAAGTTCCGTCTAGTCAAGGCTATGGTTTTTCCAGTGGTCATGTATGGATGTGAAAGTTGAACTATAAAGAAAGCTGAATGCTGAAGAGTGATGCTTTTGAACTGTGGTGTTGGAGAAGACTCTTGAGAGTTCCTTGGACCGCCAGGAGATTCAACCAGTCCATCCTAAAGGCGGTCAGTCCTGGGTGTTCACTGGAAGGACTGATGTTGAAGCTGAAACTGAAATACTTTGGCCACCTGATGAGAAGAGCTGACTGATTGGAAAAGACTCTGATGCTGGGAAAGACGGAAGGCAGGAGGAGAAGGGGACAACAGACCATAAGATGGTTGGATGGCATCACCTACTCAGTAGACATGGATTTGAGTGGACTCCAGGAGCTGGTGATGGACGGGGAGGCCTGGCGTGCTGTGGTTGATGGGGTCACAAGGAGTCAGACACGACTGAGTGATTGAACTGAACTGAACTGCATGCCGTAGAGCCCATGCTCTGCAACAAAAGAAACCATTGCAATGAGAAGACCATGCACTGCAGTTAGAGAGTAGACCCCACTTGCTGCAACTAGAGAAAGTTCCTAACAACGACAAAGTGCCAGTGCCACTAAAAACAAAATAAATAATTAAATTTAAAAGAAAAAGACTATTTTTTTTTGGTAATTCCAGCTGCTGCAATTACAGACAGTCCCTTAGAGGTAACACCTAGATCAAAGAGAATGCCCTTGCCCAAGGTCATGCCTACTTCCTGAGAATTCATAGCAAACATGATCACTGGAATATCTAAAGGAACACTCCCCTTGCTCCAAACTGTGTCACTTATGAAAGGTCATTCCTCTTTGGAGTTTCCCATAGGTTGGCTGACACTGATACTGTATCACAGTTCACCTCTTTCCTCTGACCTCTCCTGCTTCCTCCTCTTCCTTTCCACAATATTGATCCCAGAGAATTCCTTAATAGAACCTCTGCACACTGATTGATATCCTCTCAGACTCTACTTCCATGATGATTAATTGTCTGTGTCAACTTGACTAGGCTATGGTACCCAGATTTTGCTCAAACATAGATGAAATGTTCTTATAAAGGTATTTTTCAGATGTGCTTAACACTTAAATCAGTATTCTTTCACTATTCCATAATATGGGTGGGCCTCATTTAACCTTTCGAAGGCCTTAAACTGACATCTCCCAAGGAAGAAAGAATTCTGCTTCTAGACTGCCTTAAGACTCAACTTGCAACATCAACTCTTCCCTGGGTCCCCAGCAGATAGACAGACAGATAGGTATGTAGATAGATAGATGGGTTTCTCTGGAGAACCCTAATATAACTTTTGGGAATTCTCCTACAATATCAAGCATTTATGATACACTAATTAATGATCATTTGCACTAGAGCTGGCTTCTCAGGTGGATTACATAAGCAGCCACAGAGTGCCTTACACTCAGAAGGACTAATTTATATGCTCTACTATCATGATCTTGAAAATCTTGGTAACTTTATCTTTAAATCTGCATTTTGTAAGTGAAATTTTATGGAATGATAAAGCAGAGGGAGAAATTTTATGGAATGTATGAGCAGAGGGAGACACATGTAATATACACATTTACTATTCTTTGCTACTTCATTCATGTACAGCACCTTGATATTCTGACCCATGAATCCCAGTGGACTCACAATGCATGGGAACTCAGTGAGACTCAGAGTGAGTGCAGGATAAAGTTGTTTTGTCTCCAATTGAGTAAGTAGATGGCAAAGGACAGCTGACAGCTCTGAGAAGCCGCACTTACAGTTCTAACATCTAACAACAGAAAAGAAGACAATGGCATTCTAACAAATACATATGGCCAAGAAACACTATTATATTCCAGTTTATTCATATTACCTCTGTATATCAGCCGATTACTTATCTTTAGTCTTTTCTTATTCATCAGTAGTTGGAAATGTGTATTTATCAAAAAGTAAAGCTTAGTGTTGAGATCAGTTCAGTTCAGTTCAGTTGCTCAGTCATGTCTGACTCTTTGCAACACCATTTCCTTTTCATACTATTCATGGTGTTCTCAAGTCAAGAATACTGAAGTGGTTTGCCATTCCCTTCTCCAGTGGACCACATTTTGTCAGAATTCTCCACCATGACCCGTCAATCCTGTGGTCCCCTACAATGAAAAGGGCATGTTTTTTGGGTGTTAGTTCTAGAAGGTCTTGTAGGTCTTCATAGAACCATTCAACTTCAGCTTCTTCAGCATTACTGGTTGGGGCATAGACTTGGATGACTGTGACATTGAATGGTTTGCCTTGGAAACGAATAGAGATCATTCTGTCGTTTTTGAGATTGCATCCAAGTACTGCATTTTGGACTCTTTTGTTGACCATGATGGCTACTCCATTTCTTCTAAGGGATTCCTGCCCACCATAGTAGATATAATGGTCATCTGAGTTAAATTCACCCATTCCAGTCCATTTTAGTTCGCTGATTCCTAGAATGTCGATGTTCACTCTTGCCATCTCTTGTTTGACCATTTCCAATTTGCCTTGATTCATGGACCTAACATTCCAGGTTCCTATGCAATATTGCTCTTTACAGCATCGGACCTTGCTTCTATCACCAGTCACATCCACAACTGGATATGGTTTTTGCTTTGGCTCCATCCCTTTATTCTGTCTGGAGTTATTTCTCCACTGATTTCCAGTAGCATATTGGGAACCTACTGACCTGGGGAGCTCCTCTTTCAGTATCCTATCATTTTGTCTTTTCATACTGTTCATGGGGTTCTCAAGGCAAAAATACTGAAATGGTTTTCTGTTCCCTTCTCCAGTGGACACGTTCTGTCAGATCTTTCCACCATGATGTGCCCATCTTGAGTGATCCCACAGGGCATGGCTTAGTTTCATTGAGTTAGACCAGGCTGTGGTCCTAGTGTGATTAGATTGACTAATTTTATGTGATTATGGTTTCAGTATGTCTGCCCCCTGATGCCCTCTCACAACACCTACCATCTTACTTGGGTTTCTCTTACCTTGGATGTGGGGTATCTCTTCACGGCTACTCCAGCAAAATGTAGCCACTACTCCTTACCTTGGACGAGGGGTATCTCCTCACTGCCGCTCCTCCTGACCTTGAACGTGGAGTGGCTCCTCTCGGCCCTCCTGTGCCCACGCAGCCACCGCTCATAAATACAAAACTTATAACTAAAAATTCTAAAAGAAGAAGTAGGAAAAATTTTTTTGTTGTGAATTAGGCAAAGATGTCTTAAATAAGATATCAAAAGTGTGATCCATAAAAGAAACAATTGATAAATTAACCTTTACTAAAATTAACAATGCTTGCTCTTCTAAAACTGTTAGGGGAAACACACTGATTGAAATCACCCACTCTGGCCAACCACCATAGTAACCGTCTGTATGAGTTATTTTATGACAAGAGGTCCTGGTAAGGAACACAGTATTAATAAGCCACCGCAAACCGGAAGCTTCCTGATAGAGACTTACTGAGGGGGAACCTGGGTCTTGTTCTGTGGACAGAGCCATGCACAGTAAATCTTTAATCCAATTTTATGGAGCTGTGTTCCCTCCCTGCTATTTACCTGGGGCCAAACTATGGTGGAGGTAATGAAGACAATTGTGACCTCTTTCAAAAGATCCCATGCAAGTACTGCTACATTCACTGCCCCCAACCCTACAGCAGGCCACCACCAACTTATGCTGCCAGGGTCCAGCCCCAGTGGATCCAGGGATATTCAAAGGTGGGAGACGGAGCAGGCGGATAGGAAAGGATAAGACAGGATAGGACAGGATAGCTCAGGACAGGATAGAATAGTAGGAAATTAAAAGAAAAATAGGAGCTGAATAACTTGGCTTACAGGGAAAGCCAATAAAATCTCAAGACAAGAGATTTGCACCATCTATGTGGGCCACCGGCGTCCACTTGAATCTCTAAAGGGGCCCCCCGTGGATCCCTTTTCTTGCAGAACTTAGGGCCAGGACAAGTAAGTAGACATGGTGAGCCTCCTGCTCCAGATGGGAATTCAGCCTGGAGTTAATGTACAAGAGGACAGAGAGATAGATAGATAGAGAGAGGTGTGGGAGCCAGATATCCTTAAAGAACGAGTTTAGAAGAGTGAGTCGTCTGAGAAGCTGGCCTGGAGAACCGGTCTGAGAAGATCTGGTCCAGAAAAACTGCTCTGAGAAACTGTTCCTGAGAAAACTGGTCCGGAAAAACTGCTCTGAGAAACTGTTCCTGAGGAAACTGGTCCCAAACTTTATTTTTCACGTCCCTTTTATACAATGAAGATCAATGGGTTTCACAAATTTTTTGGCAATGACAGCAGCCCTGACTCTTATCGAGAGCAGGCTTATTCTCTGCATACCTAATTGTATACACAAGTCTTAGGTAATTTACATCATCTGGCCAAAGGCCAATTCAACAATTTACAGCTCTTTTCTGATAAGTGTTACTTTTTCCAAGGTCTGGCGCCATTCTCGGGAGGCACTAAACAAAGTTGCATTCTCACATAGCAAGGACACAGCAAGCGAGAGGGAGTACAATGATTTATAAAAGAAAGCAAATAACTCGAAAGCCTAGTGTTGCTAACATCAAAAAACTACTACATATCTATTTCCAAATATTGTTTGTATAGCAGAAACTTCCAGGTGCAGATAAGGAGGTCTGGCAGCAATCATTGAGGCAACAGTGAAGTCTATATCACTATTAAGGCTTTGGCTCTTAGAAAAGGTTTGTAACTTTAAAACACTTCAAGGCCTTTTTGCCCCTCACAATTGGGGGTTGCGAGCAATTCACAAGCTTGTAAAAGGTCAGGGAAAGCTGTTTAGGCAGGCTAGAGCGTTATCAAAGACGGGTTGGGCTAAACACTCCTTTCAAATGCAGGAAGCTAAAGCTTTGAATTAACTCTGTCCGAGAAACTGGCAGAGAACAGTGGGGAAACAGACAAATTCTTATTTTTTGGGGTACATGCTCAAGAAAAACCAGGGAGAAATCCGATGACTCAAATTGCTCTGCCATCTGAGTGTGCCACGTGACTCTGTCACGGGTGGGATTCCTCACGCTGGCCCCTGACACTACGCCTCTGCTGGAGACTCCTGAACACTCCTGGGCAAGTCTGGGTCAATCTCTTGTGGGGTCACTGCTCCTTTCTCCTGGGTCCTGGTGCATACAAGGTTCTGTTTGTGCCCTCCAGGTGTCTATTTCCCAGTCCTGTGGAAGTTCTGGCAGCTCTATGGTAGGTTTATGGTGACCTCCTCCAAGAGGGCTTATGCTATACCCAAGTCTGCTGCACCCAGAGCCCATGGCCCTGTGGCAGTCCACAGCTGACCCCTACCTCCATAGGAGACACTCAAACACAGTTCTGTCTCAGTCTCTGTGGGGTGTCTGGGTCCTGGTGCAAACAAGGTTTGTTTGAGCCCTCTTGAGTGTCTATGGTGGGAATGGGGTTTGATTCTAAATGCAAATTTGTCCCTCCTACTGTCTTGCTGGGTTTCTCTGATCTTGGATGTGGGGTATCTCCTCACAGTCACTCCAGCAGGCAGATGCATTATACAGGGGAAGTGAGAAATAGATTCAAAGGATTAGATATGACAGACAGAGTGCTGATAAACTATGGATGGAGGTTTGTGACACTACAGGAGCCAGGGATCAAGACCATCTCCAAGAAAAAGAAATGCAAAAAAAGAAAAACGGTTTTCTGAGGAGGGCTTACAAATAGCTATGAAAAGAAGAGAAGCAAAAAGCAAAAAAAAAAAAAAAGCAACGATATACCCATTTGAATGCAGAGTTCCAGAGAATAGCAAAGAGAGATAAGAAAGCCTTCCTCAGTGATCAGTGCAAAGAAATGGAGGAAAACAATAGAATGGGAAAGACTAGAGATCTCTCAAGAAAATCAGAGATACCAAGGGAACATTTCATGCAAAAGTGGGTCCAAAAAGGACAGAAATGATATGGATTTAACAGAAACAGAAGATATTAAGAAGAGGTGGCAAGAATACACAGAAGAACTGTACAAAAAAGATCTTCACGACCCAGATAACCACAATGGTAATGATCACTCACCATGCTTATTTAACTTATACGCAGAGTACATCGTGAGAAACACTGGGCTGAAAGAAGCACAAGCTAGAATCAAGATTGCCAGGAGAAATATCAATAATCTCAGATATGCAGATGACACCACCCTTATGGCAGAAAGTGAAGAGGAACTCAAAAGTCTCTTGATGAAAGTGAAATAGGAGAGTGAAAAAGTTGGCTTAAAGCTCAACATTCAGAAAATGAAGATCATGGCATCTGGCCCCATCACTTCATGGGAAATAGATGGGGAAACAGTGGAAGCAGTGTCAGACTTTATTTTTTTGGGCTTCAAAATCACTGCAGATGGTGACTGCAGCCATGAAATTAAAAGATGCTTACTCCTTGGAAGAAAAGTTATGACCAACCTAGATAGCATATTGAAAAGCAGAGACATTACTTTGCCAACAAAGGTCCATCTAGTCAAGGCTATGGTTTTTCCAGTAGTCATGTATGGATGCGAGATTTGGACTGTGAAGAAGGCTGAGCACCGAAGAATTGATGCTTTTGAACTGTGGTGTTGGAGAAGACTCTTGAGAGTCCCTTGGACTGCAAGGAGATCCAACTAGTCCATTCTGAAGGAGATAAGCCCTGGGATTTCTTTGGAGGGAATGATGCTGAAATTGAAACTCCAGTACTTTGGCCACCTCATGCGAAGAGTTGACTCACTGGAAAAGACTCTGATGCTGGGAGGGATTGGGGGCAGGAAGAGAAGGGGATGACAGAGGATGATATGGCTTGATAGCATCACTGACTCGATGGCCATGAGTCTGAGTGAACTCCGGGAGTTGGTGATGGACAGGGAGGCCTGGCGTGATGCAATTCATGGGGTACAAAGAGTCAGACACGACTGAGTGACTGAATTGAACTGATGATTATTCACCTAGAATCAGACATCTTGGAGTGCAAAGTCAAGTGGGCCTTAGGAAGCATCACTACAAACAAAGCTCATGGAGGGGATGGAATTCCAGTTGAGCTATTTCAAATCCTGAAAGATGATGCTGTCAAAGTGGTGCACTCAATATGCCAGCAAATTTGGAAAACTCAGCAGAGGCCTCAGGACTGGAAAAGATCAGTTATCATTCCAATCCCTAAGAAAGGCAAAGCCAAAGAAGGCTCAAACTACCACATAACTGCAGTTACCTCATACACTAGTAAAGTAATGCCCAAAATTCTCCAAACCAGACTTTAACAATACATGAACCGTGAACTTCCAGATGTTCGAAGGGGTTTTAGAAAAGGCAGAGGAACCAAGATCAGGTTTCCAGCATCCACTGGATTATTGAAAAAGCAAGAGAGTTCCAGAAAAACATCTACTTCTACTTTATTGACTATGCCAAAGCCTTTGACTGTGTGGATCACAATAAACTGTGGAAAATTCTGAAAGAGATGGGAATACCAGAACACCTGACCTGTCTCCTGAGAAATGTGTATGCAGGTCATGAAGCAACAGTTAAAATTGGACATGGAACAAACAACAGACTAGTTCCAAATAGGGAAAGGAGTACCTCAAGGCTGTACATTGTCACCATGTTTATTTAACTTCTATGCAGAGTACATCATGAGAAATGCTGGACTAAATGAAGCACAAGCTAGAATCAAGATTTATAGGAGAAATATCAATAACCTCAGATATGCAGATGACACTAACCTTATGGCATAAAGGGAAGAAGAACTAAAGAGCTTCTTGATGAAAGTGAAAGGGGAGAGTGAAAAATTTGGCTCAAAGCTCAACATTCAGAAAACTAAGATCATGGCATCTGGTCTCATCACTTCATAGGAAATAGATGGGGAAACAGTGGAAACAGTGCCTGACCTTATTTTTCTGGGCTCCAAAATCACTGCAGATGGTGATGCAGCCATGAAATTAAAAGATACCTACTCCTTGGAATAAAAGTTATCACCAACCTAGATAGCATATTAAAAAGCATAGACATTACTTTGCCAACAAAGGTCCATCTAGTCAAGGGTATGGTTTTTCCAGTAATCATATATGGATGTGAGAGTTGGACTATAAAGAAGGCTGAGTGCTGAAGAAATGATGCTTTTGAAGTGTGGTGTTGAAGACTCTTGAGAGTCCCTTGGACTGCAAGGAGATCCAACCAGTCCATCCTAAAAGAGATCAATCCTGGGTGTTCATTAAAAGGACTGATGTTGAAGCTGAAACTCCAATAGTTTGGCCACCTAATGTGAAGAACTGACTCACTTGAAAAGACCCTGATGATGGGAAAGATTGAAGGCTAAAGGAGAAGGGGATGAAAGATGGTTGGATGACATCACCAACTCAATGGACATACGTTTGAGTAAACTCTGGGAGTTGGTGATGGACAGGGAGGCCTGGCGTGCTGCAGCCCATGGCATCGCAAAGAGTTGGACATGACTAAGTGACTGAACTGGACTGAACCAACTGGAAGAGTTCAGGAGAGGTCAAAAGGAAACACCATGAGATTGATCACATCCCTGAATCCTTCTCGCTGACATCACCTTGGCTGAGCAACGCATGTACCACCAGGAAGAACTCTGAATCAGAATGACCAGCCAAAGACAACACAGAAACTAATCTCATTACCATAAAACACAACACTGTGAGCCACATGGTAGAGCAGTTCTTCTGGGATCCCTTACCCTACTATTTTCCGCCTGGATGCCCTTCCCAATAAAATCTCTTGGTTTGTTTGTCAGAGTGTGTGTCTCCTAGGACAACTGATTTCTGAGCATTAGACAAGAGCCTACTCTCTGGCCCTAAATGGGTTCCTCCTTCCTACAACAAAACCACCATTAAGAGAATGAACAAACAAGCCACAATTGGGAGAAATATTTGTCAAACATCTATGTAATAAAGAACATAAACCCAAGTATTAAAATAACTTTTAATATATTTTTACAGTTATTTAATGTTTATTTGAATTTCAAGAAAACAAACCACCTAATATTTTTAAAAATCAGGAAGAGTCCTGAATAAACAATTATCAATGAAGAAATGTGGATATCAAATAAGCACATTAAAAAGATGCTCAACATAATTGTAATTTCGATTATAAAGTTGAAAGCAAAATCTCAGATGCCACTGGTATCTATTAGAGTGACTAAAACTTTTTTAAAACTGACCATAGCAAATGTTGGAGAGGATATGGAGGAACAGGAACATTCCTGTATTGCTGGTGGAAATGCAAAATGCTACAAGTATTTTGGAAGACGGTTTAGCAATTTCTTAAAAGGTTAAACATGCACCTAAGATATGATATGACCAACCTAGATAGTATATTCAAAAGCAGAGACGTTACTTTGCTGACTAAGGTCCGTCTAGTCAAGGCTATGGTTTTTCCTCTGGTCATGTATGGATGTGAGAGTTGGACTGTGAAGAAAGCTGAGCGCAGAAGAATTGATGCTTTTGAACTTTGGTGTTGGAGAAGACTCTTGAGAGTCCCTTGGACTGCAAGGAGATCCAACCAGTCCATTCTGAGGGAGATCAACCCTGGGATTTCTTTGGAAGGAATGATGCTAAAACTGAAGCTCCAGTACTTTGGCCACCTTATGCGAAAAGTTGACTCATTGGAAAAGACCCTGATGCTGGGAGGGATTGGGGGCAGGAGGAGAAAGGGACGACCGAGGATGAGATGGCTGGATGGCATCACAGACTCAATGGACGTGAGTCTGAGTGAACTCCGGGAGTTGGTGATGGACAGGGAGGCCTGGCATGCTGCGATTCATGGGGTCGCAAAGAGTCAGACATGACTGTGCGACTGAACTGAACTGAACTGAAGATATGATATAATATCCATTGTGTTAACCACAAAAACATCTTTGTTGTCTGAAGATCCAGCACACTATTTTGTCCCCTTTTGTATATGTCTAAAATAATCCAGAATAAAAATTTTAAAAGTACCTTTGTTTTTGGACAACATAATGACAGTCATGGAACAAGAAGTGGCTTGAGATGATGACATATCAACTTCCCTCCCCTACTGGGAGGTAAACAAGTGCTTTTAATGTTTAGACTTATTATAGCCTCAATTGGGGTCGCAAAGAATCGGACACGATTGCGTGACTGAACTGAACTGAACTGTGTCACTAGGGTTTTCAAAAGACATGCCGGACTTGCACAAATTTAATTTGACCCTTTTATGAGCCTCATATATTCCCCTCTACCCTCACTGCCCTGCATCAGGGCAATAACCAAAATCTGTCATTGTGAGCAGTAAAGATTTTCCTATATAGCCTGACTCCTGGGAGAATAGAGGAGCAGAGAATAATGATGCAGAATTGTTTGATTGCTCAATCATTTGCTATCTCTCTTCTAGGTAGTTCTGGCTGATTTAAAGTCAGGCAGGTGCTGAAATAACAATCAGATATGCTTTTCATGCGAGCTCTGCTGATAATAATCCACAACCTTGGGCAAGTCCCTTCACCTCTGTGCACTTGGTTCCCTCCAGTGTGAGAGACTTGGTCTCAACTGTTTCCAAGGTCCGTTCCAGGACTGATACTTACAAATGTTCTCCTTCTCTGTTCTATATCCTCACTGAATAGTAAACTGCAGGGTAATACTCACCCAGGAGTTTACAATATGGGCACCAGGCTATGAATGGTGAGAGCTGGGCAGGAGGAGTGTCTGAAATGGACAGGTCTCATCTGGGTTATACTGTTAAGTTCATTACACTGAAGTTCGAATGTGCATCTTGTTCAGGCAGGATTTGTTCAAAAGAATAGAATAATTTAATACACTTCTCAAGCAAATGTGTAATTTCCTAGAAACTACAGGGATTTATTTCAACTAAAGTAGATAAAGCAATTAGATCTAATGAGAGATTGAAAACAGGGACCATAAAACCACAGTGTTACTCACCCAGCTTGCCCTCCCCAACTCCCTCCTCTTACTCTGCCTCCACAAAACCCTTACTCTTGTCTTTCTGCAAAGCAATATCTGTGTTTCAGTGGCCGATGGTGGGAAATGTCTAATGGTTCCACATGAATTCTTGTCTCAATGTCCATCACCACCTATCTTGTCTTAGGAATTCCAACCGAGAATTCCAGATTCCCAAGAGGGTAACCCCAGTGAAGCCAGCTTACAGTCTTGATTCCAGGGTACAGAGACAGCTGGTGAGGGGCAGAGAGGTGGGCCATATCTCTGGGGTTAGAGTAAGGGGAGGTCTGAGAATCCAACTTAATGCCCAGGGAACAAGTTTCTTTCCCTAATAAGAACAGAGTTCTTAATTTCTTAGATCTCTCTAACTTTACAGATGAGGGGCTGAGGTCCAACTAGTTGTGGCAGATTTGGATCTTGAATTCTGGCCATTTGATTTCCAACACAGGATGTTCTTTTAGGATGAGTTCTGACAGAAGCTCTCCTCATGTCCAGGGTGGTACTGATGTATTAAGAGTCTAGTACCAGGAATTGTACCAGTTATGACAAGCACTGCCATTAAATCATCAAAAGGGAATGTGCATTTATGAAAGACTGTTTTCCAAAAATGACCACAACACTCTCCCTATACTTCATGCTCTTCCTACACTGTCCCTCAATACTTCTCCAGGGATTGATGAAGTCTGTGTCCCATCTCTTAAACTTTGGAAGATTTTAGTGGTTTCTTCAAAAATAGGGCAGAATGAATGATGCATCTTCTGAGGCTACATCACGAAAATGCATTCGCATCTACCATACTCTCTTAGGACACTTCTCTTGGAATCTAGGTACCATATTTAAAGAAGCTCAAGATAAACCACATACAGAGAGGCAACCTGTAACTGTTAAGCTGAGAGCCCAGTTGAGGTCCCAGCCAACAGCCAGAACTGACTGTCAATCATGTGAGTGAAGACCCCTCCACTACCAGGTAATTCCAACCCCCCAAGCTATTGAGAGACTCCAGAGTTTGAATCTGAGGACCCAGACCTGAAGGAGCATCAGAGAATGCTGTGCCCTGTCTGGATTCCTGACCCACAAAATCATGAATATGAGAAGACAGTTACTTTATGCCATTGAATCTTGGGCTTGTTTGTTATCACAGTAACTGGAATCACACTGGTAAATCATCTACTAGCAAAACTTTGGATCTTACAATTTTTCCAGTGTATTTTTATGTTTTCCATTATTCTTGAAAGAAAGTCTTCAATTGTATACCTATTGGTTGCTCAATTTAAAAATAAGACATATAGATTAAACCCATGTCTGGAGTCTGTGGACACTTGTTCCATCCCTGCTGCAGTAACTGGTTGGTGCACAGTGCCTGTCAGTATATTATAAGGCAGGATTCCCTCATGACCCACAGGAACAATCTGAAGTTTTTCTCAATTCCCCATACTTCATTCCATTCTTAGAATCTTCTGTTTTCCATTATTACTATTTCCCCCCAACTGTGGCAAAGCTAAAGATCCAAATGTTTCCTTTACTTGTGCCATGAGAGAAGCTTTGGTACTAGCTCTAGCAAATCCAGGTGGTTCTGATATTTGATTCTGTTGGGTGGAGAAATCTAGACTCTAGTAGCTTCCCTCCTCACCTATGCGTGGTCTGCATCTTGCAGCTGTGGACTCCTGGCTCTGGCTTTCATCTTTATTTTCCTGTGACCTCCACTATGCCTCAAATTCACATCTATTCCTCAGCACTTCAATTGTGCTCTGACCATTACACATCAATGGAGCCATCATTATTATCTGCAGAATAATACACAGTTATGCCTCCAGGAGGGCTTCTCTTGTGGATCAGCTGGTAAATAATCCGCCTGCAATGTGGGAGACCTGGATTCAATCCCTGGGTTGAGAAGATCCCCCGAGAAGGAAAAGCTACCCACTCCAGTATTCTGTCCTTGAGAATTCCATGGACTGTATAGTCCATGGGTTCACAAAGAGACAGACATGACTGAATGACTTTCACTTCACTTGAATGCCTCCAGGAACTGTGCTGAGGCATGGGATATAAAGATGAAGGTGATACAGGTCAGGTCTTCAAGAAGCTCACAATCATTACCACGGAATTTGGCAACTTCTCCATCAGCACCTGCAAAACTCTGTTGTAGAGGTCCATGCAATTCCTCACCCTCCAATAATAAATAGCAGCAGAGTTACCACTAACTAACTGAGATTTGGGACATATTTCTTAATATTCCTGACTCTCCATTTCTTCGCCTGTACAATAGGGTTGCTACTACCTGGTTACATAGACTGTGGGAAAGGTAAAATACATCAGCAGGTGCAGAGTTCTAAGTCTAGCAGATCTGAGGAACTCAATAAATGCTGTTTTTCTCTTTTGCTGTCTCTAACTCTAGGTTATTATTTCTCACATCTATTTTGTTTTATAACATGAGTGAATTTTAGACTCCATTCCTCTGACTACCCCTTTCTCTTATTTGGGTGAAATTTCTGTGGAGAAAAAAAAAAAAAAAGGAAATAGTAGAGTGAATCAACATAGACCATTCCAACAGCATATAAAGAATGATCCAGCCATACCTTCTCATTTTGTAGAGGTAACTTCATGTCGGAGAAGGCAATGGCACCCCACTCCAGTATTCTTGCCTGGAAAATCCCATGGATGGAGGAGCCTGGACGGCTGTATTCCATGGGGTCGCTGAGCGTCGGACACAACTGAGCGACTTCACTTTCACTTTTCACTTTCATGCATTGGAGAAGGAAATGGCAACCCACTCCAATGTTCTTGCCTGGAGAATCCCAGAGACGGGGGAGCCTGGTGGGTTGCCATCTATGGGGTCGCACAGAGTCGGACATGACTGAAGCGACTTAGCAGTAGCAGCAGCAACTTCATGTCTTTTCCCTTTCATTGATTTATCTAACAGCTCCTCCCACACACAGTAAATCCAGCTTCTGTGTCTTTTTGTGTGTGTGTCAAGTAAAGAATTTATCTCCTTTGAATTCTCTTCAGCTTCTGAGACTTTCTTACCTGTGATGTACAGGTAAATGATGTATCAAGGGAAAGAAGGTAGTAGAAGGTGAAACAGTTATAAATAAAGGGAAGATGCAGGTAAAGTATAATTGCTATTTATAATAAAAGATCATATTTGGGGGGAAATGTAAGGTGTATTTTAATTCCTGTCATCCTTTTTTTTTTTTTTTCAGAATTGTCCATAATTCTTCACATTTCTCTGTATCTGCTTGCATCTTTTGCATCATGGCTTTGCAGCTCCTTTCATGAAGAAATGGAGTTTAGGCAATCCAAGGAGACCTGTCCATGTGTCAGGGAATACTGAGTTTCCACTGAGTCAAAGATCTTCATTGTGTTCTTGTGCACTGGCTTTTGGAACTCAAGTAAAGACCCTTTCATTTCAGGTGAAATTCCTCTTCATAGTCTTTAGAGAGAGATGAAGCTGTGAACCTTTGGAGTGGGAGCACTGACATCAAAACCTAGATAACCAGAGAACTAACCCTAGGGAGTATTGAATAGTGAGAACTCACACAAAGGAAACCATTTGAACACAAGACCCAGCATCACCCAATCACCAGTAGCACCCTGTGCAAGATGCCTTCTAAACAAAAAACAACGACAACAAAATACAAACCCAGTCATCATCAGACAGTCTTCACTCAGTCTTGCCCATCAGAGGAAAAACAGACAAACAAAAACTCAGCACAAATCTCACCCTATAATAAGCTTACACAAACCACTGGACCAACCTTAGGAGGGAAGAAACCAAAAGAAAGAAATAATTCAACCCTGTACACTGGGAAAAGGAGACCTCAAACACAATAAGTTAAAAAAAAATAATGAAAAGGCAGAGAAATACTACACAAATGAAGGAACAAACTAGAAACACAGAAGTCCAAATAAATGAAGACAAAATAGGCAAAATACCTGAAAAAGAATTTATAATAATGATAGTAAAGATGATCAAAAACCTTGAAAACAAAATGAAGAACTATAAGAATCAATTAACAAAGACCTAGATGAATTAAAGAAAAAACATACAAAGACAAACAGCACAATTACTGAAATGAAAAATACTCTACAAGGAATCAATAGCAGAATATCTGAAGCAGAATAATGGATCAGTGAGCCGGAAGATTAATGGTGGAAATAACTTCTGAAAAGCAGAATAAAATAAAAAGAATGAAAAGTACTGATGATAGTCTCAGAGACCTCTGGGAAAATATCAAATGCAATAACATTTGAATTATTGGGGTCCCAGAAGAAGAAGAGGAAAAGAAAGGGTACGAGAAAAATTTTTAAGAGATTCTAGTTGAAAATTTCCCCAACATGAAAAACGAAATAGTCAATCAAGTCAATCAAGAGGCACAAAGAGTCCAATACAGGATAAACCCAAGCAGAAACACGCCAAGACATATACTAATCAAACTAACAAAGACTAAACACAAAGAAGGCTGAGCGCCAAAGAAATGATGCTTTTGAACTGTGGTGTTGGAGAAGACTCTTGAGAGTCCCTTGGACTGCAAGGAGATCCAACCAGTCCATTCTGAAGGAGATCAACCCTGGGATTTCTTTGGAAGGAATGATGCTAAAGCTGAAGCTCCCGTACTTTGGCCACCTCATGCGAAGAGTTGACTCATTGGAAAGGACCCTGATGCTGGGAGGGATTGGGGGCAGGAGGAGAAGGGGACGACAGAGGATGAGATGGTTGGATGGCATCACGGACTCAATGGACGTGAGTCTGAGTGAACTCCAGGAGTTGGTGATGGACAGGGAGGCCTGGCGTGCTGCGATTCATGGGATCGCAAAGAGTCGGACACGACTGAGCAACTGAACTGAACTGAAACACAAAGAAAGAATATTAAAAGCAGCAAGGGAGAAGCAATAAGTAGCGTATAAGGGAAACTCCATTGCTTAACAGCTGCTCTTTTGACAGAAACTCTGCAGTCTAGAAGGGGATGCAGGATATATTTAAAGTATTAAACGGGAAAAAATATACAATCAAGATTATGGTACCCACCAATTCAAAACTGATGGAGAAATAAAAGGCTTTTCAGACAAACAAAAGTTAGGAGAATTCATTACCACAAAATCAGCTTTACAACAAATGTTAAATGGACCTATAAAGTCAAGGAATACAAGAGAAGAAAAAAAGTTCTACAAATCAACCCAAAACAATTAAGAAAATGGCAATAGGAACACATATATCAAAAATTACTTTAAATGTAAATGGATTAAATGCTCCAACCAAAAGACACAGACTGGCTGAATGGATACAAAAACAAGACCCACATATATGCTGTCTACAAGAAACCCACGTCAGACCTAAACACACATATAGACTGAAAGTGAGAGGGTGGAAATGGGAAGCAAATTAAAGCTGCAGTAGCAATCTTCATATCAGACAAAACAGACCTTAAAATAAAGAATATTACAAGAGACAAGGAAGGACACTACATAATGATCAAGGGATCAATCCAAGAGGAAGACATAACAATTGTAAATATCTATGCACCCAATATAGGAGCCTCCCAATACATAAGACAAACACTAATAGACAAAAAAGGAGAAATTGACAATAACACAGTAATAGTAGGAGAATTTAACACCCGATTCACACCAATGGACAGATAGTCAAAACAAAATTTAATAAGGAAACATAAGTCTTAAATGATAACATTAGATGAGATGGATCTCATTGATATCTTCAGGACACTTCATCCAAATGCAGAAGAATACACCTTCTCAAGTGCACATGGAACATCCTCCAGGATAAACCACATCTTGGGCAACAAATCAAGCCTCAATATATTTAAGAAAGTTGAAATTGTATCAAGCATCTTCTCTGACCACAACACTATGAGACTAGATATCAATTACAAGAAAAAATACTGCTAGCAAAAAAATGCATAGTGACTAAACAACACATTTATTAATAACCAACAGCTTACTGAAGAAAAGGGAAACCATAAAAATTCTAGAAACAAATGACAATGAAAACACGACAACTCAAAACCTATGGGATGCAGCAAAAACAGTTCTAAGAGGGAAGTTTATAGCAATACAATCCTACCTCAAGAAACAAGAAAAACATCGAATAGACAACCTAACTTTACATCTAAAACAAATGGAAAAAGAACAAAAAAAAATTTAGTAGAAGGAAAGAAATCATAAATATCCAAGCAAAGTAAATGAAAAAGAAATGAAAGAAATAATAGTAAAGATTAATAAAACTAAAAGCTGATTCTTTGAGAAGATGAACAAAATTGACAAGCCTTTAGCCAGACTCATCAAGAAAAAAAAGAGAAAAGAACTAAATCAACAAAGTTAGAAAAAGGAGAGGTTACAACAGATGATGAAGAATAAAAAGGATCGTTGAGACTATTATGAACAACTATATGGCTATAAAATGGATAACCTGGAAGAAATGGACAGATTCTTAGAAAAGTTCAATCTTCCAAGACTGAACCAGGAAGAAATAGAAATCATGGACAACCCAATTACAAGCACTGAAAATGAAGCTGTGATTTTAAAAAAAAATCTCCCGAAAAAAAAAGAAAAAAAGCCCAGGACCAGGTGTCTTCACCTGGTCCTGAGAATTCTGTCAAACATTTAGAGAAGAGCTAATGCCTATCCTAAAACTCTTTCAAAAAAGTGCAGAACACTTCTAAACTCATTCTACAAAGCCACCTTCACCCTGATACCAAAATCAGACAAAGACAACACAAGAAAAGAAAACTACAGGCCAACATCACTGATACAAAAATCCTCAGCAAAATTTTAGCAAACAGAATTCAGTAACATATCAAAAAGCTCATACATGATCAAGTTGAGTTTATTCCAGGAATGAAAGGATTCTTCAATATATGCAAATCAATCAATGTGATACACTATATTAACAAATTGAAAGATAAAAACCATATAATACTTTTTAATAGCTGAGTAATACTCCATTGTGTATATGTACCACAGCTTTCTTATCCATTCATCTGCTGATGGACATCTAGGTTGCTTCCATGTCCTGGCTATTATAAACAGTGCCGCAATGAACATTGGGGTACACGTGTCTCTTTCAATTCTGGTTTCCGGATACGAAATCAGTACACAGAAATCACCAGCATTTCTATATACTAACAATGAAAAATCAGAAAGAGAAATTAAGGAATCAATCCCATTCACCATTGCAATAAAAGAAGTAAATACCTAGAATAAACTTACCTAAGGGAGAAAAAGAACTGTACACAGAAAATTATAAGACACTAATGAAAGAAATCAAAGATAACATAAACAGATAGATGGAGAGATATTCTATGTTCTTGGGTAGGAAGACTCAATATTGTGAAAATGATTATACTACCAAATGCAATCTACAGATTCAATGCAACCCCTCTCAAATTACCAATGGCAATTTTTACAGAACTAGAGCAAAAAATTTCATAATTCATATGGAAATACAAAAGAACCTGAATAGCCAAAGCAATCTTGAGAAAGAAGAATGGAGCTGGGGGAATCAACCTTCCTGACTTCAGATTATACTACAAAGCTACAGTCATCAAGACAGTGTGGTACTGGCAAAAAATCCAGAAATATAGACCAATGGAACAAGATAGAAAGCCCAGAGATAAGCCCATGAACCTATGGGTATCTTATTTTTGACAAAGGAGGCAAGAATACACAATGGGGAAAAGACAGTCTCTTTAATAAATGGTGCTGAGAAAACTGGACTGCTACATGTAAAAGAATGAAATTAGGACACTTCCTAACACCATACACAAAGATAAACTCAAAATGGATAAAAGACCTAAATGTAAGACCAGAAACTATAAAACTATTAGAGGAAAACATAGAACACTCAATGACATAAATCAAAGCAACATCTTCTATGATCCACCTCCTAGAGTAACAAAAACAAAAGTCAACAAATGAGACCTAATTAAACTTAAAAATTTTTGCACAGCAAAGGAAACTATAAGCAAGATGGAGAGGGTGTGGAGAAAGGGGAATACTCTTGCACTGTTGGTGGGAGTATAAATTGATACAGCCACTATGGAAGATGGTATGGAGATTCCTTTAAAAAACTAGGAATAAAACTATCATATGACCCAGCAATCCCACTCCTAGGCATATACCCTGAGGAAACCAAAATTGAAAGAGACACATGTATCCCAATGTTCATTGCAGCACTATTTACAATAGCTAGAACATGGAATCAACCTAGATGTCCATTGAAGATGAATGGATAAAGAAGTTGTGGTACATATACACAATGGATTATTACTCAGCCATAAAAAGGAATGAATTTGAGTCAGTTCTGATGAGGTGGATGAACCTAGAACCTAATATACAGAGTGAAGTGAGTCAGAAAGAAAGATAAATATTGTACTCTAATGCCTATATACGGGATCTAGAAAAATAGTACTGAAGAATTTATTTTCAGGGCAGCAATGGAGAAACAGACATAGAGAATAGACTTATGGACATGAGGAGAGGGGAGGAGAGGATGAGATGTATGGAAAGTGTAACATGGAAACTTCCATTACCATTTGTAAAATAGATAGCCAACAGGAATTTTCTGTATGGCTCAGGAAACTCAAACAGGGGCTCTGTATCAATCTAGAGGGGTGGGATGGGGTGGGGGATGGGAGGGAAGTTCAAAAGGGAGGGAATATATGTATACTTATGGCTAATTCATGTTGAGGTTTGACAGAAAACAACAAAATTCTGTAAAGCAATTATCCTTCAATTGAAAAAAAAATGGAGTTTATTTTCTCACCCCTTGGATCTGGCCTGTTTTGATGTTTTTCAAGTTCCAAGTCCAGGTCAAGAGGCTTTGCACACTTCTTTTCATTTTCTTAGAATGCTGTCACCATCATATGAATGAGCTGGGCTAGCCTGCTAGGGGACAAGAGCCCATCCAGAGAAGGAGAGCTCAGCTCTCCCAGATAAGGACATCCTGCTACTGCTGCTGCTAAGTCACTTCTGTCGTGTCCGACTCTGTGCAACCCCATAGACGGCAGCCAATCAGGCTCTGCCATCCCTGGGATTCTCCAGGAAAGAACACTGGAGTGGGTTGCCATTTCCTTCTCCAATGCAGAAAAGTGAAAAGTGAAAGTGAAGTCGCTCAGTCATGTCCGACTCTTCGCGACCCCATGGACTGCAGCCTACCAGGCTCCTCCATCCATGGGATTTTTCCAGGCAAGAGTATTGGGGTGGGGTGCCATTGCCTTCTCCCAAGGACATCCTAGATCAGCCAAAATCAGCCAATAGCCAGACATGTGAGCACCCGCCCGATAGCTGAGGACAGATGCATCCCTGAGCCCTGCTGAAACACCAGCCAACTCATAGATTTGTGAGCAAAAAAAACATGCTGTTGCTTGAAGTGACTGAATTTTAGTGTTTGTTTTGCTAGAAACTGATACCCTTATTTTGCTATTCCTGATACAAAAAAAAATGATAGATAAATAAAACTGAACAAATCTTAGCTATGGAGTTTCTTGGAGCAGTGGATGAGGTAAGAGTGTCTGCATCTTTGCTGGTGGGAAGAATGAGATTTTGATGTTCTTTATGTTCTTTCCAGGGGCTTCCCTAGTGGTCCAGACAGTAAAGAATCTCTCTACAATGTGGAAGACCTAAGTTCAGTTCTTGGGTTGAGAAGATCCCCTAGAGAAGGAAGTGGCACCCCATTCCAGTAGTCTTGTCTGGAGAATTCCATGAACAGAGGATGATTCTGGCAGGTAATGCAAGGGACATGGGTTCAATCTCTGGTTAAGGAACTAAGATCCCACATGCTGCAGAGAGATCCTACATGCCACAACTAAGACCCAATACAACCAAGGTGAAGGTGAAGGTAAAGTCGCTCAGTCGTGTCTGACTCTTTGTGACCCCATGGACAGTAACCTACTAGGCTTCTCCGTCCATGGGATTCTCCAGGCAAGAATACTGGAGTGGATTGCCATAATAAAATTCACCACGTTAAATAAATAAATAAATTGGAGCTGCCAGCTTTCTCCCTTGTCTCTTTGGCATCACTGGTCGATCCATAATTGGACACACAATCCCAGCAGGCCCTGAGAAAGCTAACACTGTGATCCTGAATTGGCAAAATGTCTGCTAGCCCAATGGGGAGTTTGGGGTGTGGTGGAAATTGTCCACTGGAAGAGTCCTACTCTGGTTGACAATGGCTAGTTCTTGCACCACATGTCTTGCTTAGTTATTAGCTAGGGGCTGCTCTCAGGATAGCAAGACTCCCACTACCATGTCTTCAGTCAGTCATGACTGGGGACTGTTCCCAGAATGGTATGCCCTTGGCTTGAAAGTTAGGCAGTCTGTGAAAGTGCTTACAGCTGGAAGCTGTTAGTCAAACATTATCCTTCCTGCTGGGCAGTGAGTTCTCTCTTAAAGGAGGCTCTGAGTGGTGCTTCTCACCCCTCCCAACACAACCCCTTCATCTATCTCACCTCCTACCCCATCTCTGGAGCAGGAGATTAATTAATGAGCTGTCACTCTGAATTATGCAGATCTTGCACATGTCTGAATCACTTATTTTGAATGCTTCCCATCATATCTAACCTTAAAGCTCCCAAGCACATTATGCATACCTGGAAATGAACCTGAACCTGTACCTTCATTTTATTTTCTACTGGTATACTTAGACAGCATGAAGGGTAAAAACAATTACAGCTTGTTCATACCTTGAATTACAGAGTCAAATGACCTTCAAGATGAGAGAATTCCCAGCAAAATTCATACTTCTCTAATTTGATTAGCACAAACCATATTTACTTCTTAATCAAGAAACCAACCCTTTAAACTCCATTAGTTTATTGGAAGTTTTGAAGATAGCCTTTCTTCAACTTGGTTCAAACTCAAAGATACAAATGTAGTTTTGATAGTACAATTCCTGTGTAAATAGTCACTAAAGAGAGCTACCTGTAGTGTGGGAGACCTGGGTTTGATCACTGGGTTGGGAAGATCCCCTGGAGAAGGAAATGGCAACCCACTCCAGTATTCTTGCCTGGAGAATCCCATGGATGGAGGAGCCTGGTGGGCTACAGTCCATGGGGTCGCAAAGAGTCAGACACGACTGAGCGACTTTAAACATAAACATAAAGAGAGCTACCAATGATTTCTGAGTTCTTTTGCTCTTGAACCTAGGCTGGCCCACAGGTGCTTTGACCAATATGAGAGAAATGATGCTTGGAACTTCAGAACCCAGGCCTTAAGAGAATTGGCAGCTTCTGCTTCCTTTCCAAAAATCCAGCTGCTTTTCTATTAATATCAGATGTCTAAGCCACAGGAGAATACACAGTGGTGACCACAAGAATGAATCTTCTCAGACATTCCAGGGCAGCTGAGGTGAGGTGAGGTCGCTCAGTCGTGTCCGACTCTTTGCGACCCCATGGACTGTAACCTACTAGGCTTCTCAGTCCATGGGATTCTCCAGGCAAGAATACTGGAGTGGCTTGCCATTTCCTTCTCCAGAGGATCTTCCCAACCCAGGGATCGAACCCGGGTCTCCCGCATTGGAGGCAGACGCTTTAACCTCTGAGCCACCAGGGAAGGCTTCCCAGGGCAGCTGAGTCCTCAGAAAACTGCAGCCTCTGCCTATGACATAATCAGCAAGAGAACTGCCCAGTGGAACCCAGTAAAGCTAGAGTCATGAGAAATAATAAAAATGGCTATTGTTTCTACTAAGTTTAAGGGTGGTTTGTTATGCAGTAACAGATACACAATGATTTTTAGATATTCTTACTTAAGAAGTAAGAGGAAGGTGTGGGGAATTTGAACACTCTCACATACTGCTGATGGGTCTAAAATTCAGTTTATATGAAATGAAAAAGCAAAAAAAAAAAGTAAACAAATACTTTATACAAAAACAGTTAATTTGAAGAGCAATTTGGCAGTATTTAAAGCATCTAGCTTACAATGTGAGAGACCTGGGTTCTATCCCTGTGTCTGGAAGATACTCTGGAGAAGGAAATGGCAACCCACTCCATTACTCTTACCTGGAAAATCCCATGGATGGAGGAGCCTGGTAGGCTACAGTCCATGGGGTCACAAAGAGTTGGACACGACTGAGCAACTTCACTTTCTTTATTTCTATTAATATTTATTAACACAGGCACTGTAACTCAGGATCTATTCTAAAGAATCATCCACATGTACACCAAGGAACAAATATGGTTATTTCAGTATCGAAATAAAAGAGTAAAAAATGGAAAATCCATCAGTGTAGGAAAGGCTACACACCTAATGTGAATATTTTATATCTGCTGAAAGAATAAGGTAGAGCTATATTAAACAACTTAAAACATGTCCCAGTATATTATTGAGTGACAATAATAAGTTGTACTACAGTATACACAGTACGAGAACATTTTTGGCAAAAATTCACAATGTAAATAAAGCTCAACATTCAGAAAACGAAGATCATGGCATCTGGTCCCATCACTTCATGGCACATAGATGGGGAAGCAGGGGAAACAGTGTCAGACTTTATTTTGGGGGGCTTCAAAATCACTGCAGATGGTGATTGCAGCCGTGAAATTAAAAGACGCTTACTCCTTGAAAGGAAAGTTATGACCAACCTCAATAGCATATTCAAAAGCAGAGACATTACTTTGCCAACAAAGGTCCACCTAGTCAAGGCTATGGTTTTTCATGTATGGATGTGAGAGTTGGACTGTGAAGAAAGCTGAGCGCTGAAGAATTGATGCTTTTGAACCATGGTGTTGGAGAAGATTCTTGAGAGTCCCTTGGAGTGCAAGGAGATCCAACCAGTCCATCCTAAAGGAGATCAGTCCTGGGTGTTCTCTGGAAGGAATGATGCTAAAGCTGAAGCTCCAGTACTTTGGCCACTTCATGTGAAGAGTGGACTCATTGGAAAAGCCTCTGAAGCTGGGAGGGATTGGGGGCAGGAGGAGAAGGGGACGACAGAGGATGAGATGGCTGGATGGCATCACCGACTCGATAGACGTGAGTTTGAGTGAACTCCGGGAGTTGGTGATGGACAGGGAGGCCCTGGCGTGCTGCGATTCATGGGGTTGCAAAGAGTTGGACATGACTGAGCGACTGAGCTGAACTGAACTGAAATAGTATATATTTGTAATTGACTATATATCTAAATGCATTGAAAGTCTGAAGGAGTTAACTGTGCTCTTAAGATAAAATAGGCTATTCTATAATAATAAATAACTCCCAAGATCAAGCTGGTCTTTCTATGAGGTTTTCCTCCAAATGGTGACTTGAAAATCAGGGCTGCTTCTATCCTGTAGTTAGATAATCTTGTATGTGTGGGCTTTGGGGTGTCTGCACTGGGGAAGGGAGGGACCAGAAAAGTCATAGGCTCTTAACTGCCATGGCCTTACAACTGACAACTAGTTTCATTAGCCTAGTTCTAAGGCCTTCACCTTATTGCAGTTCCACTTTTGAAATATTTGTATCTATATTTTCATCATTATGGCTAGATAACATTATTTTTCATGTGCATGTGATAAGCTGAAAATTTCTTTCCATTTAGACTTCATTTTACAGTTTCAAACACAACTCACATCCATTATCTCATTCTAAGCTACATGAAAATTCCATATGATAAGAAAGTGAGGTATAACACTTCTCATTTTGCAATAGGAGAATTGAGGCCTTGAGAATTTTGCCCAAGATCTTGTAGCTGTAAAAGAGCTGAGACTCACAAAGAACTCTGTGAATTCATCCTTTCATTAGAAACATGACTATCAGAATGTTCCCTTATATCTTTCAAGATGGCCTCAGAATGGATGAATAAAAGAGACTTAGCCAGAGACTGGATACGGATTTGAAAGAAATGAAAGAAATAGCTGTTCAGGAATCTGGGCCAGACTGATTTTGAAAAATGTTTGTTTGCACATCTGTCTCCTTGACTAGAATGTGATTTGATAAATGGGATTGGGCCACATCCCCCTCTACAATGCCAATGCCTGGCACAAGTCTTGATGCACGATGAGCAGCAAATAAATATGTATTGAATGAATGAATGGTGCCAAAGACACACCTTCTCTATCTCCTACCATAAAATCATAGCGTTTTCAACCTTGAAGAAACCTAGATCCTGGCTCTTCAAATGCAATCCCCAAAGCAGCAACATCAGGATCCTGGGGACTGTTAGAAATAAGGAATCTGAGACCCCACTCCATACAAACTGAATTAGAACTTCATTGTAACAAGATCTCAAGATGAATCATAAACATTTTAAAGTTTGAGTTAAACCTTTGGTTAGCACTGGGGACAGCTGGTGAGGGAGGGAAGGATTGGGAGATTGGGACTAGCAAATGTAAACTGTTATACAGGATAGATAGCCAGCAAGATAATACCATATAGTACAGGACCTATATTCAGTATCATTTGATAAACCATTATGGAAAAAATATGAAAAAAATATATATACACATTATACACATATATATGTATAACTGAGCCACATTACTATATAGCAGAAATTTACACAACATTGGAAGTCAACTCTACTTCAATCAATTGAAAAAAATTAAGTTTGAGTTAACTCAGATGCACTGGCTTTGAGTAAGTGCTGATGTTGCAGGGAGGAAGCTAATTCTGACTCCATGTTGGAAACTGTTTCTTTGTCTTGCTTTTCATTGTTTTTGTTATTATAAGCAAACTTAATGGCTGCTGTGGTAGCTCAGATGGTAAAAAATCCCTGCAATGCAGGGAACTTGGGTTCGATCCCTGGGTCAGGAAGATCACCTGGAGAAGTGCATGGCAACCCACTTCAGTATTCTTTTCTGGGAAATCCCATGGACAGAGGAGTCTGATGGGTACAGTCTATGTGTTTGCAAAGAGTCAGACACAGCTGAGCAACTGACACTTTCTTTCTCCAATGACTTGCCTAAAGTATCCTGCCCCTCTGCTTGACTGAAGTAAAATGCCTTTGTTCAGTTCATGGAAAGGTGGTTTGTCCCTGTCCACCAGTGAAGAGATTAACACACGCCCATCAGAAGACTGGCCATTCCCTTGGAGATGTTTTACAAAACTGAAGACCCTTTCACCTTACTTCCCCACTCCCTCTCACACTCTAATCTGTCTTTGATTTTAGTTTCTCATTGCTTCTTTCTCTTTGGTATATAAAAGAACCTAGCATCCAGACCCAAATAAGATGGTTATTTTGAAACGCTAGCCTGCCGTTTTCTCAGTCTGCCAGCTCCTGGATTAAAGTCTCTTCCTTGCCTCAACACCTCACTCTCTCAGATTCATTGGCCTGTCGTGCAGCAAGCAGAGTGAGCTTGGACGTGGTGACACTTCTATTGTTTAGATAGAGAAGTTCTGTAGATGCCCATAAGCCAAGCTAGAAACACAGTTTCATCCTTTTGACCTCACTGATTAGAAATAAAGCATGATAAACAGTTTGCTTAAGTTAGATACATTTAGTGCCTATGTGCGGTTGGGGGAGGTACGGTAATTTTTAATAATATGATTCTAACACCAGTCCTGACATGTGGATTTTTTTTTCCTCACACAAACCAATTCTAACACCAGTGTGGTGTCCTACAATTCAACTCAATTCTAGCACCATCTACCCAGAGATAGTATCAGGTGTCACAGGTAAGGGCTCAGTCCCACAGGACTGCCCCCACTTCAGATGCCAATCTCAAATCCAGGTCATTATCTGTGTTTCTGACCAACTGGTTACAAATCAGAGGTCCCCATGGCCCACTCTTTGTGTTTGATTAATTGCTAGAGTGATTCACAGGGCTCAAGAAAGTAGTTTACTCATTAGATTACCAGTTTATTACAGAGGATATTAAAGGACTCGAAATAGCCAGATACACATTGTAAGATCCTGAACAAAGGGGTTTCTGTGTCCAAGGAATTTAAGGCCCAGCACAGTGGCACATGGATGAGTTTAGGTTCAATGAACTGGAAGCTGTCCAAACCCCTTCCTTTTGGGTTTTTACAGGTGCTTCATTCCATAGGCATGAATGTTCAAATCATTGGTTTTTGGTGATTGAACTCAATCTGCAGCCTTTCTCTCTTTCCAAAGGTTGGGGAGGGACAAGGACTAAAAGTTCCAACCCTCTAATAAAGAGTTGGTTCCCAAGGCAACAGTCCCCTTCCTTAGAGGCTTTCCAAATATAACTTCATTAACATAACAAAAGGCACCTTTATTGCCCTCATCACAGGAAATTACAAGGGTTTTAGGAGCTCTGTGCTTGGGACAGACCCCAAATGTATGTTTATTATAAATCACAATACCACAAATGATACAACCACAGTTGAACCTTGAACAACATAGGTTTGAACTGAATGGATTCACTTATACAAGGATTCCTTTCAATAAATTCAGTACTACAATCCTCTGATGGTTGAATTTGTGAGTGTGAAACCTCAATTACTGAGGGCTGACTATAAAGTTTATGCAGACTTTCAACTGTTTGGGGATTTGCACCCCAAACCCTGTGTTGTTCAAGGTTAACTGTAGTACATCATACTTAGAAAACACAGGAGATTAAGTGGAATTCACGAAGCAGTGTCCCAGTGTTTCCGGTGAAACTTCTTTCTCCCAGCTCTAGTGTCTTCTTTCATTTTCCAAGACATCTAACCCAAGCTTGGTCCTGGTTCTTATGTCTCACCATCACTGCATGAAGTCATCAGGGTAGAGCATGCCAAGGACAGCCTGAGACAGGAGGCAAATGCCTCCTGCTCTCCCCAGCTGGTAAAGCAATTGGAGATTCATTCCCTATTGACCAAAACTTCATGAAGAGAAAAGAAAGACAATTAAGAAAGGAGGCTGGGCCCTGCCCAGACCACATATTTCTCCTTTTCCAAGTCAGGAGACCTCCCTGACAACACATGCACAGAAAGACTCCTTGAAGGCTGAAGGGGAGTTATGTTAAGAGATGTTCTACCCAGACACCTTTTCAGTAAAATCCACCTTGGCCGATATGTGCACACACACATGGGAGATCTTGAGATATGCCAAATATGGATGTAAGGCGAGTGCAGAGAAAAAGAGAGTGAGTTGGGCAGTCAGGCAAAAAGAGAAATTTATTAGAGGGAAATGAGAGGATGACTGGCCCTTAAGGAGAACTAGTGTCCTTCCTTCCTAACACGGTCTCTCTTATACTCCACAAATAAAAAATTATCTAAAGGGATGGTTAATTTTTAGACTGTAGTTGAGTCCTGTGGTCACGTAGCTAGAGGTCTGGTATCTGGTGGTCTCATAACCTTAAGAAGGCAGGCGCCAGTGAGAAGACAAATGTCATTTGGGCAATTTGGTCAGTCTCAAGGATCACTGTGATTTTATTCTTTGCTTGCAAGGTCAACGTATTGAGCCATTTCTACCATGAGCCCCCATGGAGGCCCTATGAATGGACTCTGAACTAGGTAAATCAAGATGATTGGCCAAAGGAAACTCTGAATAAATACCCTATAAATTAATTCCAACTGCCACAAGGGTGCAACTCAGTGACTCTCTCTCTCCCTGAGTTCCCTTGTGTATCTATCCACGTGCACTGTACTTTTTTTCCTCTTAATAAATACTTCACTTGCTTCACTACTTTCTGGCTTTGTGGAAATTCTTTTCTGCAAAGCCAATGGCCAGGGTCACTGACCACTAGTTTAGTGGCTAGGATCTGGTGCTTTCACCACCACTACCCAGCCCAGTCTCTAACTGGGAACTCAAGCCCTGCTCCAAGGCACTGTAGGCCTAGGTCACCTGTTGATCATACCTGGTGCTGAAACGGGGAATTCTGAAAGTCAAGGTAAACTGCGGGCCTCACTCAGCTGTGGCTTGAGGCCCTGACTTTGGCTCCTGCCTTCTCTCTCTCTCCCTTTCACTTTCTTTTCAAGGCCCTCAAGGCATGATCTGTCTGCTCACAGCATTATGGCTTTCCCCAACTTTGGAGGTGGCAGGGGAATTCCCCAGGCCTTGCAGATTCAAACAATGCTTGAGTGGCAGCTGATGCTGTCCTCCTGACCATGCAGGAGCCTAAGGGGTCTTTCTCTTGCTCTCACTCTCTCATGCAGCTTAAAGGTTTCTTTCTCACTTCTTATCTCTGTGCCCTTCTAGGGAACTGTTACCAAGTCCAAGCTCTCTCTGCTTGCCGCATGATAGGCCCATGAGTCTGAGAGATGAGGGATTGAGGCTTTATTTGGCAGTCTGCTGACCAAGAAGATGGCAGGCTAGCACCTCAAAATAACCATTTTGTCGGGGCCTGGTTGTCAGGTTCTTTTATGGATCAGAGATGGGGGTAGGTGAGAAAACAAAGTAAAAAGACTACTCAATTCTTGAAAATGTCCCCTAGAATGGCAAGCCTCAGGGAGAAGAATGTGTTAGTCTCACTTCCTTACAAGGAAATGTGTTAGTCCTTCACAGTTGGGTGGCTCAGTTTATCTCCCTGAGGCAAGCCATTATGTTTGCTTACAATAACAAAAAGAGTTAAAATATCTGAAGCAGGTTAGTGTAAATTTAAAATTAACCCCTCTTGGTTACAGAATGATTTCCTAGACATCATTCCTAAACTGCATCCCTGACCCTGTCAAACTCAGTGCCCAATTCTATCTTAGCTGACAGGAAGAGAGGGCAAAGGATTTGGGGTTCTTCTGCCATCTAGTCTCTCATCTCACTTTATGCCCAGAAATCTCTATGACAAGTTCTCCACCTCCCAGCCCTCAGACTTTGAGCACCATACCATCTTTCTTGGTTCCCAACTCCAATTTCTCCAAGGGTCCCTCTTTACATCTATTGGAACCCCTTCACACTAGGCCTTGGCAGCCTCCATAATGCTACGGACAGCCTATCAAGCTGGCTGCTACCTAGAAGACTGAATTAAAAACTTCGTGGATCCTCAGTCTCAAGAGTACACCCCAGCATAGGAAAACTTACAATAGGACATAAACGCTACGGACAAGGAATCTTTCCTCAGGAAAATCCTGGCAACTGGTCTATGCTGGAAAGCCCTCCTCCAGCCTTGCTGGGTTGGGTGCCTTGCACAGGCTATCACGGGGGCCAGAGATGTCTGGTCAGAAATCAATGGGAGAGTAGAGGATGTTTAAAACTCCATCAGGTTCAAAGGGAATTTGGGGGACACTCTGAACACCTTCAGGTTAAAGTCTCCCGGTAAGTGTTTCCAGGACACCGCATTCCATTGTAGGAGGGCTGTCTTATTCTCAGTTGCAGGTTACTCTACATGGGAGGATCCTTCTCCAAGTCAGAAGAAACACTTCTGGAATATATCCCTAAGAACTGGAAATTTTTTCAAATTGAGGAGTCAAAAAAGGAGAATCTTGATAGGGCCCACATGGGGTCTCATTGATAAGACTGCTCATTATGTAGACTTCAAAACAAAGAATAAAATCACAGTGATCAATGAGACTGACCAAATTGCCCAAATGGCATGCTGCTTTCTCACTGGCACCTATCTTCTCAAAGCTGAGACCACCAGATTCCAGACCTCCGGCTATGTGACCATCCCTTCAGGAATTTTTCATTGATGGGGTATAAGAAGGACCCCATCAGAAAGGAAGGACACTGGTTCTCTTTAAGGGCCTGTCACCTTTTCATTTCCCTCTAATAAAATTTTACTTTTCTTGCCTGACTGCCCAGCTTGCTCTATTTTTCTCTGCACTCTCCTTACATTCTGGTGCCAAAACCCAGGAGGGAAGATTCACCACAACTGGGTGGGCTCCTCTCAGCCCACCTCCAGCGGTCGCCTCCCTTGCACCTTGCTGAGAAACTGAGATGAGCTCCAGGACAGGACTCTCCACTTGCCTTTCTGGACTGACATCCACACATGGGCCCACATTTCATCCATGGGTTACAAGGGTGAGTGAAATTCCATTCCCTCAGATCCTTTCTCTCTCTTGCCTCGTTTCCAAGTCCTAGCGCTAGGCAGAAGGATCCCTATGGCCCTTGGGTCCTTGGCCTCGTGCACAACCTCCACCTTATGCCCCCTCCTCCCTCCTTCTCAAGTGCAGGCCACCACCCCCTCACATCTCCCAACACCCTTCCCCTGCCTGTGCCTGAGGCAAGCTCTGAGACCTCAGCCTCACCCTCTACCCCACCCCGAGGGTCCCAAGACTTTACCCTGACCTCCCTAGATTCCCTCCCCTTAGTGGTCCAAATAACTTTAAAACTGGACACTTCACTACAGGACCTCGCTGCTTTCCCTGCTCCACTCCTCCCTTTAGGGGAAGTAGCTGGAGCAGAAGGCGTTGTTCAGGTTCATGTCCCATTCTCCCTTACCGATCTATCTCAGATTGAAAACCATCTTGGCTCCTTCTCCTCAGACCCTGATAATTATCTGCTGCTGCTAAGTCACTTCAGTCGTGTCCAAAAAGAATTCAAATATCTTACCCAGTTTTATGACTTAAACTGGCATGATCTTTACATCATATTTTCCTCCACTCTTCTCCCAGAAGAGAAGGAATGAGTATGGCAAGTCTCTCAGGCACATGCTGATGAGATACACAGGACAGATGACACTAAGCCCATAAGGGCAATGCTGTCCCTGGAGATGATCCCAACCGGGATCCTCAGGCAGGGAGACCTGGGTGAGCAGCCGGTAATCACATGGTTGCTTGCCTCATTGTGGGCCTTCAAAAGGCAGGACATAAAGCCGTCTTTGATAAGCCCTGGGAAGTAACTCAAAGACTAGTCAAAAACCTGACACAATTTCCAGCCAGGTTAATGGAAGCCTTACAAAAGCACATAAAATGAGACCCCATGTGGGCACTATCAAATCTTCAGTTCTACTGTAGCAATTCCTGACCTTTCTATAAGTTGGGAAATGGAGAAATGGGTTTCTGAATTATAACACCATCCTGCAACTGGATCCTTATCGCAGGATTGGAAAGTGGAGTGAGATTCCCTATGTTCAGGCTTTCATAGACCTTTACCAAAACCCTTCCCTATATGGCTCTCATAATTTAAAACCTGGAAAACCAGGCAACTCTCCTGACATTTTGAACGATTTATTCCCAAGCTCTCCTGTCTCTCAAGGGGGAAACCTAGCCCACCCTGCTCCAAACTGAGCTCTTCTTGTTCCTGACAGTATTCCCACTTAGCCAGTCCACCACTGACATTAGGCAGAAGCACCCAAACTTACAATTTGGCTCAGGAACACCTATGCCCAAGCTCTTAGATGTGGCCTTTGGGATATTTAATAATCACGACCAAGCTCAGAAGGAAGAGAGAATCCAACTCATGCACAACTGATAGCTGTTGCTGTCAGTCATGCCTTAAGACCTCGGGACAACC
>SJXQ01002841.1:14057-62935 GCA_006408695.1 Aepyceros melampus | reverse complement strand
CCCGGGGGGGGGGGGGCGGGCAGGAAAGTCCAAATATCCATCCAGAGGTAAGATCAACAAAAGCGAATGCTGCAAATGCAAGTCAACTGGCCACTGGGCCTGAGAGCACCAGAAAGTGCCCCGTAGGCCATGACCAGCCTGCAAACAAACAGGTCATAGGCACTACTGAAACGGCCATGCTGGATGACGAAGGTGGCCCAGAGATTCAGGCAGCTCCCCCACCAAGATGCCTATCTGTCGGGGGCCAGTGTGAGGAATCCCATCCGTGACAGGGTCACGTGGCAAACTCAGATGGCAGGGCAATTTGCGTCATCGGATTTCTCCCTGGTTTTTCCTGAACATGTGCCCCCCAAAATAAGAATTTGTCTGTTTTCCCATTTCAGCCCAATCCCCCTTTGATAACGCTCTATCCTGCCTAACAGGTTCCCCTAACTTTCTGCAAGCTTGTGAATTGCTCACAACCTCCCAAATGCGGAAGGCACAAAAGCCTCAAAGTATCTTAAAGTTTCAGAGTCTTTTCAAATTTATATTGGTGACAGGATTTCACGGTTGACTCAATGATTGCTGCCAGACCTCCTCATTTCTTATCTCTCAG
Source organism: Aepyceros melampus (assembly GCA_006408695.1). Classification (NCBI taxonomy): domain Eukaryota; kingdom Metazoa; phylum Chordata; class Mammalia; order Artiodactyla; family Bovidae; genus Aepyceros; species Aepyceros melampus. The sequence continues at coordinate 62,340 of SJXQ01002841.1, read as the reverse complement.
GCACCCGGGAAGATGTAATGTATATAAATGGGATATGGAAAAAGGGATATGTAGTAGTTTTGATATTAGCAATACTGAACTTTTGAGTAAATTACTTTTCTCTTGCTATAAATCACTGTGCTGCTACTGCTGCTGCTGCTGCTGCTAAGTCGCTTCAGTCGTGTCCGACTCTGTGCGACCCCATAGACGGCAGCCCACCAGGCTCCCCCGTCCCTGGGATTCTCCAGGCAAGAACACTGGAGTGGGTTGCCATTTCCTTCTCCAATGCATGAAAGTGAGAAGTAAAAGTGAAGTTGCTTAGTCGTGTCCGACTCTTAGCGACCCCATGGACTGCAGCCTAGCAGGCTCCTCCATCCATGGGATTTTCCAGGCAAGAGTACTGGAGTGGGGTGCCATTGCCTTCTCAGTATAAATCACTGTACTTCCTTTTATTACAAACTGCTATATTCTTATTTAATGTTTTCTGAGAGTGGCATTCAGACTTTGGAAAGATTAACACAAATAAGTCTTCTGGTTAACAAAAACTTCATCAGAAGAGAGCCATAGAAATGTTAATAGGCCTCTTGGCCAGAAGATAATGTGGACCACCTGAGACTTTTATAACAGGAGAGTATGTAAAAAAGAAAGCCTTGTCTCAATGAGGGTCGGGACTGCTACTTCTGCGTAACTCTGCATATTCTATTATGTATAATTTGGGATATATAAGCTGATTCTGAACAATAAACTCTCTCTTGGAGCCTTACGCAGACGTTGAATTTCCCCTTTTTTCCCCTTTTTCCCCCTTCCCTTTTTTCCCTTTCCCCCCCTTTTTTCCCTTCTCTCCTTCCCTCTCGGAGAGTCTTGCACTGATGCTGGGCTCGCCCCGTGTCTCCTATTTTCTCTAATTTCTGGCTGAATTCCCATCTGGGGCGCGGAGGCTCGCCATGTCTACTTAACTGTCATGGCTGCCAAGATCCATAAGAGAGAGAGCCCAGGACGGGGCACTCTCCGATATTCAAACGAACGCCGGTGGCCTACGTAGATGGTGCAAACCTCTTGTCTCGAGGTTTTATTGGTTTTCCACGTAAACCAAGTTATTCAGCCTTCTTTTCTCCATCTTAATTTTCCTACTATACTATTTCTTCCTAATCTATCCTTATATTTCTAAATAAATAAGTTTTTCCTCGCCGACGCCGTCCCCCCTTCGAATTCCCTGGATCCACCGGGGCTGGACCCCGGCACCTATTTCTATCAAGGAACCCTGGGTAGTCCTTGGCATGGCAGGAAAGAAAATCAATTTCTTAACTGATATGGGAGCCACTTAAACTCTGTCTTAATTTCTCATGCTGGACCTCTCCTCCAAAAGCTGTACTGTGACTGGTGTCGATATAAAGCCTCCCACCGATTATTTCACTGGGCTTCTCACTTACCAATTCCAGTATGCCTTTCTAATTGTGCCCCAGTGTCTACTCCTCTCCTTGAGAATGTCCTTCTGGGTTTCCTCAGGGTCATACTCTGGTGAGGGAGGCCCTGAGGAGCCCCTTATTTTAACTCTGACTAAGACTAGCCAGAAGATTCATGGCCATATTCTACAAGCATTTGACCCTTCAATAGGGAGCAAGGAATCCCTCAGTTCAGTCATTCAGTCATGTCCGACTCTGCGACCCCATGAATTGCAGCTCACCAGGCCTCCCTGTCCATCACCAACTCCCGGAGGTTACTCAAACTCATGTCCACCAAGTCAGTGAGGCCATCCAGCCATCTCATCCTCTGTTGTCCCCTTCTCCTCCTGCCTTCAATCTTTCCCAGCATCAGGGTCTTTTCAAGTGAGTCAGTTCTTCACATCAGGTGGGCAAAGTATTGGAGTTTCAGCTTTAGCATCAGTCCTTCCAATGAATATGAGGACTGATCTCCTTTAGGATGGACTGGTTGGATCTCTCTGCAGTCTAAGAGACTCTCAAGAGTCTTCTCCAACACCACAGTTCAAAAGCTTCAATTCTTTGAAACACAGCTTTCTTTCTGGTCCAGCTCTCACATCCATACATGACTACTGGAAAAACCATGGCTTTGACTAGACGGACATTTGTCAGCAATGTAACGTCTCTGCTTTTTAATATGCTGTCTAAGTTGGTCATAGCTTTTCTTCCAAAGAACAAACATCTTTTAATTGCATGGTTGCAATCACCATCTGCAGTGATGTTGGAGCCCAAGAAAATAAAATCTGTCACCATTTCCATTTTTTCCCCATCTATTTGCCATGAAGTGATGGGACCAGATGCCATGACCTTAGTTTTCTGAATATTGAGCTTTAAGCCAACTTTTTCACTCTCCTCTTTCTCTTTCATCAAGAGGCTCTCTAGTTCCTCTTCACTTTCTGCCATAAGTGTGGTGTCATCTGTGTATCTCAGGTTATTGATATTCCTCCCAGAAATCTTGATTATAGCTTGTGCTTCAACCAATCTGGCATTTCACATGATGTACTTTGCATGCAAGTTAAATAAGCAGGGTGACAATATATAGACTTGATGTACTCCTTTCTCAATTTTGAACCAGTCTGTTGTTCCATGTTCAGTTTTAACTGTTGCTTATTGACCTGCATACAGCTTTCATGGGAGATAGATAAGGTAGTCTGTTGTTCCCATCTCTTAAAGAATTTTCCGCAGTTTGTTGTGATCCACACAAAGGGTTTAGCACTGTCAATGAAGCAGAAATTTCAGAATTTCTTCTGATTTTCTCTTGCTTTTTCTATGATTCAGTGGATATTGGCAATTTGGTTTCTCTGCCTTTTCTAACTTCAGCTTGAACATCTGAAAATTCTCAGTTCACATACTATTGAAGCCTGGCTTGGAGAATTTTGAACATTACTATGCTAGCGTGTAGATGAGTGCAGTTGTTCAGTACATTCTTTGGCATTGCCTTTCTTGGGACTGGAATGAAAACTGACTTTCTCCAGTCTTGTGGCCACTGCTGAGTTTCCCAAATTTGCTGGAAAATTGAGTGCAGCACTTTCACAGCATCATCTTTTAAGATTTGAAATAGCTCAAATGGAATTCCATCACCTCCACTAGCTTTGTTTGTAGTGATGCTTCCTAAGGCCCACTTGACTTCACACTCCACAATGTTTGTCTCTGGGTGAGTGATCACACCATTGTGGTTATCTGGGTCATGAAGGTCTTTTTTGTATAGTTTTTCTGTGTATTTTTTTCCCCTCTGTCCTTTATTGTGACACATAGATCAGAAATTGCTCATACCTCTTCCTAACTAATTGAAAATTATTAAAGGGCTACATGATTCTCTTAACCTGGGGAGAGATGTAGTATCTATAATAGTTTTCTGAACTTTCATAGGGAAAAGTCCCCTGGAGACAAAAGAGTAACTTGAGCCTGTGCCCTTTGTACCACCTGTAATCCAGGAGGTAACATCAAGCCTCCCTTTCTTGTTAGCCCAGTCCAGCTATGAGGGAGTTACCCTGGAGAGGACTGGCAAATAGATTTCACTCAGATGCCTTCCTTCCAGGGCTTCAAATACTTATTAATCTTTGCAGATACTTTTACTGGGTGGATAGAAGCCTTCCCTTGGAGAATAGAGAAGGCAACTGAAGTGACTAAGACACTCCTAAAGAAAATTCTTCCTCAATTCAGATTGCCCAATCACCTTCAGAGTGACAATGGACTTTTGTTTGTAGCAAAGGTCAAGCAACAGCTTTCACAGGGTCATACCTCCTCAATTCATCCTGGAGACCTCAGTTCAGTTCAATTCAGTCGCTCAGTCATGTCCGACTCTTTGCGACCCCATGAATCGCAGCATACCAGGCCTCCCTGTCCATCACCAACTCCTGGAGTTCACCCAGACCCACGTCCATGGAGTCAGTGATGCCATCCGGCCATTTCATCCTTGGTTGTCCCCTTCTCCTCCTGCCCCCAATCCCTCCCAGCATCAGAATTTTTCCAATGAGTCAACTCTTCGCATGAGGTGGCCAAAGTACTGGAGCTTCAGCTTCAGCATCATTCCTTCCAAAGAAAACCCAGGGCCGATCTCCTTCAGAATGGACCGGTTGGATCTCCTTGCACTCCAAGGGACTCTCAAGAGTCTTCTCCAACACCACAATTCTTTGGCGCTGAGCCTTCTTCACAGTCCAACTCTCACATCCATACATGACTACTGGAAAAACTATAGCCTTGACTAGACGGACCTTAGTCGGCAAAGTAATGTCTCTGCTTTTGAATATGCTATCTAGGTTGGTCATAACTTTTCTTCCAAGGAGTAAGCACCTTTTAATTTCATGGCTGCAGTCACCACCTGCAGTGATTTTGGAGTCCAAAAAAACAAAGTCTGACACTGTTTCCACTGTTTCCTCGTCTATTTCCCATGAAGTGATGAGACTGAATGCCATGATCTTCATTTTCTGAATGTTCAGCTTCAAGCCAACTTTTCCACTCTCCTCTTTCACTTTCAACAAGAGGTTCTTTAGTTCCTCTTCACTTTCTGCCATAAGGGTGGTGTCATCTGCATATCTGAGGTTGTTGATATTTCTCCCAGCAATCTTGATTCCAGCTTGTGTTTCTTCCAACCAGCATTCCTCATGATGTACTCTGCATAGAAGTTAAATAAGCAGGGTGACAATATACAGCTTTGACGTACTCCTTTTCCTATTTGGAACCAATCTGTTGTTCCATGTCCAGTTCTAACTGTTGCTTCCTGGCCTGCATACAGATTTTTCAAGAGGCAGCTCAGGTGCTCTGGTATTCCCATCTTTCTCAGAATTTTTCACAGTTTATTGTGATCCACACAGTCAAAGGCTTTGGCATACTCAATAAAGCAGAAATAGATGGTTTTCTGGAACTCTCTTGCTTTTTCCATGATCCAGCGGATGTTGGCAATTTGATCACTGGTTCCTCTGCCTTTACTAAAACCAGCTTGAACATCAGGGAGTTCACGGTTCACATATTGCTGAAGCCTGACTTGGAGAATTTTGAGCATTACTTTACTAGCATGTGAGATGAGTGCAATTGTGTGGTAGTTTGAGCATTCTTTGGCATTGCCTTTCTTTGGAATTGGAATGAAAACTGACCTTTTCCAGTCCTGTGGCCACTGCTGAGTTTTCCAAATTTGCTGGCATATTGAGTACAACACTTTTACAGCATCATCTCTCAGGATTTGGAATAGCTCAACTGGAATCCCATCACCTTCACTAGCTTTGTTCCTAGTGGTGCTTTCTAAGGCCCACTTGATTTCACAATCCAGGGTATCTGGCTCTAGATGAGTGATCACACCATCATGATTATCTGGGTCATGAAGATCTTTTTTGTATGGTTCCTCTGTGTATTCTTTCCACATCTTAATATCTTCTGCTTCTGTTAGGTCTATACCATTTCTGTCCTTTATCGAGCCCATCTTTGCATGAAATGTTCCCTTGGTATCTCTAATTTTCTTGAAGAGATCTCTAGTCTTTCTCATTCTGTTCTTTTCCTCTATTTCTTTACATTGATCACTGAAGAAGGCTTTCTTATCTCTTCTTGTTATTCTTTGGAACTTTGCATTCAGATGCTTGTGTTTTTCCTTTTCTCCTTTGCTTTTCACTTTTCTTCTTTTCACAGCTATTTGTAAGGCCTCCCCAGACAGCCATTTTGCCTTTTTGCATTTCTTTTCCATGGGGATGGTCTTGATCCCTGTCTCCTGTAAAATGTCACACACCTCATTCCATAGTTCATCAGGCACTCTATCTATCAGATCTAGGCCCTTAAATCTATTTCTCACTTCCACTGTATAATCATAAGGGATTTGATTTAGATCATACCTGAATGATCTAGTGGTTTTCCCTACTTTCTTCAATTTAAGTCTGAATTTGACAATAAGGAGCTCATGATCTGAGCCACTGTCAGTTCCTGGTCTTGTTCTTTGTTGACTGTATAGAGCTTCTCCATCTTTGGCTGCAAAGAATATAATCAATCTGATTTTGGTGTTGCCCATCTGGTGATGTCCATGTGTAGAGTCTTCTATTGTGCTGTTGGAAGAGGGTGTTTTCTATGACCAGTGCATTTTCTTGGCAAAACTCTATTAGTCTTTTACCTGCTTCATTCACATTCCAAGGCCAAATTTGCCTGTTACTGCAGGTTTTTCTTGACTTCCTACTTTTGCATTCCAGTCCCCTATAATGAAAAGGACATCTTTTTGGGGTGTTAGTTCTAAAACGTTTTGTAGGTCTTCAGAGAACTGTTCAACTTCAGCTTCTTCAGCGTTACTGGTTGGGGCATAGACTTGGATTACCGTGGTACTGAATGGTTTGCCTTGGAAACAAACAGAGAGCATTCTGTCGTTTTAAAGATTGCATCCAAGTACTGCATTTTGGACTCTTTTGTTGACCATGATGGCTGCTCCATTTCTTCTGAGGGATTCCTGCCTGCAGTAGTAGATATTATGGTCATCTGAGTTAAATTCACCCATTCCAGTCCATTTTAGTTCACTGATTCCTAGAATGTCGACGTTCACCCTTGCCATCTCCTGTTTGACCACTTCCAATTTGCCTTGATTCATGGACCTGACGTTCCAGGTTCCTATGCAATATTGCTCTTTACAGCATCGGATCTTGCTTCTATCACCAGTCATATCCACAGCTGGGTTTTGTTTTTGCTTTGGCTCCATCCTTTCATTCTTTCTGAAGTTAATTCTCCACTGATCTCCAGTAGCATATTGGGCACCTAATGACCTGGGGAGTTTCTCTTTTGGTATCCTATCATTTTGCCCTTTCATACTGTTCATTGGGTTCTTAAGGAAAGAATACTGAAGTGGTTTGCCATTCCCTTCTCCAGTGGACCACATTCTGTCAGACCTCTCCACCATGACCCGCCCATCTTGGGTTGCCCCGCGGGGATGGCTTAGTTTCATTGAGTTAGACAAGGCTGTGGTCCAAGTGTGATTAGATTGACTAGTTTTCTGTGAGTATGGTTTCAGTGTGTCTGCCCTCTGATGCCCTCTTGCAACACCTACCATCTTACTTGGGTTTCTCTTGCCTTGGGCGTGGTGTATCTCTTCACAGCTGCTCCAGCAAAGTGCAGCTGCTGCTCCTTACCTTGGATGAGGAGTATCTCCACACCACCACCCTTCCTGACCTTCAACGTGGGATAGCTCTTCTAGGCCCTCCTGAGCCCACTCAGCCACAGCTCCTTGGATGTTGGGTGGCTCCTTCCGGCCGCTGCCTCTGGCCTCGGGTGTAGGGTGGTAAGGGCAGTGCAACATTCGGTGTGTGTTTTGGTTTGTCTATGGGTTTGGTATGATTTTGGGCAATCTGCTAATGTGCAGGGTTGTGCTCCTGTTTTGTTGAAGGGTTGGCATGGGGCTTCCAGTACTGGAGCTTGCTGGCCTTTGTGTGGGGGTTGGTCTTAATATTGAGATGGAGGCCTTTGGGAGGGCTCTTGTCAATTAATGTTTCCTGGGATTGGGAGTTCTATGATTGTTCAAAGTCCTGGACTCCTGTCTCCTACCTCAGGTGTTCAACACCAAACCCTAATTATAGCACTAACATCTTACAAGCCACACAGCACAGAAGACAAAACTCCAAGACTGTTAGTGAAGGCAACACTCAGCAGCCCAGAACACCCAGATAGACTCACACCAAAGTCCTCCAATATTTCTAGGAAGGTCTCTGGATCTGTTGCTTGGTAAATGCAGGGGGTCAGCTCAGTCTCAGATCTGGGCTTACTCCAAGTTGTATTTGTTCCTAAAGTTCACAGTTGCCCCTAGAGTCCACAGTCTTTTCCCTGCCCAGGCATGAGAGAGTGAAGGTTGAGGCCTATTAGGGCTCACTTGCTCGCCTGGGCTGGGATGAGGGGAGGATAAGGCACCCCCAATTGGGATGTATCAGGAGGTGCCTGTAGTCATAGAAACCTGCCAGATGTTGTTACAGTCTGAGGCAAGTCACGTGCTCTCCCAGAGAAATTGGTCCCAGCTCGTGGGTCCCTAGAAAGAGCCAAGATGCTTACGCTACCAACAAGGTGTGGATAGTAGCCTCCACCTGCTCACAGTCTGGTGGTAGCTGCCAACTGTGGGGCAGGATTGCATCAGTGGCATTTTGCCCACTGCCTCAAGCAATTTCCCCAGCTTTGGCAGTGGCAGTCATGGCTATTCCATGGCTGGTGCTCTGAATGGTTTTGCTGGTTTTGGCAGCATCAGGTGGGCACTCAGCCACTGTCTATTAGTATAAAGTTAATGTCCTGGTGACAGTGACTTCTTGCCACCCTGGGACACCTAGTCTTTTCTCTGAGTGAAGTCTAGTCTGCTCCAGTGTTGTATCCACTTTGTTGAAGTAGCCCTGTCAGAGTAGCCTCATGGCTGCCAACCCTGGTGCTCTCCCTGGGGTCTGACACCCATGCCTGAGCCCCAGCACCCTGCCCCCATCCTCTGCTGTTGGCAGAGGTGTGCAAGTTGCTTCTTGGCTGGGAAGTGCTGTTTGGCAGTGATTTCTGTGTTGAATTTTCTCTGCTTTGCCTTCTGAACCCCTGCTGTTGCACCCCCCTCTGAGGTTCTAAAACTTCCACCTTGTCCTACTTGTGGGGTTTTTCCTAGCATGTAGAAAATTTTCTTCCTTCATGACTCCCTCCCCAGGGCACAAGTCCTGGTCCTGAAATCCTTTGTCTCTTTTATTTTTGTCTTTATCTTTTGCTAGACCTCATTCTAAGGAGATTGGCTTGCCTTTTTGAAAGTGTGGGGTCTTTTGCTAACATTTAGAAGGTGTTCTGTAGGAGTTGTTCCATATTCAGATGAACTTTTGGGGAGACAGGTAATCTCCCTGTCTTACTCCCCTGCCATCTTTCCTTTATCCAGTAATGTGTATATGTTAATCTCAAATTTCAAATTCTTTCCTTACCCTTTGGTAAGCATAAGTTTGTTTTCTATGTCTGTGGGTCTATTCCTGTTTTGTATATACTCATTTATATCTCTTTCTTTTTTCTCTTTTAGATTCCACATGTAAGCCATACCATGTGATATTTGTCTTTCTCTGCCTGATTTACTTCACTTATTATGATAATCTCTAGGTCCATCCCTGTTGTTGCAGATGGAATTATTTCATTATTTTCTTATGACTGGGTAATATTCATTGTACATAGGTACCACACCATCCTCATCCATTCATCTGTCCAAAGGAAGTTGGGTTACTTCCATGTCCTTGCTATTGTAATCAGTGCTGCAATCAGCACTGTGGCGCATGTATCCTTTTGAATTCTAGTTTCGTTGAGTTATGCCCAGGAGTGGGATAGTTGGATCATACAGCAGCCCCATTTCATTTTTTGAGGAGCCCCCACACTGTTGGGACTTCCCTGGTGGTTCAGTTGGCAAAGAATCAAAAATAATAATAATAATCCACCTGTAATGCAGGAGGCCCTGGTTTGATTTCTGGGTCAGGAAGATCTGCTGGAGAAGAGATAGGCTACCTACTCCAGTATTCTTGGGCTTCCCTGGTGGCTCAGGTGGTAAAGAATCTGCCTGCAATGAGGGAGACCTGGGTTCGATCCCTGAGTTGGGAAGATCCCCTAGAGAAGGGAAAGGCTACCCACTCCAGTATTCTGGTCTGGGGAATTCCATGGACTGGATAGTCCATGGAGTCACAAAGAGTCAGACACAAATCAGTGACTTTCACCTTTCACACTGTTTGCCAGAGTGGCTGCCAATTTACATTCTGACCAACAGTGAGGGTTCCTTTTTCTCCACACACTCTCTCTAATATTTATAATCTTTAGACTTTTTGTTGATGGCCATTCTGACCAGAGTGAGGCTGCATTTCTCTAAAAATTAGTGATGTTGAGCATACAATAGCATATTATTAACAGAGCCTTATTGTCTCTTATGTACTTAACACTAAAATTTAATATTTCTGCCCCTCTGAGACTTAGCAAAGAGCTGAGAACGTACTTTGTGTTAAGATCAGATTGATCAATTGGATCCTAAAATCTTGGGAAACATTTGAGACCTAACCTTATGGACCCCATCTCTTCTTAGACAAGATAGGGCCTGACTGTAGAAAGAAATGGTGTCCCATTCACAGTGATAAAGGTGACCCACAGTTTCTAAAAGATTTTTAGTGAATTACTCATCATCAAAGTTTTACTTTGATTCTGCTACACCCTGAACTACATTTTTAGCATTTTCTACTTCAAATGTTCCCCTCAGTATCCTTTATAAAGGATTACTTGATTGTATCCTTTATAAAGGATTACTTGATTATCTTTGGCACCTGCCAAAGATAAAACTGCGACTACTGAAAACTATTGAAGACTTGATTTTGAGGGAAAAGTATCATTTGGTTACAATAATGATGGATTCCCACAGCCCTGGATGGAGACAAAGTTCAGGTTTACCTCTAGAAGTGGAACTATCAATCTTTGCTCATTAAAAAATAACAAAACAACATAAGTGCTCCTGAGGACCCCCCCCCCTGTATAATCCAAGATAAGAAATCACTAAATTACTGGTGCCGGAAGAACTGTTTCAGCTGCTGTGTCTCTTACTAGGTAAAATATTTCAGAATCCATTTTCAAAAACAATAGTGTAAACACTGCCTAGATTTTACTGAAATAATACTGAGAGTCTGACCGCTAGGCACAAGAAGGGTTGAGCAGACATTTTTAAATATCTCACTACCATTATTAAAAACACCTGTTTCAAGAAGGGGACTTTGAGTTGTAAGCAAATGATCTTCAAATAAAAACCTCCAGAGGGAGTTCCCTTGTGGCCAAGTGATTAGCGCTCAGTGCTTTCACCCCTGTGGCTGTAGGTTTAATCCCTGGTTGGGAAATTAAGCCAAAATAAAACAAACCTCTGGGATGGACTTTGAGATTATCATACTAAATGGAATCAGGAATAGAAAGATAAATAACATATAATATGTGAAATCTAAAATAGTACACAAATAAGTCCCTTGGACTACAAAGAGATCCAACCAGTCCATTCTAAAGGAGATCAGCCCGGGGTGTTCTTTGGAAGGAATGATGCTAAAGCTGAAACTCCAGTACTTTGGCCACCTCTTGCGAAGAGTTGACTCATTGGAAAAGACTCTAATGCTGGGAGGGATTGGAGGCAGGAAGAAAGGGGGATGACAGAGGATGAGATGGCCGGACGGCATCACTGACTTGATGAACATGAATCTGAGTGAACTCCGAGAGTTGGTGATGGACAGGGAGGCCTGGCATGCTCGATTCATGGGGTCGCAAAGAGTCAGACATGACTGAGCGACTGAACTGAACTGAAACTTATCTACAAAACAGAAACAGATTCATAGACATAGAGAACAGGTTTTGGTTGCCAAAGAGTAGGGATGGGAGACGGATTAAGAGTTTAGGATTAACAGATGCAAACTAGGATGGATAAGAAACAAAATTCTACTGTATAGCACAGGGAACTATATCCAATGTCTGTGATAAGCCATAATGAAAAAGAATATATATATATTTAATTAGAGAAGAATTATTTAAGAAATATATATATTATAAAAGTTCAGTACAGTTCAGTCACTCAGTCATGTCCAACTCTTTGCAACCTCATGGACTGCAGCATGCCAGGCCTCCCTGTCCATCACCAAATCCTGGAGCTTACTCAAACTCATGTGCTTCGAATCAGTGATGCCATCCAACCATCTCATCCTCTGTCGGCCCCTTCTCCTCTTGCTTTCAATCTTTCCCAGCATCAGAGTCTTTTCAAATGAGTCAGTTCTTCACATCAGGTGGGCAAAGTATTGGAGTTTCAGCTTCAGCATCAGTCCTTCCAATGAATATTCAGGACTGATCTCCTTTAGGATGGACTGGTTGGATCTCCTTGCTGTCCAAAGGACTTTCCAACAGTTCAAAAGGATCAATTCTTTGGTGCTCAGCTTTCTTTATAGTCCAACTCTCACAGCCACACTTGACTACTGGAAAAACCATGCAAAGACAAGCAGGTCATTATATAAGTTATATAACTGTATAGCTAAAACACTTGCTATACAGCAGAAATTAACAAAACATTGTAAATCAACTATGCTTCAATAAAATAAGCCAAAAAAAAAAAAAAACAAATTTCTCTTCAGGGAGCAGGAGGGGAACAGTCATCCCCTAAGTGGGAATGAAAACAAAATGAGAATAGATGGAGAAGACTCACTCTCTAATTGTTTTTATGTTTTTTCTCTCTGAGCCATGGGAAATGTTAAAGTTAACAAGATTTTTATAAACTAAAGAAAGCACTTTATAAACTAAGGGCTACATTCCCTACTGTCCTTTGAATTTCAATTTCTGAAAGACTGGACTGTGAACCAGGAAATGAGAGGAAATGTATTTTACAAAGCTCTAGTTTTCCAAAAGACTTTAAACTTAAATATAACATTTTTGTAGTAATTTTGTAAAAAAAAGTTCTAAGTATAGGTTTGCCAGAAAGTTGCTGATGAGCACCTTCTAGTGGGAATTATACAAACTGTTGTGGAAAATTTTAATGCACTTTCAGGACTCATTTTTCAAAAGCCCTCATGGTTTATAACAGAAAACTCCTAGAAGCCCAGGTGGCCTTCTGGGTTTACTTGAAATTCTTGTCTTAGACCTTTGCATAGCCTCTGGAATAGAATTATAGGTTCATTCTCAGCAGGAAAGATGCAAAATGAGCATCTTAGGAAATAAGGAAAGCCCCAGAATATGTCTATAAGGGGGCTTTGTCTTAGTTCTACAATCTAACAAGGAGGGGAAAGTGTCCAAGAAACCCCCTGCCCTCTTTTCACTGCCTTTACCTGGCTAGAAAGGTTCAGTTATTTGAATATCACATTGTCCTAGAAATTCTTTTGTATTCTGTTGTCAGCATAGGATGACAGTGTATCCAGCCTGAATTAGGTCCTCCACTTGACAACGACATCATCAAATGTTCAATACCAAAATCAGATTGATTATATTCTTTGCAGTTAAAGATGGAGAAGCTCTATAGAGCCAGCAAAAACAAGCCAGCTGTATATTGCAGCTCATTGCAAAATACAGGCTCAAATTGAAAAAAAAAAAAAAAATAGGGAAAACGACAAGACATTCAGGTATGACCTAAATCAAATCCTTTCTGATTATAAAGTAGAGGTGATGAATAGATTCAAGGGATTATATCTGGGAGTACCTGAAGAACAGGGTGCCTGAAGACAGAGATTCATAACATTGTACAGGAGGCAGTGACCAAAATCATCCCAAAGAAAAAGAAATACAAGAAGGCAAAGTGGTTGTCTGAGGAGGCTTTACAATAGCTGAGGAAAGAAGAGAAGTGAAAGGCAAGGGAGAAAGGGAAAGATCTTCTCAACTGAATGTAAAGTTCCAGAAAAGAGCAAGGAGAGATAAGAAGATATTCTTCAATGAAAATGTAAAGTAAAACTTGAAGGCAGGAGGAGAAGAGGGTGACAAAGATGAGATGGTTGGATGGCATCACCAACACAATGGACATGAATTTGAACAAACTCCAGAAAATGGTGAAGGACAGGGAAGCCTGGCATACCTAGTCCACAGGGTCACAGAGAGTCAAACACGATTTGGTGAATGATCAACAAAAGAAGTAGAGGAAAACAATAGAATGGGAAAGACTAGAGATCTCTTCATGAAAACTGGAGATATCAAGGGAACATTTCATGCAAGGAGGGGCCCCATAAAGGACAGAAACAGTAAGGACCTAACAGAGGCAAAAGAGATTAAGAAGAGATGGCAAGAATACTCAGAAGAACTGTACAAAAAAGGCCTTAATAACTGGGATAAGCACAATGGTGTGGTCACTCACCAAGAGCCAGACATCCTGGAATGTGAAGTCAAGTGGGCCCTAGGAAACATTACTACAAACAAACCTAGTGGAGGTGATAGAATTCCAGCTGAGTTATTTAAAATCCTATAAGATGATGCTATTAAAGTGCTGCACTTAATATACTAGCAAACTTGGAAAACTCAGCAGTGGCCACAGGACTGGTAAAAGTTGGATTTCATTCCAGTCCCATAAAAGGGCAATGCAAAATAATATTTAAACTGCTGAACGATTGCACCCATTTCACATGAGTAAGGTTATACTCAAACTCTTTCAAGCTCATTGTTAGCATACATGAACCAAGAACTTCTATATATGCAAGCTGGGCTTAGAAAAGGCAGAGGAACCAGAGATCAAATTGGCAAGTTTTGTCAGATCATAGAGAAAGCAGGGAATTCCAGAAAAGCATCTATTTCTGCTTCATTGACTACAAGAAAGCCTTTGACTGTGTGGATCACAACAAACTGCAGAAAATTCTTAAAGAGATGGGAGTACTAGGCCACCTTATCTGCCTCCAGAGAAACCTGTATGCAAGTCAAGAAGCTACAGTTAGAACCTTACATGGAACAACAGACTAGTTGAAACTTGGGGAAAATTTATGACAAGGCTGTATATTATCACCCTGCTTATTTAACTTATATACAGAGTACACCATGTGAAATGCAGGCTGGGTGGCTCACAAGCTGGAATCAAGATTGCCAGGGAAAATATCAACAACCTCAGATATGCACATAATTCCACTCTAGTGGCAGAAAGCAAAGAAGAACTAAAGAGCCTTTTGATGAGGGTGAAAGAGGAGAGTGGGAAACGTTGAGTTAAAGCTCAATATTGAGGAAAGTAAGATCATGCCATCTGGCCCCATCACTTTATGGCATATAGATGAGGAAACAATAGAAACAGTGACAGACTTTATTTCTTGGGCTCCAAAATCACTGTGGACAGTGACTGCAGCCATGAAATTCAAAGAGGCATGCTCCTTGGAAGGAAAGTTATATCTGTATTAAAAAGCAGAGACATCACTTTGCCAACAAAGATCCAAGTCAAAGCTATTTTTTTTACAATAGTCATGTATGGATGGAGCTTTCCCTGGTGGCTCAGAGGTTAAAGCGTCTGCCCCCAATGTGGGAGACCCGGGTTCGATCCTTGGGTCGGGAAGATCCTCTGGAGAAGGAAATGGCAATCCACTCCAGTATTCTTGCCTGGAGAATCCCATGGACGGAGAAGCCTAGTAGGTTACAGTCCACGGGGTCGCAAAGAGTCGGACACGACTGAGCGACTTCACCTCACCTCATGTATGGATGTGAGAGTTCAACCATAAAGAAGGCTGAATTTTGAAGAATTGGTGCTTTGGAATTGTGGTGCTGGAGAAGACTCTTGAGAGTCCCTAGGACTGCAAGGAGATCAAACCAGTCAATCCTAAAGGAAATCAACCCTGGATATTCCTTGGAAGAACTGATGCTAAAGCTGAAATTCCAATACTTTGGCCACCTATCATGAAAAGTGACTCACTGGAAAAGACCCTGATGCTGGAAAAGATTGAGGGCAGAAGGAGAAGGGAAAGGCACATGATGAGATGGTTAGATAGCATCACTGACTCAGTGGACATTAATTTGAGCAAACTCAAATGGAGATAATGGAGAATGGGGGAGCCTGATGTGCTGCAGTCCATGGGGTCGCAAAAGTGGGACACCACTTAGCAACTGTACAATAACAACAATTGGACAATGTATGACTAATAGAGCAATATACATGTAGCTGACCTCTCAAATCCTTGATAAATTACATTTTGGTTGAATCTGTTCACCAAGCATGCCAAAGTCCTGTGAGGTAAACAAAATTCTATTTCTGGATTTCCAGAATGAGAGCCTTTTCTGTCTGTGTAATATGGACGACTCCACACTATCATTTCTGCTTTCCTCATTAAACCGTTATAATGTGATTGGTCCCTGCGATGTTCTTCTGTAGTAAGTGGAAAATTTGGCTCCCACAAAAGAGTTTTCATGTAAAAAGGCAGCAGTAGAAACATCCTAGCAAGGACAGTAGATGGAGGATGAGAGTGAGTAAGAATGATGGGACAGTGATACAGTAGAAGGAACATGGATTTGAATTTCCTGCTTACCAGCTGGATCAGTTCAGTTGCTCAGTCATGTCTGATTCTTTGCAACCCCATGGACTAGAGCACCCAGGCTTCCCTGTCCATTACCAACTCCCAGAGCTTGCTCAAATTCATGTTCATCAAGTCGGGGATGTCATCCAACCATCTCATCCTCTGTTGTCCCCTTCTCCTCCTGCCTTCAATCTTTCCCAGCATCAGGATCTTTTCCAATGGGTCAGTTCTTCACATAAGGTGGCCAAAGTATTAGAACTTCAGCTTCGGCATCAGTTCTTTCAGTGAATATTCAGGACTAATTTCCTTTAGGATTGATTGGCTTGATCTCCTTGCAGTCCAAGGGATTCTCAACAGTCTTCTCCAACACCACAGTTCAAAAGCTTCAATTCCTCAAAAGTCAGTCTTCTTTAAGGCCTACTCTCACATCCATACATGATTACTGGAAAAACCATATCTTTGGCTGTATGGACCTTTGTCAGTAATGGCTCTGCTTTTTAATATGCTGTCTAGATTTGTCATAGCTTTTCTTCCAAAGACCAAGCATCTTTTAATTTCATGGCTGCAGTCACCATCTGCAGTGATTCTGAAGCCCAAGAAAATAAAGTCTGTCACTGTTTGCATTGTTTCCTCATCTATTTGCCATGAGGTGATGGGACCAAATGCCATGATCTTAGTTGTTTTAATGTTGAGTTTTAAACCAGCTTTTTCACTCTCCTCTTTCAGTTTCATCAAGAGGCTCTTTAGTTCCTCTTCACTTTATGCTATAAGGGTGGTGTCATCTGCATATCTGAGGTTATTCATATTTCTTCCTGCAGTCTTGATTCCAGCTTGTGCTTCATCCAGTCTGGCATTTTGCAAGATATACTCTGCTTGTAAGTTAACTAAGCAAGGTGATAATATACAGCCTTGATGTACTCCTTACCCAATTTTGAACCAGTCCATTGTTCCATTTCCAGATCTAACTGTTGCTTCTTGACCTGCATACAGATTTCTCAGGAAGCAGGTAAGGTGGTCTGGTATTCCCATCTCTTGAAGAATTTTCCACAGTTTGTTGTGATGCACACAGTCAAAGGTTTTAGTGTAGTCAATGAAGCAGAAGTAGACACCAGCTGGATGACTTGGATTAAATCTTAACCTCAAGCTCAGCTTCTCACTCTGTAAAATGAGGGCAATATTGACTCATAAAGTTGCAATGAGAGCTAAAAGAAGATCACATTTTTTGTGTCACCTGACATATTGCATATCAGATGATTTTTCTTTCTCATTTTCCTTTTTATAGGGCCTTTGTAGATCACAGATGTGAGAGCTTTTCCCAGGATGTCTCATCAGAATTCAGAGCAGCTACCTTTCCTTTTCATTCTAAGAATATCTGCAGTGGATTCTTGCAGAGTTAGCTCATAAAGTATGCATGAATTCTCTCAAAAATGAATGTTTTAACCAAGAAATAAACTGCTTTATGATAGGTGACTGTAAATTAAATGGGAAAGTTTCATGCACATTTTTTCATGTGCCAAAGGTAAACATCTGCATTTCTCTAGGGAAATGCTGAATAAATATTTAGAAAAAAACTCACCTGTGCAGTTAAATCAAAAATCCCTAAATGCCACCCTAACTAAATCAATTTATATGAAACTAGTAAATGTTTAAAAAGAAAAATTTTCCCTCTACCACACATTTCTTTCCTTAATTCGTGGATTGCAGCCCCAAAGAACTTTATCTCAGACCAGCAAACAAACAAACAAAAATGCTGTTATATAGATTGGTAGTTTGCTTAGATAAACATTTGCAAATAATCTTAGTTTTTAATATCAAAATGTTGAAATTTCAATAGCAATGAAATATTTTCCATTGTCCATTCTCTTACTAATTCATAACATAAGCCAGACAATGTTCCAGTTTCTGAGGATAAAACACAAAGTTATATAAAGTTCTCATATTCCTTTGGTATTTTTCTCCCACTCAACACAAAACTCATGTTTGGTAGATGTCCTACAAATGCCTGTGTAAGTTCATAAGGTTGATTATCTTGATCCAGCTTTGTGGTTTTCATGCTGCTAGAAAAAGTAACAAAAGTAATATTGAAATAGGTGAAGCAAAGATAGTGAATAGAAAAATTATAAATGGACTTGAAATCATTTATTTATGGGTTCAAATCTTACACTAACAGCTGAAAGATCTTGGGCAAAACACTTAACTTTTCTGAGCCTTGATTTTCTCATTTGTAAACTAGGAATGATCTCCATCTCAGTAGAGAGACATGAGATGTTTGGATAAAATCCAAATTCATCAAAAAACCAAGTGAAGTCCTTGTTCATTAGCCTTGGCAAACAAAGAATCTTATGCTCTTCTCTCCAATCCTATAATTCCAGGAACTAAAGGGCCATCGATGTTATCTCATCTTCATTATATCTTTAATATCTTTAAAAGTGACTGACATCACAGGGAAAACTTGAGAACAGACTTAATGGTATCAAATGTATGCACTTCTCTGTTTTATGTTGTAGTTTTTTTTTTCACATAACCCCCAAATCACTGCAGATGGTGACTGTGCCATGAAATTAAAAGATGCTTACTCCTTGGAAGGAAAGTTATGACCAACCTAGACAGCATATTAAAAAGCAGAGACATTACTTTGTCAACAAAGGTCTGTCTAGTCAAGGCTATGGTTTTTCCAGTAGTCATGTATGGATGTTAGAGTTGGATTATAAAGAAAGCTGAGTGCCAAAAAATTGAAGCTTTTGAACTGTGGTGTTGGAGAAGACTCTTGAGAGTCCCTTGGACTGCAAGGAGATCCAACCAGTCCATCCTAAAGGAGATCAGTCCTGAGTGTTCATTGGAAGGACTGATGTTGAAGCTGAAACTCCAATACTTTGGCCACCTGGTGCAAAGAGCTGATTAATTTGAAAAGACCCTGATACTGGGAAAGATTGAAGGCAGGAGGAGAAGGGGATGACAGAGGATGAGATGGTTGTATGGCATCACTGACTCAATGGACATGAGTTTGGGTAAACTCTGGGAATTGGTGACATGGGGAGGCCTGGCGTGCTGCAGTCCATGGGGTTGCAAAGAATCAGACATGACTGAACGACTGAACTGAACTGAACTGAACTGAATTGAATGTTAAAACCCTTTATTTCGAAAATTATCATTGAGAACTTTAGTCAGTTCTAGTGAAGTGGGTGAACCTAGAGCTGGTTATACAGAGTGAAGTAAGTCAGAAAGAGAAAAATAGAGTATATTAATATTTATATAGGAATCGAGGGCTTCCCAGGTGGCATTAATGGTAAAGAACCAACCTGCCAATGCAGGAGAGGTAAGAGATGTGAGTTCAATCCCTGGGTCAGGAAATACCCTGGAGGAGGATATGGCAAACCACTCCAGTACTCTTGCCTGGAGAATCCCATGGACAGAGAAGCCTGGCAGGCTACAGTCCACAGGGTCTCAAAGAGTTGGACATGAGTAAAGTGACTTAGCATGCAACACATTAAAAAATTGAAACAAGTCCAACAGGAAATGCCTCTGACATGAGAGAATTACAACTACTGTAGGAGGCTTTGGCTGAAAAAGAAACATATGCATCTTTTTAAAGGTGTATCTTTCAGGGAAATGGTTTTTCAATGAAAGCATTGAAATGAGCAAAGATTATTGCTTCAAAGGTCAGATGCTTCGTCCCAACAGAATATTTCCCCATGTTTTTTAGTGAAGGTTAGTTACTTTCAGATATGTCAACAGAGCTGCCTCTTTCCTTGTGCGTGAGTGCTATGTAGCTTCAGTCATGTCTGACTCTTTGCAACCATAGACATTCCTGTCCATTACCCCTTCCCTCAGACCCAGTCAAAATGAAGAATCTCTTTTTAGCCTCATTTACCCCTTGCCTTTGGAGTAGGAAGTAGCAACCCGCTGCAGTCTTGCCTGGGAAATCCCATGGGCAGAGGAGCCTGATGGGCTCATGGGGTCACAAAGAGTCGGACACGACTAAAGAGACTTAGCATGTATATACTCAGAGCATGGATTTGTTATTTGCAGTCATTATCCTAATGTTTTGAAGACTCTGCATGCTGAGAAAATATGGTAAAGACCTAAGAACCAGGTGATGGTGACACAGGTGTAGTTTCAGAGAACTTGTGGAAGCCACAGATCATAACACGTTGAAGAAATTGAATTGTCTGTACCAAAGGCAGATGCTAAGCCCTCCAGATTACATGTTTTTCCTAGACACAAAGATCTATGGAGTAGGCAAAGGAGCAGGTGCTACTTACCCTTAATATCGACCTCCTTAGTATCATCTCTGCTCTTCCTGGCCAAGTGCACCTGTAATTACCTCTGTAAACTGAACCTACAACTCCACCACCCTCCCTGTACCCCTGCCATGGAAAATTGTATTGGCAATTAATTTGTCAGGAAAATGCTAGGGCATGTGAATGCTGGTAATTTTATACCATAGATATTCAAATTAAACTTCAAGCATGAGTGTTTTCAGTGTCAGATTGAAGAATAGTTGAGAGGAAGAGAGAAACACAAACTTCCTTCTGCTGTTTCCTGATGAGGGTTAGAAAAGGATTTTCCAAGTGGATGTAATAACCTTGGCTCCATTTGTAGGCTTGACTTGGGAACATTAAGACAGAAACACACTAATTATGGGTGATGCTTTGTGTGTTGCTCTCCAAGTGAAAGAAGATGAGGTAGCTGTTCTGTATCATTCCTCGAGTGCTGAGAATCTTTTAAATGAACACGATAGTGTTAGAAATGGGTAACCCCCTTGAGAGCAGCACAGACCAATAAAAAGAGCATCAATATAGCACCAAGTGGAAAGTCCCTTAAACTGTCTTCTGTAGAGAAGGACAGCTTCAGGGTCATTAAAGCTGAATCTAGGCAGAAAGCATAAAGTTTCAGATTATCCAGTGCCTATGTCCTAAGGAGTGTGTTCGTTATTTCTTATGGAGGCAGAAAGAAAGCCAGTGTTAATTGTCTGCTTCAAGCCAAGAACTGTACATGTAATTCAGTCTTTACATCAAACACATTAGGAATATGTTAACCAACATCATTTTACAAGTGAGAAAACTAAAGCTTATGGGTTATGTTTCTAGATAACTCAGTCAGTGTGTATCCTTTGTGGACTTCAAACTCAAATCACCTGGTCATTTCCATATCCTAAATGACCAAGTTTCTGTGTCAAGCACCCTTAGAAAGGTTGGGTGACATATGGATTCAGTTCAGTTCAGTTCAGTCGCGCAGTCGTGTCCGACTCTTTGCGACCCCATGAATCGCAGCACGCCAGGCCTCCCTGTCCATCACCAACTCCCGGAGTTCACTCAGACTCACGTCCATTGAGTCTGTGATGCCATCCAGCCATCTCATCCTCGGTCGTCCCTTTCTCCTCCTGCCCCCAATCCCTCCCAGCATCAGGGTCTTTTCCAATGAGTCAACTCTTCGCATAAGGGCTGATGGAATTCTTTCACAGAATCTCCTAATCTGTAGCACATATTTTTTTAAGTGCTTGATTGGAGGGAAATTGCTTTACAAGTTGTGTTGGTTTCTGCCATACAACATCATGAATTAGTCATAACTATATATATATGATAAATGTATATATATCCGTTTCCCCTTATGTTATATATAAATTAAATAAACAGTATCTTTATGCACCCCAATGTTCATAGCAGCACTATTCACAGTAGCCAAAACATAGAGGCCACATAAGTGTTCACTGACCGATGAATGGATGGATGAAGATGTGAAATACATACACACACACACACACACACATGCGCGCGCACACACACATATGCACACACTTGAATATTACTCAGCCATAAAAAAGACAGGATTAATGCCATTTGCAGCAACATGGACCTAGAG
This sequence comes from Aepyceros melampus, assembly GCA_006408695.1. Classification (NCBI taxonomy): domain Eukaryota; kingdom Metazoa; phylum Chordata; class Mammalia; order Artiodactyla; family Bovidae; genus Aepyceros; species Aepyceros melampus. The sequence continues at coordinate 40,619 of SJXQ01002841.1, read as the reverse complement.
ATGATCATACTAAGTGTAGTAGGCAAACCACTGCAGCATTTTTGCCTTGAGAACCCCATGAACAGCATAAAAAGGAAAAAGTCATGACACTGAAAGATGAGCCACCCAGGTGGAGAGGTGTCAAATATGCTAATGAAGAACAGAGAAATAGCTCCAGAAAGAACGAAGAGGATGGACCAAGCAGAAACAATGCCCAGTTGTAGATACGTCTAGTGGTGAAAGTAAAATCTGATGCTGTAAAGAACAATATTTCATGGGAACCTGGAATGTTAGGTCCATGTATCAAGGTAAACTGGAAGTGGTCAGACAGGAGATGGCAAGGGTGAACGTCGACATTTTCAGAATCAGCGAACTAAAATGAACCAAAATGGGTGAATGTAATTGAGAAGACCATTATATCTACTACTCTGGGCAAGAATCTCTTAGAAGAAATGGAGTAGCCCTCATAGTCAACAAAAGAGTCTGAAATGCAGTACCTGGAAGCAATCTCAAAAACGACAGAAGGATCCCTGCTCATTTCCAAGAAACCATTCAATATCACACGAATCCAAGTCTATGCCCCAACCACTAATGCCGAAGAAGCTGAAGTTGAATAGTTCTATGATGACCTACAAGACCTTCTAGAACTAACACCAAAAAAAAAAAAAAAAAGATGTTCTTTTCATCATAGAGGACTGGAATGCAAAGTAGGAAGTCAAGAGATACCTGCAGTAACAGGCAAGTTTGGTCTTGGAGTACAAAATGAAGCAGGGTAAAGGCTAACAGTTTTGCCAAGAGAACATGCTGGTCATAGCAAACACCTTCTTCCAACAACACAAGAAACAACTTTACATATGGACATCACCAGATGGTCAAGATCAAAGTCAGATTGATTATATTCTTTATATTGATTATATTCTTATAGCTGAAGATGGAGAAGCTCTATATAGTCAGCAAAAACAAGAATAGGAGCTGACTCTGGCTCAAATCATGAACTCCTTATTGCAAAATTCAGACTTAAATTGAAGAAAGTAGGGAAAACCACTAGACTATTCAGGTATGACCTAAATCAAATCCCTTATGATTGGCTTTACAGTGGAAGTGACAAACAACTTTACATATGGACATCACCAGATGGTCAAGATCAAAGTCAGATTGATTATATTCTTTATATTGATTATATTCTTATAGCTGAAGATGGAGAAGCTCTATATAGTCAGCAAAAACAAGAATAGGAGCTGACTCTGGCTCAAATCATGAACTCCTTATTGCAAAATTCAGACTTAAATTGAAGAAAGTAGGGAAAACCACTAGACTATTCAGGTATGACCTAAATCAAATCCCTTATGATTGGCTTTACAGTGGAAGTGACAAATAGATTCAAGGAATTAGATCTGATAGACAGAGTGCCTGAAGAACTATGGACAGAGTTTCATAACATTGTGCAGGAGGTGGTGATCAAAACCATGCCGAAGATAAAGAAATGCAAAAAGGCAAAACAGTTGTCTGAGGAGTCCTTACAAATAGCTGAGAAAAGAAGAGAAGCAACAGGCAAAGGAGAAAAGGAAAGATAGATCCATCTGAAAGCAGAGTTCCAGAGAATAGCAAGGAGAGATAAGAAACCCTTTTTAGGTGAACAATGAAAACAAATAGAGGAAAACAGTAAAATGGGAAAAGACTAGAGATCTCTTCAAGAAAATCAGAGATACCAAGGGAACATTTCATGCAAAGATGGACACAATAAAGAAGGACAGAAACAGTATAGACCTAAGAGAAGCACAAGATATTTAAAAGAGATGGCAAGAATACACAGAAGAACTATATAAAAAAGTCTTTAACAACTGGGATAACCACAATGGTGTGATCACTCACAAAAAAACCTTATCTACAAAACAGATCTACAAAATAGAAACAGGCTCAAAGATATAGCTATAGTCCATGGGGTCACAAAGAGTCAGACATGACTGAGCCACTCACTATCACTCACACTCAGCCCTCTTATGATCCAATTTTTCCATGGCTACTGGAAAAACCATAGCTTTGACTATATGGACCTCTGTCAACAAAGCACGTCTCTGCTTTTGAATATACTGTCTAGATTTATCATAGCTTTTCTTCCAAGAAGCAAGCTTTTTTTAATTTCATGTCTGCAGTCACCATCCTTGGTGATTTTGGAGCTCAAGAAAATAAAATCTGTCACTGTTTCCACTTTTCCTCCATCTATTGGCCATGAAGTAANCATATTCAAAAGCAGAGATATTACTTTGCGACTAAGGTCCGTCTAGTCAAGGCTATGGTTTTTCCTGTGGTCATGTATGGATGTGAGAGTTGGACTGTGAAGAAGGCTGAGCGCCGAAGAATTGCTGCTTTTGAACTGTGATGTTGGAGAAGACTCTTGAGAGTCCCTTGGACTGCAAAGAGATCCAACCAGTCCATTCTGAAGGAGATCAGCCCTGGGATTTCTTTGGAAGGAATGATGCTAAAGCTGAAGCTAATACTTTGGCCACATTATGCAAAGAGTTGACTCATTGGAAAAGACTCTGATGCTGGGAGGGATTGGGGGCAGGAGGAGAAGGGGACGACTGAGGATGAGATGGATGGATGACATCACGGACTCTATGGACATGAGTCTGAGTGAACTCTGGGAGTTGGTGATGGACAGGGAGGCCTGGCATGCTGCAATTCATGTGGTTGCAAAGAGTCAGACACGACTGAGTGACTGTATTGAACTGAACTGAATGGGACCCAATACCATGATCTTATTTTTTTAAAGTTGCATTTTAAGCCAAATTTTCCATTCTCTTTTGCACCCACATCAACAGTCTCTTTCATTCCTCTTCACTTTCTGCCAGTAGAATGGTATCATCTACACATCTGAGATTGTTGATATTTTTCCCAGCATTCTTGACTATAGCTTGTGATTCATCCAGCCCAACATTTTACATAATATACTTTGACTCTTTGGGACCCCATCAACTGCAGCACCCCAGGCTGCAGTCTGCATATAAGTTAAATAAACAGAGTGACATATACAGCCTTGTAATACTCCTTTCCCAATTGTGAACTAGTCTGCTGTTCCATGTAAGGTTCTAACTGTTGCTTCTTTACCTGCATGCAGGTTTCATAGGAGACAGGTAAAGTGGTTTGTTATATCCATCTCTTTAAGAATTTCTCATAATTTGATGTGATTCTCATAGTCAAAAGGTTTTGCATAGTCAATGAAGCAAAAGTAGAAATTTTCTGCAATTCCCTTGCTTTTTCTATGATCCAGTGGATGTTGACAATTTGATCTCTGGTTCCTCTGCCTGTTTTAAACCTAGCTTGCACATCTGGAATTCTTGGTTCACATACTGTTGAAGCCTACCTTGAAGAATTTTGAGCATTACCTTGCTAGCATGTGAAATGTGTACAATTGTATGATAGTTTAAGCATTATTTGGCCTTTCTTGAGATTGGAATGAAAATTTACCTTTTCCAGTCCTTTGGCCACTGCCAAGTTTTCCAAATTTGTTGGCATATTGAGTGCATCACTTTAACAGAATCATCTTTTAGGATTTAAATAGCTCATCTGATGGCTCTCATGGTAAAGCGTCTGCCTGCAATGTGGGAGACCGGGTTCGATTCCTGAGTCGGGAAAGTCCCCTGGAGAAGGAACTGGCAATCCACTCCAGCACTCTTGCCTGGAAAATCTCATGGATGGAGGAGCCTGATAGGCTACAGTCCATGGGGTCTCAAAGAGTTGAACACGACTGAGCGACTTCACTTTCACTTTTCTGGAATTCTATCACTTCCACTAGCTTTGTTTGTAGTAATGCTTCCTAAGGCCCACTTGACTATGCACTCCAGGATGTCTTGTTCTAGGTGAGTGACCACACATCATGGTTATCTGGGTCATTAAGACTGTTTTTGTATTTTCCTTCTGTGTGTTTTTGCCACCTCTTCTTAATCTGTTCTGCTTCTGTTAGGGTCTTGCTGTTTCTGTCCTTTATAGTGCCCATCTTTACATAAAATGTTCGCTTGCTATCTCCAGTTTTCTTGAAGAGATCTCTAGCTTTCTCATTCTATTGTTTTCTTTTATTTCTTTGCATTGTTCACTTATCTCTCCTTTCTAGTCTCTGGAACTCTGTATTCAGTTGAGTGTATCTTCCCCTTTCTCCTTTGCCTTTTGCTTCTCTTTTTTTCTCAGCTATTTGTAAGGCCTCCTCAGACAGCCACTTTGCTTTCTTGTATTTCTTTTTCTTTGGGATGTTTTTGGTCACCACCTCCTGTAAAATGTTACGAACTATACAATATTGCATCTAAATAAAATGCAAAGGATTGATATTAAAGAATAAAGGATGTAATACCCTGGATGTAGTGGTTCTTGTTCCTGGAGAATGTACACAGCAGACTCTACTGTGCATCAATTTATACTACGACAAAGAAATCAAATCAGCCACACAGAATTGTTAATATATCATCAGGTAAAGATTTGTTCCCTTTATTTGGAGATGTGAGGTTACTTTACCAAACCAGATTATAGATCTTTTTCTAAAATTCTCTATTTCTCCTACTTAATAGAGCACAAATCAAACGTTATTCATTTATATTGATATGTATAGACTCTGTCTTTATTATTGTTCATTTGTTTTCACATTCAGGCATTGTTTCCTTGATATATGCCTAAGCTGGGAATAGGAGTTTATGCTGATGAGTCTGTTATGACTACTCTTGTCATGAACAACTAACCATCTTTAGGAGCTTTTAGGGAAATGGAATGGAGAAGGCAATGGCACCCCACTCCAGTACTCTTACCTGGAAAATCCCATGGACAGAGGAGCCTGGAAGGCTGCAGTCCGTGGGGTTGCTGAGGGTCGGACACGACTGAGCGACTTCACTTTCACTTTTCACTTTCATGCATTGGAGAAGGAAATGGCAACCCACTCCAGTGTTCTTGCCTGGAGAATCCCAGGGACGGGGGAGCCTGGTAGGCTCCGTCTATGGGATCACACAGAGTCAGACACGACTGAAGTGACTTAGCAGACTTAGCAGCAGCAGGGAAATGGAAATTCCAGCATGATGAGAGAGGTAGAGATTGAACTCACAGTCTGTGATGGCTATCTTGAAAGCCAACTTCAGTTAATTGGTAGTGGAAAGAGTAGTGTAATTTTTTTTTTTTTTTTTGGCTGCACTGGGTCTTTGTTGTGGTTCATGGACTCTTTGCTGCACACGGGCATTGTCTAGTTCAGTGAGAAGGGGCTACTCTCTAGTTGTGGTGCATGGGTGTCTCATTTTGGTGGGTTCTCTTGTTGTGGAGCATGGGCTGTGGGCCTGTGGGCTCAGTAGTTGTGGTGCAAAGCTTGATTGCCTTGCAGCGTGTAGGATCTTCCTGGAACAGGGATCAAACCCATGTGCCCTGCGTTGGCAGGTGGATTCTTAACCACTGAACCACTAGGGAAGTCTGGGGTAGTGTGATTGATTTGGGGCAATGTAGCAGCAACATTCCAGGCACTTGCCATTCTTGCTCGTAAGGATTTAGTATTTCTATTGGAAAAGCCTGCTGGTTTACAGTACTCAAATCAGAGAATTCTGGAAACTTCCTCTCTTTCAAATTTACATTTAATGTAAAAGAAGTAGCATTCAGAAAGGATGAATTTCCCAAAGCCAAGTAACTGCTTGAAAGGTAGGACCAAAAGCTAGACCTTGGTTTTCTTTTCTGCCCATCTAATTTTCTTTATTATCCTCAGCAATGTTTCACAACAATGAGAGAAGTTCCCTGTAATCTTATCCATATCTGTTACACAGCTTTTGGAAAGAAAACTGAGAAAATCTCCACTCTGCCAGGTCATTGGGGAGTTCTCCCAAGCCATGGGTGATGGTCTTTTGTCACCAATATCAAATTGGCCCACAAACTACTAAGAAATAACCCAGAACCATCCAACCCTGGAAGAACCAAACAAGGTAATGACTGGTTCTGCTCTCCTAAGCAGGAATGCATTCCCAGGGGAGCTAGGGATAAGGAGATTCATGAGTATGAAGTTGTCTCCTGAAACAGGATAGAACTGACCACATGCCTCATGTTGTGATGTGCTCTTATCTCTGGAGCCTGCTGAGTGAGGGATGGAGTCTAGCCCTGCAGGGGTTAAATTCTCCTTCCCAAATGCACTCAAAACTGCACCATGAGAGCCAATAATTAGAAGGTTCTGTGCCTCCTTCTGTTCCATCACACACAGAGATGCTCACAGCTTTATAGATCTCTTACAGTTAGATATGACTCTACAGTCCAGAGGATTGGGCCTAAAAGGAAAATTAGCATCACAAATATTTGGGAACCTTCCCTCTCTTGGAACCACTAATTAGTTCCCTTTCATTTCTTCATTCTTTCCTTTTGATGCCTTTACTTACTTATTTTAAAAAATGATTTACAATGCTGTGTTAGTTTCAGGTATACAGCAAAGTTATTCAGATATATATGTTCTTTTTTGGATTTGTTCCACTATAGGTTACTACTAAGTATTGAGTAGAGTTTCCTGTGCTATACAGTAGATCTTTGTTTATCCATTTTTTATATAGTAGTGTATATATATTAATCCCAAACTCCTAATTTATCCTTTCCCCCTTTCCCCTTTGGTAACTATAATTTTGCTATGTCTGTAGGTCTAATTCTGTTTGATATTCAAGTTCACTTGTGTCATTTTTTTTAATTCCACATAAAAGTGATATTATACAACATTTCTCTCTCTAGCTTACTTCAGTTAGTATGTTAATCTTTAGGTCCACCCATATTGCTGCAAATGGTATTCTTTCCTATTGATAGTTTTTAGAAAGCTTTCTCTTGAAAAAAAAAATGCATAGAATTTTCTGTCATCTCCAGGGCAGTAGTGTTCCATGCAAAGAGCTTTAATCAGACTTATGATAGAACATAAGTGTTGTCTACAGATGAATTATAGGAAGTGAGAGAATGAGATCAGAGTGCCAGAATCAGGGCAGGGCTGGGGAGGGTCCATGTTGTGTTACCCTATGACACTTGGCAATAGGAAATTTTCCTAAAGAAATATGTCTCATTCTCCAAGCTTAAGGTTTTCCTATTTATAACATCTGCAGTTTACCTGGCCAAGTACAATTAATTACCAGGATAGGGAAAAGGGAGACAGACAAGAAACCACAACTAGTAGTTCCTGCTAGACTTGCAGGCAGACCCCACTGGTAGCCCAGATCCTAGCTTGTCTGGGGACACTGTGCAAACTAGAAAAAAGATAAGTTTTGCTTAAAACACTTTACTGCCATCTACTGGAATGCTGTCAAAATAATGATTCATATCTAGGGTGAATGAATGTTCCCTCTGGAGGTGTATTCTGTCATTGCAAACCCCAAACAACTAAAGTTAGGTCAGCTTCGGACTCTTGCCTGGAAAATTCCATGGATGGAGGAGCCTGCTAGGCTGCAGTCCATGGGGTTCCTAAGAGTTGGACACAACTGAGAAACTTCATTTTTACTCTTTACTTTCATGCATTGGAGAAGGAAATGGCAACCCACTTCACTGTTCTTGCCTGGAGAATCCCAGGGACGGAGGAGCCTGGTGGGCTGCTGTCTATGGGGTCGCACAGAGTCGGACATTACTGAAGTGACTTAGCAGTGTACATGCAACCATGGTTATGAGCCAGAAACCAGTTTACACCAGGACACCATAGCATGTAAATCAAAGGAAGGCATAATCCAAGATGAAGCACTCCAAAGGGAGACTGGACTCAAAAAGCCAGGGGGCCATTGCCTTTGGTCATACAGAGGATGATGGAGGCAGAGGGAGTTTGACAAGTCCAAGACAGCCCTCAGCACCAGACAGAGGATACAAGGCAGACTCCAGCTTAGAGAGTCAGACACAAGTCTTCATAAGGTGATTCAAAGTCTCAAACCCTGAGGAAGAAGCTGAGGCTGTAGTCAGTCACAGCTGTGAAGTTAGAAGGGCTGGAAAGCCTAGAGTTTTGATAGGATTCAGTAGTCATTCAACAAACATTTACTGAGTGCCTACTATGTGTTACACTTTATGCTAGGTAAAGAGACTACAGAGATAAATAAATCATGACCTCTACCTTCAAGAAATCCTTATTCTGATAAAAGTTCCCCAAACAACTTATTTTGGTGAATTTAATAATTCATCAAAAAGCAATAAATATTTAATGAATGTCTATAATATGCCAGGCCTCATACTAAGCACAGAGCATGTAATTGTAAACTAGAAACAGTTCTTGTCTAGAGTGTGCGGAGAAAAGGGAACCCTCCTACACTGTTGGTGGGAATGTAAATCGGTGCATCCCTTATAAAGAATAGCGTAGAGGTTCCTCAAAAAACTATTTTGAGTTGTCATATAATCCAGAAATCCCACTCCTGGGCATATATCTGGATGAAACCATAATTCAGAAAAATATTTGCACCTTTATGTTCGTAGTAGCACTATTCACAATAGCCAAGACACAGAAACAATGTAAATGTCCACCAACAGATGAATGGATAAGGTAGATGTGGTACATATTTACAATGAAATATTACTCAGCCTTAAAATGAATGAAATAATGTCATTTGCCACATGGATGGACCTTGAGATGATCATATTAAGTGAAGTAAGTCAGAAAGATAAAGACAAATACCATATGATGTCACTTTTATGTAGAATCTAAAATAGGACTCAAATGAACTTATCTACAAAACATGAACAGATTCAGACATGGAGAACAGATTTGTGGTTGTCAAGGGGAGGGATGATTTGAGAGTTTGGGATTAGCAGATGCAAACTAGTATATACAAAATGGATAAATAACAAGGTTCTCCTATATAGCATAGGATATTCAATATCCTGTAATAAGCCATGATGGAAAATAATTTTTAAAAAATTTTATTTAAAAAAAAATAAAAATAAAAAAAGAGTCTTGCACATCAAAAGAAAAGAAAAAGAAGAAAGAAGGAGAAAGAGTCCTTGAGTAAGGACCCTTCAGACAGGTAAATAAGTAACTGCAATGCGGGAGGTAAGCACTGCCTGACAAGTTAGTGCAGAGGGCTGTAGGAGTACATAAGAGGAGCACTTAACCCAGTCTTGGGAGACCTGGGAAGTATTCTAGGAAACAAACCAAGGGGAGACATGCATGGAACACTGTTTCTGGCCTCAAGAGGTTTCAGTTCAGTTCAGTNATGCTGATAGTGGTTATCAGGTTTGATATTTAGAATGTGGATGGGCATGTTAGCTACTCCTAGGGGCATGGTAAACATGAAGGAAAGAGAAAATATTAAAGTTCCACAAATATCAGGTATTGGTTAAAGTGAATCTGATACTGATATGAGATATAAAGCTCAGATATATAGAATATTTGAACAAGATAGTATGTTACTGAAGTAGGTTTACCAAAACATGATTAGCACTCCTTTCCCTAAGAAAATACAGGTACTTGCTCATGATTTCTTGAGCAAATCACAAATACCTCTTTTTGGTTGTAGGAATGTTAGCTCTACCTTTGAGAAAGTGAAAGTGAAAGTGAAGTCGCTCAGTCTTGTCCGAATCTTTGCGACCCGACTCCATGGACTGTAGCCCACCAGGCTCCTCTGTCTGTGGGATTCTCCAGGCAAGAATACTATGAGTTCCCATTTCCTTCTCCAGAAGATCTTCCCAGCACAAGGATCGAACCCAGGTTTCCTGCATTGCAGACAGACGCTTTACCATCTGTGCCACCAGGGAAGCTACCTTTGAGAACATCACATCAAGAGTCAGATAAGCAAATGCATCAGGAAATAACTTCTTCACCTTAGTGTTTGTGGAGCCCCAAAAGGGTACAGGAAGGAATGATGCTAAAGATGAAACTCCAGTGCTTTGGCCACCTCATGCGAAGAGTTGACTCATTGGAAAAGTCTCTGATGCTGGGAGGGATTCGGGGCAGTAGGAGAAGAGGACGACAGAGGATGAGATGGCTGGATGGCATCACTGACGCGATGGACGTGAGTCTGAGTGAACTCCGGGAGTTGGTGATAGACAGGGAGGCCTGGTGTGCTGCGATTCATAGGGTCGCAAAGAGTCGGGCACAACTGAGTGACTGAACTAAACTGAAAAGGGTATAGATTCCCTGGAAAATTTTTTAAACCATGAAGAACATGCTTGAACCAGGACCCAAGGAGAATGATCTTAAAGAGATGATGAAGAAAACTTCACAAATTCCTCTTAGGGAAAAGCCCAATTCTAGTGACCAGAGCAATGAAAACGAGAGGACTGGACATTTTCAATGGGAAACAAGTTATCAACTTTGATTTTCAGAATTGTATCACTCTTCATCCTCCTCACAGAGTGGGTTGTCTTGCTCTTCACAGTGTTTGCACTGCTCACTGGTGGGCAAGGTATGAGCTAAGAGGCTGGAAGAAGACTCAAGGAGCTGTAGGAGCTGCAGACACATTTATTCTCTCCCAGCTGATGCAGCAGGCATAGCAGCAGCCATAGCATAAGGTAACACAACCCAACCTCTCTCCTCTGCAATGGCCATAACAGCATTCTCACCTGGTTGAAGCAGCGGCTGTAGTAGTATACATGCTGTCTTCCCTCCTCTTGTAGCGACCCAGCAGACACAGCTGTGATGCAACAGAAAGGCCACCACTTTCAGATGGAGCCCATATATTGGGACAGCATAAAGTAGCTCGTGACCATGTGAGTACCTTGTGACTGGCATGCACAGTGCTGCAAGTGCTCTCAGCTTTTACATAGTCATTCTTTACAAAACATGGGGGAAGACAGTCTGAACTCACCATCTTGGCTAATTTGCTTTCTCCCTAGAAGAATAATATTGAAAGAAAATATGCATTGCCTTGACTGTACAGGATGTGTAGGAAATCTTGCCTTTGCCAGCTTGTTCTTTAACTAAAGAATCATAAATATGACCAAAGATTTGTTGGATCTTTTTTGTGGAAGCTAAACAAAAAGTACCCCTGTCTTTTGAAAAGGTGGCATATCAACATTTCTACAAGGGTAGCAGCCATAGACATTATGGGAGTAGTAGATTCTGAGGCAGATTTGTGCCAGAGGTTATCAACATAGTCATGTTGCCAGCAATTCCAGCTTCAATAGCAGCAGTGCCAGCAGGAATGGAGGTGGTGGAGGCAACCACAAGCAGCTGCAGAGAATTTGGTGAGCATAGTGATGGAGGTTGTGAACACTGATGAATATGGAGGAAATGATAACTGCTCGGGGATTAACTGGTGGGGCAGCTGAGCCTACTTTGTATTAGTGCTGTGCTGTGCTTAGTCGCTCAGCTGTGGCTGAATCTTTGTGACCTCATGGACTGTAGCCCTCCAGGTACCTCTGTCCATGGGGATTCTCTAGGTGAGAATACTGGAGTGGGTTGCCATGCCCTCCTCCAGGGAAGCTTTCCAACCCAGCGATCAAACCCAGGTCTCCTGCATTACAGGTGGATTATTTTTTTACTATCTGAGTCACCAGGAAAGTCATGGATACTGGAGTGGGTAGCCTATCCCTTCTGCAGTGGATATTCCCAACCCAGGAATCAAATCGGGGTCTCCTGCATTGCAGGTGGATTCTTTACTAGCTGAGTTACCAGGGAAGTCCATATATGGAAAGAACAAGATAACCTAGTTATCTAGGTTGGTCATAACTTTCCTTCCAAGGAGTAAGCATCTTTTAATTTCATGGCTGCAGTCACCGTCTGCAGTGATGTGGGGGTTATGTGAAAAAAAAAAAAAAAAACACTACAACATAAAACAGAGAAGTGCATACATTTGATACCATTAAGTCTAGTTCTCAAATTGTCCCTGTGATGTCAGTTGCTTTTAAAGATATTAAAGATGTAATGAAGATGAGATAACATTGCTGGCCCTTTAGTTCCTAGAATAATAGGATTGGAGAGAAGAGGGTGGTGTCATCTGCATATCTGAGGTTATTGATATTTCTATTAGAAGAGTCTAAAACATGGTCAAGGAGCAGTACCAAGATGGTGGAGGAATAGGACGGGGAGACCACCTTCTCCCCTCCAAATTCATCAAAAGATCATATGAATGTGGAGCAACCTCCACAAAACAACTTATAAACACTGGTGGAGGACACCAGATACCCAGAAAAACAAGCCAATCTCTTCAAAAGAAGGTAGGAGAAAACATAAAAGATGTAAAGAGAGACAAAGGATTTAGGGAAGGAGACCTATCGTGAGGAGAGAGTCGTCAAGGAGGAGAATCTTTCCACACAATAGGAAACCCTCTCACAGGTGGGGTCAGTGGAGAGTTTTGGAATCTCAGAGGACAACATAACTGGAAAGAAAAGAAAAAAACACCACCACAGAATGCAGGCAAAATTGCAGTTACCAGCAGAGAAATGGCTCAGAAGCTCACATCCATCTACCAGCAGCAAGTGGAGGCTGGGCGCAGAGGCGCAGGCTGCATCATTGATCCTTAGGGTAAGGACCGGGCTTAAACGCCCTGAATACGATCTGAGGGGGATAATGTGACATAGCAACTCATACTGTGGGAATGCCAGTGAGACAAGGAAAAAAAAAAAAAAACCTTTCCTGAGAGAAGGCCCTAATGCTGCTGGTAGGTGACCCCTGGCATGCTCACAGAACAAAAGATTGTGCCCTAGCAAATACCAAATGAGGCAAGCCTGCTGCCATTTACAACCCTCCTTACCCAGGAGCCGAGAGGCAGGTGTGCAACAGCCAGAGGCAGAAGGCAAAGGCCGCTGCAATCTCGGCCCCAGAGACCACACCTCCCACCGAACTGTGAGCGGGCTGCCAGTTGCCAACCGTGTCCTCCTGGGATCCTGGACGGTTCACATTAGCCAAGAGGGTCACAGCCTGAAATTAGCTCCCCAGAGGATACATATGGCACACCTGAAACTGTGCCCTCCCAGAGGACCACACCTGGGAAGCTGAGCGGCTGGGACCTGAGAGGGGCATAAGCGCACCTGGGACAGTGCACTTGCTGAGCACTGGACGCCTGAAAGGCTTGCACCTGGGAAGGATGCCAAATGCACAGCCCATCTGGGTCTGTGCCTGTGTGGAGCCCCTGAGAGCCTAAGCAGCTGAGACCTGGTAAGTGCACAAAACGCAGGACCCAGTTGGACAGTGCCCTCGTGGAGCACCCAGTCACCTGAGTGGCTTGGACCTGGGAAGGGAGCAAAACACACAGCCCATCTCGGGTGCTCCATGGAGAGCACTGAGAGCCTGAGCGGCTTAGATCTGCAAAGTGCACAAAACTCAGGGCCCTCCTGGGACGGTGCACTCACGGAGCACCCGGTAGCCTGAGCAGTGTGGACCTGGGAAGTACCCTCCACCTTGGGCTGTGGCATCCCCAGTGTGGTCCATCCACTGTGAGCACACCCCACATATGCTAGCGGTATTTGCAGTGTCCCTGCCTCTCAACAGTACAACTGAGCAAGTCAGCCTGCATAAGTAGCCACTTTCACCCCCTGGTGTCAGGGCAGAGATTAGACACTGAAGAGAATTCCAAACAGAGGAAACCAAAATAAGCAGAGAAGGGGGAGCCACCCTGTACGTGACAGGTGCAACATATTAAAACCCTGCAGTTAAGCTGAGACTGTGCATTTGAGGAGCAACTATAGACTCTGAGAATAAGTACAAGCCAGGACAAGGGATTTCTGACACTGAAATGACCCCAAGTGCCCAAAACAGCTCCAGAGAAACTCCTAGATATATTTTTTTCTATTATCATATTTTATTATTTTTTAATTTTGGTTATTTATTACCCCTCTAACTTTCATTTTTATAGCCTACCTTAAAAAAAAAAACCTGCTTTTTCAAACAAATTCCATACACATATATTTCTTTTAATTTTTGTGATCAATTTTGTTTTGTATTTTTTATATTGTATTTTTGAAAGTCTAATCTCTATACTAGATTTTTGATCTTTGCTTTTTGATATTTGGTGTCAATTTTGTACCTTTAAAGAATCTAATCTTTAGTATCCATTTTCATTTAGAGATTTGATTACTGGCTTGATTGCTGTCTCCCCTTTTGACTCTTCCTTTCCTCTTCCTGGACATCTCTATCTCCCTCCTCCCTCTTCTCTTTTCTATATAACCCTGTGAATCTCTCTGTGTGTTCCTGGCTGTGGAGAGTTGTTTCATCAGTAACCTAGAAATTTTCTCTTCTGTGTTGTGTGGATGGAGAAGTCTTGAGGCTACTGTAAGAGGGAGACCAAAACCCAGAGGCAGGAGGCTCAACTCCAGAACTTTAGATCATCATAGAACTTCTGACCCCAGGGAACATTAGTAGACAAGAGCCCACTCAAAAGACAAGGGTGCCCAATCTCACCACTAATATACTAGATTTTTTATCTTTGCTTTTTGATATTTGGTGTCAATTTTGTACCTTTAAAGAATCTAATCTTTAGTATCCATTTTCATTTAGAGATTTGATTACTGGCTTGATTGCTGTCTCCCCTTTTGACTCTTCCTTTCCTCTTCCTGGACATCTCTATCTCCCTCCTCCCTCTTCTCTTTTCTATATAACCCTGTGAATCTCTCTGTGTGTTCCTGGCTGTGGAGAGTTGTTTCATCAGTAACCTAGAAATTTTCTCTTCTGTGTTGTGTGGATGGAGAAGTCTTGAGGCTACTGTAAGAGGGAGACCAAAACCCAGAGGCAGGAGGCTCAACTCCAGAACTTTAGATCATCATAGAACTTCTGACCCCAGGGAACATTAGTAGACAAGAGCCCACTCAAAAGACAAGGGTGCCCAATCTCACCACTATTATTCAGCATAGCTTTGAAAGGCCTAGCCACAGCAATCAGAGAAGAAAAAGAAATAAAATAAATCCAGATCAGAAAAGAAGAAGCAAAACTCTCACTCTTTGCAGGTGACATGATCATCTACATAGAAAACCCTAAAGATGCCACCAGAAAATGACTAGAGCTAATCAATGAATACAGTAAATTTGCAGGATATAGGATTAAAACACAGATATCCCTTGCATTTCTATACACCAACAATGAAAAATCAGAAAGAGAAATCAAGGAAACAACCATTCACTATTGCAAGGAAAATAAAAATATACTTAGAAATAAATTTACCTAAAGAAACAAAAGTGAAGTGAAGTCACTTAGTCGTGTCTGACTCTTTGTGACCCCATGAATCGCAGCACGCCAGGCCTCCCAGTCCATTACCAATTCCCGGAGTTCACTCAGACTTGCGTCCATCGAGTCAGTGATGCCATTCAGCCATCTCATCCTCTGTCGTCCCCTTCTCCTCCTGCCCCCAATCCCTCCCAGCATCAGAGTCTTTTCCAGTGAGTCAGCTCTTCACATCAGGTGGCCAAAGTACTGGAGTTTCAGCTTTAGCATCATTCCTTCCAAAGAAATCCCAGGGCTGATCTCCTTCAGAATGGACTGGTGGGATCTCCTTGCAGTCCAAGGGACTCTCAAGTGTCTTCTCCAACACCTCAGGTCAAAAGCATCAATTCTTTGGCACTCAGCTTTCTTCACAGTCCAACTCTCACATCCATACATGACCACAGGAAAAACCATAGCCTTGACTAGACAGACCTTAATCAGCAAAGTAATGTCTCTGCTTCTCAGTATGCTATCTAGGTTGGTCATAACTTTTCTTCCAAGGAGTAAGCGTCTTTTAATTTCATGGCTGCAGTCACCATCTGCAGTGATTTTGGAACCCAAAAAAATAAAGTCTGACACTGTTTCCACTGTTTACCCATCTATTTCCCATGAAGTGATGGGGCCAGATGCCATGATCTTCATTTTCTGAATGTTGAGCTTTAAGCCAACTTTTTCACTCTCCTCTTTCACTTTTATCAAGAGACTCTTTAGTTCCTCTTCACTTTCTGCCATAAGGGTGGTGTCATCTGCATATCTGAGATTATTGATATTTCTCCCGGCAATCTTGATTCCAGCTTGTGTTTCTTCCAGCCCAGTGTTTCGCATGATGTACTCTGCATAGAAGTTAAATAAGCAGGGTGACAATATACAGCCTTGATGTACTCCTTTTCCTATTTGGAACCAGTCTGTTGTTCCATGTCCAGTTCTAACTGTTGCTTCCTGACCTGCATACAGGTTTCTCAAGAGGCAGGTCAGGTGGTCTGGTATTCCCATCTCTTTCAGAATTTTCCACAGCTTATTGTGATCTAGAGATCTAGAGATCTCAAATGCATTGTTGTTCTTTAATCTCTAATCATGTCTGATTCTTTTGTGACCCCATGGACTGTAGCCCATCAGGCTCCTCTGTTAATGGGATTTTCCAGACAAGAATATTGGAGTAGGTTACCATTTCCTTCCCCAGGGGATCTTCCTGACCCAGGGATAAAACCTGCATTTTTTGTGTTGCAGGTGGATTCTTTACCACTGAGCCAACAGGGAAGTCTTCTCAAATATTATCAAGTAATTGCCACCAATCCCTACTCCCCAGAGCCCCAGCTGTGATGCGCAGGCATTTCCATCAAGACTCCTCACACAGTGGAGCTAGAGCAGATGACGCCAAGTGATCAGCAGATCCACCCTGATATGGATCACAATAACTACCATCATTTACCAAGTGTTTGGGGGACTAGCTTCAGCCACAAAGGCACATATATTCTGGGCTACATATTTAAGGGCAATGGATTAGGATAATTCTCAAGGTCTGAGCCAGGCAGAAGCCTTCCAGCCAGCATCTCCTCACTGATTAAACAGAGCAGTCTTGATATATGAGTTCTGTAATTCAAGGTAACTGTTGATCTTCTGACACAGACAAACTCATTACCAAAATGTCTGGTAAAATGTCCAGAGCAGAAAGTTTGATGGTGCCAGGATCTCAAGAGAAGAGGTAGAAGGTTTTATAATCAGATTTAGGATTGCCAGGCAAAATACAGGATGCTCATGCAATATTTGGTCACTACTCATATTAACAAATTATTAGTTGCTTTTCTGAAATACAACCTTCACTTGATGTCCTTTATGTTTCTTTGCTACCTCTGGCAACCCTAAGTGTACCTCCTAAGAGAGGAAAGTGGCAGCAGTTAGCTTATTTGTCCCACTTCAACTAGTGATATCCTTCTTCCCATCCTTTGCACAAGGAAAATAGATTACTTATCAAAATATTAATATTCTTATTATTGAATATTATTTTCAGGTCATATACTTTGAGGCAGGCCTGAGATATCTTCTTTTCTGTCTTTCCTTTGAATTCACAAAAATATTAAAACCCCCTTGAGAGGGGTTGAAGATGGTAGAGAAATAAGATGTGGAGATCATGTTCCTCCCCAGAAATACATCAAAAATACATCTGCATGTGGAACAACCCCTACAGAACACCTACTAAACACTGGCAGAAGACCTCAGACTTTCAAAAAGGCAAGCTAAACTCCACATAAAATGGTAGGGAAAAAGCAATAAGACAAAAAAGAGACAAAATAGTACAGGCCCTGACCCGCTAGGAGGGAGTTGTGAAAGAGGAAAAGTTTCATCATACTTGGAAATTTCTTACAGGCAGGGATGGCAAGGAGCTTCAGAAGCTTAGAAGGGAGCACAGCAACAAGTGCATAGAAGACAAAGCAGAGTCAGCACAGAGACCAGTGCTGACCAGTAGTTCCCAGCTGAGAAGATATTTGCACACCTGCCATGACAAGTGGGGACTAGGTGCTAAGGCTCAGGCTTTTGGGGTTGGACCCCATGGAGAGGCCTGGTGTTAACTGCATTGAAGATACTCTGAGGAGGCTGGTACAACACAGCTGAGGGAGTCCAGGGAAAAGCCTGGGTCAGCCAGAGATGTAAGAGATCATTGTCATGGGGACTCTAACTGTGTATACTCGCAGACAACAGGACACAGCTTCTTGAGTGCCATAGGTGCAACAAGCTGGCTGCAATCTGCAATCCCAGAGGTGGGCATGCTTCTGGACCTGCTGCTGCCAAGGCTGGCACAAGTGCCAGAGATAGGGGGTGAGATGGGGCTGTGGTCCAAGATCTCAGAGATGGGCATGATGACCACTGCAGTGGCCACCAAGCTGTGAGCAGATGCAAGTCACTGCTAAAAACTTCCTGGCAGTCTATGGATCTTGACACTTTTGAGGGACCCTCAACCTGGGGCCAATTCCCCTGGGAAAGTGCATCACTCGCCTCAGAATGTAGCAACTTCCTACAGGTCTCTACCACCATAGGCACTTCCCACATACCCAAATTGTGGCTGCTATACCCCTCTGTCCCCAGCCCAATTGAGCAAGTGAGTCCTAATAAGCCTCAGCCCTCACCACTTCTTATCTGGGCAAGGAACAGACACTGGAAGGCAGCCTAGAAGCAGAGGTGGGGCCAAAACAAAACCTGAGCACCAGAGGCTGTGTGAACAAAGAAGAGGAAGGGAATTCACTCCTGCAGCCACAGATGCAGTGAATTAAATCCCTGAAAATTAACCTGAGACTGTGGACTTCGGGGGCAATTGTGGACTTTGGAAGCAAAAACAAGCTGGAGTAAGGCCAGTAGGAGCTGACCCCACAGTGCCCACACCAGGCCCAGAGACATTCCTAAATATATTAGAGGACTTTCTGAGTAGGCAGATTGGCTGTAGCTCACTATGTGGTGAGGACAACTGTCATCACAGGATAATATTCTTCTTACTTTGTTGTTTAGTTGCTAAGTCATTTATGACTCTTTTCCAACTCCACAATCCCACCATGCTCCTCTGTTCATGGAATTTTTCAAGCAAGAATACTAGAGTGGGTTGCCATTTCCTTCTCCAGGATATATTCCTAACTCAGGGATTGAACCCAAGTCTCCTGCACTGGCAGGTGAATTATTTACCATTGAGCCACCAGAGAAACCCCAGGCCTCTTACTACTACTGTTTCTCTCTCTCTCTGCAGGTTAGAATACATTCAATTCAGTCCAGTTCAGTTCAGTCACTCAGTTGCGTCTGACTCTTTGTGATCCTGTGAATCCCGATACACCATGCCTCCCTGTCCATCACCAACTCCCGGGGTTCACTCAAACTCATGTCCATCAAGTTGGTGATGCCGTCCAGTCATCTCATCCTCTGTCGTCCCCCTTTCCTCCTGCCCCCAATCTCTCCCAGCATCAGGGTCTCTTCCAATGAATCAACTCTTCGCATGAAGTGGCCAAAGTACTGGAGTTTCAGCTTTAGCATCATTCCTTCCAAAGAAATCCCAGGGCTGATCTTTAGAATGGACTGATTGGATCTCCTTGCAGTCCAAGGGACTCTCAAGAGTCTTCTCCAACACCACAGTTCAAAAGCATCAATTCCTCAGCGCTCAGCCTTCTTCACAGTCCAACTCTCACATCCATACATGACCACAGAAAAAACCATAGCCTTGACTAGACGGACCTTAGTCGGCAAAGTAATGTCTCTGCTCCTCAATATGCTATCTAGGTTGGTCATAACTTTTCTTCCAAGGAGTAAGCATCTTTTAATTTCATGGCTGCAGTCACCATCTGCAGTGATTAGAATACTATATATATATGGTTTTTTCCTTTGTCATTTTGTTCTATTGTTATTCCTTTTCATTAATTCTTTAATATTTATTTTTACTTCCTTTTTCCTTTTTTAATGCTTTTATTTTTAAATAAATTCATTTTATTTTTTCCTATTTCTACAACAAATTTTTGTTGTATTACAATTAGTTCCATGTTTTTGGCTTTGTATTTTTGCTACTCTAGTTTTTAGCATTTGTTTTCATTTATGGGTTTGTTTATTGGTTTGATTTCTCTCTTATTTTTTTGGTTCCTCTTCATTCTTTCCTTTTTTATTCTCTTTGTGAGTGTGAGTTTTGAGTTTCCTTGTTTGTTCCTATCTGATTAGTGGTGCTTTCACCACTTGTCTTGGGATTTTGTCTGTTTGTTTGTTTGTATGTTGGTTTGAGCCCCCATTTCTTTCTCTATTTTTTTCTTCTGGGCAGCTTATGGCATCTTGGTGCTCTAGCAAGGGGTCAAGCTTGAACATCCAAGGTGGGAAACCTGAGTCCAGGATGTTGGACCACTAGAGAAGTCCTGACCCCATGGAATACTAATCAGCAAGAGCTCTCCCAAAGGCCTCCATTTCAACACTAGATCTAGCCCCACCCAGAGGACAGCAAGCTCTAGTGCTGAATGCCCCGTTCCAACAACTAGCAAAATAGAAACATAACCCTACACGTTAGCAGATAAGCTGCCCAAAGTCATACTAAGCTCACAAACATAATACACCACTAGGTACAGCACTGCCCTTTAGAGATAAAAGATCCAACTTCACCCACCAAAACACAAGAACTGTTGGGGTCCTTTAATGGACCAGGACCAGGTAGTCCGGAGGCGATGATAAGAAAGTGAAAGGGAGAGAGAGAGAGAGGCTGATGCTCCTTAGTTTATGCAGAAAACCAATAAAACCCTCAACACAGGACTTGCATCTCTCACAAAGGCACAGGGCGCCTTGTTGAGAGAGTCTTAGAAGCCTGGCAGGAGAGTGAGCAAGATCCTTCTTCTCTCCAAGGAGAGAGAGAGAGAGAAAGAAAGAAAGACAGAAAGACAGACCCAAGCTCTGATGGAGCAAAGGTGCTTTATTAGCAGAAATGCAGGCTTATATATCTTTAGTAAAGATGATTACTCAGCTATTACATCCTGTATAATGTACAGGATGACATTTTATCAATAGCCACAATATGGATAGTCTAATACATACAAGGGTCTCCGACACTGAAAAAAGTCACTGTATGTCTCATCCCATGACCTCAGTCCTGAGAACTGCATGTATCTTTACTCATTCTTGGAATAGGAACTGATAAGGAACAGAGAATCCTTGAGAAATAGAAAACAGCATGCAGGAATCCGCCTATTAAATGTTCTCTGACAATTCCCCCTTATTTATTATATTTGTACAAAAGGTCTTGATTAATTGAGTTTGTCGTAAAGAGAATGTTTACTAAAGGAGATTCAAACCTGTCTCACACAATGACCCCAGTTCCTGGGAGCAGCCTGCTGTTCCGCTTAGAAGAAACAAAGGACTTGTGAGAAACAGCACGTAGAAACCCTCCTGTTAAACACTCCCCGACAATTCTCCCTTATTTATTTATAATATTTGTAAAAAGAATTCTAACCATTAGAGTTTGTTTGGTTTTAACAATCTTGGCATGAAGGTAACGGTAGATGACAAATATAACTGTTAAGACAATCACCAAAATAACAGCTCCAGACCTGATGCTGTGAGTAATGCTTTGAAACCGTCTGCATGAGTTTAGCCCAGATAATTGATCAGCTAGTTGTTCAGCTAAAGTTTTCAAATTGGTGGAAGAGGACAGATTTTTAGAAAAGGTTTCAAAATTTTCTTTTTGTAATAATTGTACATTCAGAGAGGCATTATCATGTATGTTTTGTTAATGAAATATGATTTGTTCCCAGTTGTTCAGTTCAGTTCAGTTCAGTCGCTCAGTCGTGTCTGACTCTTTGCGACCCCGTGAATCACAGCACGCCAGGCCTCCCTGTCCATCACCAACTCCCGGAGTTCACTCAGACTCACGCCCATTGAGTCCATGATGCCATCCAGCCATCTCATCCTCGGTCGTCCCTTTCTCCTCCTGCCCCCAATCCCTCCCAGCATCAGGGTCTTTTCCAATGAGTCAACTCTTCGCATAAGGTGCCCAAAGTACTGGAGCTTCAGTTTTAGCATCATTCCTTCCAAAGAAATCCCAGGGTTGATCTCCTTCAGAATGGACTGGTTGGATCTCCTTGCAGTCCAAGGGACTCTCAAGAGTCTTCTCCAACACCACAGTTCAAAAGCATCAATTCTTCGGCGCTCAGCCTTCTTCACAGTCCAACTCTCACATCCATACATGACCACAGGAAAAACCATAGCCTTGACTAGACGGACCTTAGTCGGCAAAGTAATGTCTCTGCTTTTGAATATACTATCTAGGTTGGTCATAACTTTTCTTCCAAGGAGTAAGCGCCTTTTAATTTCATGGCTGCAGTCACCATCTGCAGTGATTTTGGAGCCCAAAAAAACAAAGTCTGACACTGTTTCTACTGTTTCCCCATCTATTTCCCATGAAGTGATGGGGCCAGATGCCATGATCTTCGTTTTCTGAATGTTGAGCTTTAAGCCAACTTTTCCACTCTCCTCTTTCACTTTCAACAAGAGGCTTTTTAGCTCCTCCTCACTTTCTGCCATAAGGGTGGTGTCATCTGCATATCTGAGATTATTGATATTTCTCCCAGCAATCTTGATTCCAGCTTGTGTTTCTTCCAGTCCAGCATTTCTCATGATGTACTCTGCATATAAGTTAAATAAGCAGGGTGACAATATACAGCCTTGACGTACTCCTTTTCCTATTTGGAACCAGTCTGTTGTTCCATGTCCAGTTCTAACTGTTGCTTCCTGACCTGCATACAGATTTCTCAAGAGGCAGGTCAGGTGGTCTGGTATTCCCATCTCTTTCAGAATTTTCCACAGTTTACTGTGATCCACACAGTCAAAGGCTTTGGCATAGTCAATAAAGCAGAAATAGATGTTTTTCTGGAACTCTCTTGCTTTTTCCATGATCCAGCGGATGTTGGCAATTTGATCTCTGGTTCCTCTGCCTTTTCTAAAACCAGCTTGAACATCAGGGAGTTCACGGTTCACATATTGCTGAAGTCTGGCTTGGAGAATTTTGAGCATTACTTTACTAGCATGTGAGATGAGTGCAATTGTGCGGTAGTTGGAGCATTCTTTGGCATTGCCTTTCTTTGGAATTGGGATGAAAACTGACCTTTTCCAGTCCTGTGGCCACTGCTGAGTTTTCCAGATTTGCTGGCAAATTGAGTGCAGCACTTTCACAGCATCATCTTTCAGGATTTGAAACAGCTCAACTGGAATTCCATCACCTCCACTAGCTTTGTTCGTAGTGATGCTTTCTAAGGCCCACTTGACTTCACATTCCAAGATGTCTGGCTCTAGATTAGTCAACACATCATCATGATTATCTGGGTCATGAAGATCTTTTTTGTACAGTTCTTCCGTGTATTCTTGCCACCTCTTCTTAATATCTTCTGCTTCTGTTAGGTCCAGACCATTTCTGTCCTTTATCGAGCCCATCTTTGCATGAAATGTTCCCTTGGTATCTCTAATTTTCTTGAAGAGATCTCTAGTCTTTCCCATTCTGTTCTTTTCCTCTATTTCTTTACATTGATTGCTGAAGAAGGCTTTCTTATCTCTTCTTGCTATTCTTTGGAACTCTGCATTCAGATGCTTATATCTTTCCTTTTCTCCTTTGCTTTTTGCTTCTCTTCTTTTCACAGCTATTTGTAAGGCCTCCCCAGACAGCCATTTTGCCTTTTTGCATTTCTTTTCCATGGGGATGGTCTTGATCCCTGTCTCCTGTACAATGTCACGAACCTCATTCCACAGTTCATCAAGCACTCTATCTATCAGATCTAGACCCTTAACTCTATTTCTCACTTCCACTGTATAATCATAAGGGATTTGATTTAGGTCATACCTGAATGGTCTAGTGGTGTTGCCCACTTTCTTCAATTTAAGTCTGAATTTGGCAATCAGGAGTTCATGATCTGAGCCACAGTCAGCTCCCGGTCTTGTCTTTGTTGACTGTATAGAGCTTCTCCATCTTTGGCTGCAAAGAATGTAATCAATCTAATTTATCTTTTGTAAGGGGCTATTGCTCTGTCTAAATAGGGTCGTCATTATTCCAAGTTATTTTAATAATTGCTTTGTTTGTTAAATGAGCAGTGGCCCTTAGGAAAAATATGGGATGTATATCTGAGTTTGCCATTGCATACGTAAGTCTCTTTCTATTAGATTAAGCAGTGCATTTATCACATAAGGTCTTAATGTTGTAAATTGGCCTTTTGGTCCTTCATAAGGGTGGATCTAAACATTTTGATAAATTTCTTATACTTTGGTTTGAGAAATTCCTGCAATTCGGCAAGAGACCTTTTGTATAGGCCAGGTGTTTTGTATAGGCCAGGTGTATAGGCCATAATTGTTTGGAAATAGTAATACTAGATTCAGTGTTGAGGAGACCAGAAAATCTTTTATTATTAATTTTGATATTTATATTTGATCGGGTGTATTCAGATACCAATGATGTCCATTGATCTGTACTGCTGAATCTGCCTGTCTGTACATTATTAGAGGAGTTAATAGAAATATAAAGCAAAAGAAGTAATTGAGCAATTTTGTCCCCCTTTTTTAATTTCCATAGAATCTGAGATGACATAATAATTTGAATCTCTCCTTTATAATTTGAATCAATTATTCCAGGGTAAACAGTAATTCTTTTAGAAGCCAAACTAGATCGGCCAAATAAAAGATTGAAGGTTTGTGAGGGCAGGAGTCCAAAAAGTCTGGTAGGTACTCTAGAAGGGACTACTTAAGGGTAAAGGAAATAATCATCTAGAGCTGGTATATTAACAATAGCATTGCCGAATGTTGACGGTTTGAGGGGAAAGATAGAATTTGCCCCTAATTTTTGTTGTAGGGGACCTACAGAGGGTTCCCCTGTTTGAAGTTCCCTGGAATAGATTTTCCATCAATATCAAATTTAAATTTACAATCTTTGGCCCAATGTATTCCTCTCACTAGTGAAGGCAAATTCTTGAAGGTTTTTTATTAGCCTTCTTAGGGCAGTCCCTTTTAAAGTGGTTTTTGTCTCCACATGTAAAGCATCCTTCGTTACTCTTTTTAAAGACAGTAGCATTGTTTTAGCTAGCATTTGCATCTTTTGAGTTTCTGATCCTAGATTATGACAAGCCTTCAAATTATCAATAATAGTCCCAGTCTCACGAATTGCAGCGATAGCTCTTTGATATTCCTGATTTGCATTCTCATAAGCAAGCAATTTCTCTAGCTATTTCTTGGTTTCTTCTCTGATTACAGTATGAGAAATAGCAAAAAATTAGCATAACTTTCATTAGGTTCCAACAAAGGAGAGACTTTTGGAGTTGTGCCTGTTGGCAGAGGAGGAGCATATGGAGCAGCCAGGGCAGGGCTAGTAAGAAAATTATGAAATATTTTATATTGTTCTAATTTTTTGTAAAGTTTCATCATCTAATTCATGTTATGTCTGTTGTTCAATATTAGGAGGGCTAGAATTTACCTTGAAGTGGCCAGAAATCAATTGGAATATTTTTTCCTTGCTTGGCAGCTCAACATTTTCTTTGACCTGGTGCCAAATTTCTAAATAAAAACTGCCTATATCAGGGAACCAAGGATTACATTTAACTACTGTTTGAAAGCAAGCCTCTATTCATTTGTGAAACCAAAAGTTCCTGAGCTTTAAACAAATGGTGAAGTAAAGTAGAGAAATGATGGGGCTTTCCAGCCATTTGACCCATGTCTTAGTACTTTAAAAGTTAAAGTTAACTCGCTCAGTCGTGTCCGACTCTTTGCAACCCCGTGGACTGTAAGCCACCAGGCTCCTCCATCCATGGGATTCTCCTATTCTTCTTGTCTTAGTACTTACCGAACTCAATAGGTCCCAAGTCCCTCTGACTGAAATGCCATATATACCGGAGTCCTTGTTCAGGGGCATCACTTGTTGGGATCCTTTAATGGACCAACACCTGGCGGTCTGGAGGTGATGATAAGAAAGTGAAAGAAGAGAGAGAGGCTGATACCCCCTGGTTTACCCAGAAAACCAATAAAGCCCGCAGCATAGGACTTGCGTCTCTCACAAAGGCACTGGGCGCCCTCTCAAGGTGGGTGAAAGCACAAGGCATCTTCTTGAGAGAGTCTTAGAAGCCCAGGCAGGAGAGTGAGCCAGACAGGTCTCTTCACTCCAAAGAATCAGCCAAGGAGAGAGAGAGAGAGAGAAGGAAAGAAAGAAAGACACGGGGACCCAAGCTCTGATGGAACAAAGGTCCTTTATTAGCAGAAATGCATACTTATATATCTTTAATAAGATGATTGCTCAGGTATTACACACAGTGAAATTTTATCAATAGCCACAATGTGGATAGTCTAATACATACAAGGTTTCTGACACTGAAAAGAGTCACTGCATGTCTCATCCCATGACATCAGTCCTGAGAACTGCATGCAGCTTTACTTATTCTTGGAATAGGAACTGATAAGGAACAGAGAATCCTTGAGAAATAGAAAACAACAGCAGGAATTCTCCTGTTAAATGTTCCCTGACAAAGAACTAATCCCCCCTCACCAAGAAATCTTCACAAAGTGCTGTCCAATCACACACACTGGGGGTAGACTTCACAAGTAGAAGAACTACAACCTTGCAGCCTCTGAAAAAGAGACCTAAAACACAGTAAATGAAACAAAATGAAAAGAGAGAGAAACATTCAGCAGATGAAGGAGCATGATAAAAACCCACCAGACTAAACAAATGAAGAGGAAATAGGCAGTCTACCTGAAAGAGAATTCAGAGTAATGATAGCAAAGGTGATTCAAAACCTCAGAAATAAATAGTGATGCAGATAAATAGAATGCAAGCATTGATTGAGAAGAAACAAGAAATATTAACAAGGATCTAGAATAAATAAAGAATAGACAATCAACAATGAACAACATAATAACTAAAATTAAAAAATACACTCAGTTCAGTTCAGTTGCTCAGTCGTATCTGACTCTTTGCGTCAGGGTCTCTTCCAATGACTCAACTCTTGCATGAGGTGGCCAAAGTATTGGAGCTT